>JAWWLV010000088.1:82937595-82953138 GCA_035041135.1 Platyrinchus mystaceus
GCATATTAGTATACATAAAGACATTGTTATCTTTGCATTTAAAATAATTCTGAATCCTGTTTGCCAGAAACTTGATGCTTGAAAGGTTAGGTGACCTGGGTGAAAATAGCGGGGATTTATGATTACTATTTATTGCTGTCTTCATATTTGGTTTATTACACTACTGGATGTATTCATTATTGATATACTTGTAGAATCCTCTTAGGGTCTTGGAATCAATTCATATGTTGTGGTAGTTTCAAAAGTTCATAAGCAAAGTATAAAAGATATTTCCTCTGTGTATGTAATTTTTGAGTTATTGATCATTTACTTGTTATTTTTGAAGGGAGAGAATATAAATACAGCTCCAAATGTACCTTTTCTCTCTCACAACTATTTCAATATAAGACAAAATGCGTGCTTTGCCAATGATGGTCCTCATGCGTCTCTAAACTAAAGGGTGATACTGTTTCATGGAGTTTTATAGTACTGTTCTTTAGAAAACTCTATACATCAATGAGGATATGTGGTTATTAAAGAATACATTATATATGTATGTTTTTATATATGTAATTCATATGAAGTATTTTCCCTGCATAGGAAGGAAAGGCAGACACCATCTAAAAGCAGAAGTTGTATTTCTAGTCTAAGTACCATACCAGAGAGGCAACAGACCTTTGAATGTGGTCAACAGGAATAAAACACAAAGGTAAATAGATATAAGGACCCCTATATGTTACTCAGTCAGCAGCCTACTGTGTCAACTTCTTGCTATTTTTTCTTATTGTATCTCTTATGCAGAGATTTCCAATTCCAGATTTTGTAAACAAGACTTATAGTAAAACTTTGTGAATTCCATATAATTCTGCCGGGAGGGGAAAAAGGTTGTGAGTGCAATCATGAGACATTTCTGTTAGTCATTAATTTCTCTATTCTTACTAAAAGTAAAATTCATTTTTAAGTTTTCTACTGGACCCTGATCCCTGACTAGCTGGTCAGCTACAGGTCTTGGGTCCCCGGGACAGGAGAGATTTGAGTAGGAGCAGGCTGCAAGGGGGACTCCCCCCTTCCTTAGTGGCTGCTGCAAGTTCAACCCTCCACCCCAGCCCATGTCCCTTGCCTTGCTTGTCAATGCCTGCCCATTGGCCTCGTGTCTCCTGTTCTCTCTGTGTCCCCTGTGCCCTTGTTCCCCTGCCTCAGGGCCAACCTCACTTCTCTGCTTCCTGATGTTTTCTAACCAAATGTTTTTTTGATGACTTCAGATGCAGTTAGCTGAATGCTCTCCCCTGGTAGATATAGGTCTTGATTAGATTGCCCAATTCTACAGCATTTAATGAAACTAAGGGTTTGAAAAGCTGGCCAAAAAGGTAGTGCCTTCCTTGTGATCTGCTATCTGCTGAAAAGCAAATTTGAAAAGAAACATTCCAAATATTTTAAATTTACTGTTAAGAACTTAAAATGTTCAGTTAACCTGTTTTCCAAAAATCTCTCACTGCAAGTTTCTCTATAAGCTTTAAGATCTCCGCACCGAGGAGGTCTGTACCCAATCAAGCATCATGTGTTTTGGGTTCATTGTCTTTGCAGTTGCAACAGCAACATCAGAATATAATTTAATTTAAGAAATGTAGTACCATTAAAGAAGCATAAGTTTATGCCTTCTATTTACCCGTTACATGAATTCATGAGGCAACAGTTGCAAACTGAAACATGGGAGGTTCTCAGAACATGTTTTCATTGTGACAGTGGCTGAGCACTGATAGGTTGTCCGAGGAACCTGTGTGGTCTCCATTCCTGGAGAAGTTCTAAAGTTATCCAGACATGGGCCTGAGCACTCAGTTGGATAAATTGGATATCACAAATATGCTGTGAGGACTAGGATTTAGGTGTCACATCTTGGTGTGTTCCAGGGGAACAAAATCTGTAAATGGGCAGAGTAGGGAGAAGGCAGTTAGGCCAACAACAGCCAGGGTGGTTAGGAGTGGTTTTAATTGTCTCCTTTTTTAAAGGGGAATTTCAGCCATTTCCTGGGACAAGTTAATCAATATTAAGGCTCTTTTTCACATGACAAAGAGATGGAGAGATTGAAGCTGATTTCCTTTGTAACAGAGACTCATTTAAAAAACAGAGAGATAGTTGAGGTAAATACTCTAATTATATTAATTAGAATAAACCAAATATCTCATTATTTATCATTTGGTTCTTCCGTGTTGTTCACATACCTTTACATCAGCTCAAAAATATAGGTAGTAACTGGGCCCAACAAGTACAATTTAATTACTATAATACATCTTTTTTGACATGTACAGAAGTAAAATGGTCAGCAGGCCATTACATTTCCTTTATTTAATAAAGCTGCATATAAATGACACAATGAAAAATGCTTGCAGGCAAGTTCTTTAGAAGACTGGCAAAAGATGTCAGATGATTTTCTCACATGCACATTTAGATGCCATTAGCTAAAGACACTCATATGAAAGACACTGAATAAAACTGAAGTCCATTCTATTCTACTTTACTTACATGCTCTAGTTTCCCCTGCATTCACAAAATACAGATAGGCAGTATAAAGTTGGGTGGGGCTGCCAAGAAGATTTATTTTTGCATTAATAAAATTTCATTTGAACTCCGATTCTTCCAGTCTGAAAGTATATTAATTTTTTCAAAATTAAAGTGTTTTTAGATCTTTGCTGAGTCATCATCTGGGAAATCTCTGTTTTCTCTTTCGTAAAAATTACTAACAGATAGTGCTATACGTCTGCATTTTCCCATATGGCAATAAGAACAAACAGTGCTCGATAAAGTGCTTTACCTTGGGTGAAGGTAAAAAAAGCTTTTGTGCCTTCAGTATTGGGCGTGACTTGTTTGAAACAAAAAAAGTATAATCCAAACATAGCTTTTCAGAGAGATCGGGGCTATTAATTTCAGAAGATGAAACTTGTTTCTTTCCATTATAGAAACCAGGCAAAGAAAATACCATGCAGGAAAACAGACAGTGTACACAGTAGCTTTCATTTCAGATGTCTTAAGCCCAAGGAGTAATTAATTCTCAGGAACTGATTTTAATGACAGTTGAGGACAGCTATCCTGCTGCTCACATATATCCTTCTCTAAGCAATATTGTCTCTTTATAGAGCCTTGCAACTAAGCATAAAAAGTCCTGTATGTCAAAGGAATATTTGACTGATTGCTAAAATTTGAATTATTTGAATGTGATATGTAGCAGCATGTTCTGCCACTTTATGGAATTCAAATTGTATTTGTTGAAAAACTAAGACTAAACAGAATTTTTTATGTATTTATATATATATTTTATCTATCATATGAAATAAAGTAGTAAAAAATGAGCAACATAGCACACTATTTTATATATACCAAGAGGGGTACTTGGGATTTGCCTCACAGAGGTTGAAATATGTGTCACTATCATAGTCAAACAACAACAATAGATAGAACCTAGCAGGGACTGACTCAGTCTAAGTAGCTTAAACCGTCTACTTTACCCACAGATTAGTGAACAGGCACAAGTTTTGATTCACACATCACCTTTTTTATTCTTAGTTTTTGCTCCCCTTTCCTCCACCAAGGAAACATTAGGGTTTATTGCTAAATTGATGAACAGCTGCATATAAACCTTAACAAATTCTGGTACATTTTTCCTTCAAATAGGTACAAACATACTAAAAATAACCTAACATTTTTTTAAAAGATATTTCTGTATTTTATATTATCAGTGAGTTCTAATGCTTCTAATTTTCAGAAGTTATATTTAGTTCTTACTCTGTGTTGAATTACATTAAGATGAAAATGAAAATAAAATAAAAAATCATTAAACTACTATTTGAATAAAAATAATTAAATATAAATATGCACAAAAATAATTCTTTGAAAGTGTTTATCACTGAAAGGACAGTGTTTTATTAAAACAAAAAGCTGTGCCTATTCTGTGTCATTCAAGATTTTAAATCTAGCACAATTCATCTTGTCATATCTGTCTCATAACTACCTTTTTAGTGAAAAAACCCTATTCTCTTTTTTTTAGTTTCCAATTGGTTTTATTTATTGATTTGGAATAAACTACCTAATCTAGGAAAAAAATAATTCTGAATCTTCAAAAGTGGCTATAAGTCCCGTTCAATAAATTCTGGTATTTTGTAAAAACTACCCTCATTTTATTAATCTTTCATTAAAATATAGGCAGTATAGGTGAGCAAGGCTTAAATCTCACTGTAAGTTAGCTTTTTAGCTTATACTTGAGATAAATTATTATGATGTCAACTAATAATATAATCATAGTAAGAACAACTACAATAAAACAATAAAAAAGGAGAAAAAATATAATTTTAAATACTAGGTATTTAGGTTTTTTGGGGGTAGAGAGGGGGATTTAGTAAAGATTCAGACCTCTGGAGTATGTCTTCATTTTATTATTGCTGCTTTCCATGTGTATTATCCACTACTGTTATAGAAATGATTTTAAATTCAAACTGTTGTGTTGTAAAAATAACTAACAGTGTTGCAATCACCAGGCTGCCTTCATGTGCCATAGCATGTTGATGATCTAAAGAAACACGTTAGCTAGCAAACTGTCCCTCACAGGCTATAAGGAAGACATGAAATACTACTGATGCTGTTTGCTTATAGATAACCTCCAAAGTACAGTCAGTTATGCAAGGCCTGCTTATTGCTAACACTTATAAAAAACTCAATCCTCTATTTTGAAGTAAGAATGTATTTTAACTGGTGAATCTATTTACCAATGTCTCTATGCTAAAATATAAGAACTTTTTGAGGTATTTATGGGTTTTGTAGCTCATGAACTTTGACACGCTTTAGTCAGCATATGATTTAGAAAATACCCTTAAGCGTGGCCATCTTCTCAAACATCAGTAACAGATTACAAGCAAATTTTACTCAGGCAGCTGTGATCATAACAAAAAATATAGGAAATATTTTTATTATAGCTAAAACAGTTGCTAAAGTTTCAACTGAGAGAGCTGAAATAATATTAATTATTTGTGATTTCAATTAAGAAATACACAAGCTTTGCATTCCTTTACCTCCATTTTCAAGTCACCATCTTTTCATATAAAACCCTCTTATTTTTTTCAGTGTTTCTTTTTTTGGCTCTCCAAATATTTTAAAATCAATTTTGTATGTGTGTTCTTTACTGTGTGATTTGTACTAAAAAAATTTGAAGACATTTTCACATTTCTTTGATGTAGATATCTGCAAAGGGTCTCTGAAAGTGGCAAAGTAGTCTTTTATTTTGGTGATTGTTTATCTAGTATATATTACACTGCTGTACATCAGCCCAGGATGATTTCTTCTGGAGTTATTGTCTCCAGATTGTCATTTAAACTATGTAATTTATCAAGGTTTGACTCTGTTCTGTTGAAAGCTATTTTTTCCCCTGCAACCTCACCAAGAGAACTGCTAAAATTATGACTTTCACTGGCTTTTTTTTTTTTCAGTAGAGTGCACTCCAACATCTCATGATTGCAAATGATTACAATTATGAGAACATTTGTTATTTCCTCACATGCCTATCTTTTTTGTCTGTGTTTTCTCTATATTTCATGTTTTGCATGTATTTTCTTATTTTCTGTTGTTATTACCTTTTCTGCCTTAATTTTCTACTCAAGCCTTTGTCTGTTGAACAAATTGTTGGAAGTTCCTTATATCCGGCCAGAACAGATAACACCACCTCCACTTCTGCTCAGCAGTACAGATCCAATCAGCATGAAGTTTCTGTGTAGATTTTGTACACATACATGTGTATCACCCTGTTGCTACTTCAGCAGAGCTGTGTTGAGGATCAGGGTCTTATCCTACGTTCTTCTCTCTCTCATTCCCAAATGACAGTAATAATGGGTGTGATCATCCTTGAGCTGTTGGCAGACTCTGACACCATTGCTGGCCCAGATGGTGCCCCATCAGAGTGCAAGGCCTGCACTTGAGTCACTGTCAGCTCCCAGCTTAGCCTCCACTGCAAAGTAGCCTGCTCATCTTAATTCCTGGCACACTTAAGTAAAACCTAAAACAAACAACTGTTTAGTGCCATGAAAGGCAAAACCTGCAGCCTTTAGTGCTGGGTGTCTGAGGCAGAAATTAAACCTGTTTTCCAGTGCCATGAGATGCCCAAGGTTCATAGGACAATGCATGTGCTTTTCCTTGGATTAGTTTTGATGCTCACCCCTTTTGGCTTTGAAATCACACTTATATTTCAATGAGTTGTATTTTCACAATGTTTAGAACTCACAGCCTCTGAATATCTCCATAAATTCATCAACTGTCCCCATTATCTAAATAAAAGAATGTATCATTTTCTAAAGTACATCTAGAGGAGGAATTGACAGACTGCCTCTCTCTTTTCCCTGTCTTCTGGATTAAAAAGCTTGTCAAGCAAGAGAAAGAGATTTCAAAATGATTTCTTTAGCTGGACAATATCCCCCCTCTATTCCAATATGCTTAGATGCAGAGGGGAACCATGTTCTAAAACATTCCCCTAAGTGAGATTAAGGCACAAACGAGGCCAGATGCTGGATCCCAAAACCATAATACAACTTTATTTCGTAACAAAAAAGAGCAGAGAGAAAGAAGACAGAAAAGTAGGGAAAAGCTAAGGGCACCTGTTAAAAGCACAGGACAGGAGTTACGACCACCATGAAGTGCCATTGGCTTGCAAGCTGATAGATCTCCCTCAGGCTTCTTCCCTGGTCACCTTGCAGCCTCCGAGGAGCCAACCACAGAGTGGCGACAGCTCCTGCAGCAGTCCTGCAGTAGAACACCCCCAACCAGCAGTCTCCACTGAGGACCCTGAAGGCCTCGTGGCCAGTTCACCAGCATCCAAGCAAAGTTCGCCTGGTACCAAGATGGGCCCTGACTGTCCGTTGTCTGGTTCCTCAGTACCAAGCAAGATCTGCCTGGCACATTTTATTTGTGAGATTAAGTCCTTGCCGTGTTCTTGAATGTAACAACTTTTGTCTTTTTTGCTGCTCTACCTGCCTCTGATGGCTTGCTACGTTGGTTCTTCCTGGAGCTTTTGCAAGCAGCTCAGCAGCACCCTAGCTGTTGCATCAAGACTTTTTAGCTCCATGCTCGAGGCAATGGAGAAGGAGACTCCATTTTTTAATCAGTCCATTACACTCCTTGTTTGTACAGGAATATAAAATATTTTGGAGGCATTTTCCATTTCACCTGTTGATGTTACTGTACTTTGCTTTAGTTTCATTTGGTAATAAAATTCAATGCAGGGGTCTGGAACTAAAAATTCTCTCTTGATCATAAGGGCTAGAGAATCGGACCAGCACCCGATGGGGCAGTAACTTCACATCTGCACTGGGAAATACTAAAAAAGAATAGTAGAAAGTGCCTGCCTAGATCAGAAAAGGATGCTCAGTGAACTCCAGGGAACTACAAGGTATTTAATTCCCATGAGTTGAAGAGAGAACCTTTTTCCCCTCACTTCCAGGGTAGGTGTTAAAAGGAGGACATGTACCCCTGTGTTTTGAAAAACAGCATCAGGTTGTATTTTATTGTGTTGTATTTAATATTGAACTGGTATTTTAGTCTAAAATGCTTGCAAGGGCTTCTGTGCACATGAACATTTTTGTTAAAAGCAAAACCAAAACCCTCACTGTTTTATTTTAGATCTCAATAAGCTGATGCAAGAAGACACCATGGGCTATGCAACCCCAACGTGCACAGATGCAAGTAAAGAAGAAAAAATTTAAGTGGCAAGGAACAATAAGGTTAAAAAGTAAAAATGTTCCAATTCTTCCTAAATCGCCTCAATATTTTTTTCCAATTAAAAGGCCTTATCTTTATTTTGAAGAAGGAATCAAATATTCTTTTTCCCCTGTGGATTTAGGAATAAATGAAGTTAATCTAGAGCTTGATTTGCAGCAAAAATATCCAACTGAAATTTTGTGGATCACTGATAAATGTCTGCTTTGGCTTTCCCTAGAAGCTTGGGGAAATGAAACAGGGCTGTCTGGAACTCAGTAAGGTAGCTGCTTTTTTTTCACTTTCGGACATGAATCGATTGATTTGATGAAAAGTAATTTATCAAGGGGGAAAGGCAACAGGATAATTTACAGTGCAATGAGATGATTTGCCATCCCTAAAATTGCTTTCCAGAAATCTGAAATTATGTACAGTCCTTCTCTTGGCAAGGCTATTAGTGTGGCTGCTCTTTGCTTCCCACTGCTTCAGCCACAATCTTCTCTCGGTTTGAGATTTTCAGGTCCCTGCCCGCTTATTCCAGGCCAGACACTGTCAGCAGCTGGCTATGCACTATAAGGCCCTTGGCTACTGATCCCACAGGCAATCTTACCCTGCTTCATCCTGCAGTCAATGTGCTTGTGCTGCTTCACCTTGCTGTCCCAGATCTTGAGAGCCCTGGATAAACTTTGCTGCTGTCTCTTCAGTGCGTATTTCTGCTACCTGAGCAAAAACCTATGGGTAGTTCCTTGTAACAAGGCACTTCTGAAGCAGTCTTTCCCGATCCCTTTTCATCTTTTTACTTTCAGCAGTTGCCTGAGCCACACTTCTTCACTTTTGGTCACCACAGATTTATAAAAAAATCTTCACAGTTGCGGAATACCCACCATTTCATATCAGAACTTATTTGTTAAAAAAAAATGCCCGTTAGTACAACATTTTGAAATGTTTTAGACCTGCCCATTTGTATCATTTTACAAATCTTTTCATACATCAGATGTCAGGTGAGCACCATTTTTTTTCTCTGGCTTGTTTTTTTAAAGTTTGAACATTGAACTTACATTGGAGGGGGAAGTAATGCTCAGTGTTTTTGCTCAGTATTGGTGTTTGAGCTGTTCACTGAAAATGTCTTTCAACTGCCTTCCTTTTTTTAGAAAATACCCAAGATTTCCAGTTTTTCATTATGGTTAAATTGTCCTAAAATAGTTGACTTTACAATTTGCTTTTGGTACTTTCTTTTTATTATATTAATTTAGACTCAGTGTTCTTGAGTCCATTAATTAAATGTATCTATAAGAGTTTGCTTATTTTGAACATAAGAATTAAAAAATATTTGGGACCATTTTTGAAACAGGTCTCTCATACTAAGTGGAAAAAATACCTCAAAGATTGGTGCAGAAAACCCTGATATGTCCCTTAGGCAAACAGTTCAGCTCCTTGAATGGTACCTGATAACAGAAAATGCACTGTTGTGTTGCCAAGTGCATTTTAAAATGTTACTACTTTATTGTGTTATATGCAAAAAGTAATATTCCCTTCCCAGTCTAGATGAACATATAACTGTTTTTAGAGATTTTCTGTGGACAGAGTTAATTTAGTAAGATTTCTCTCTCATCTCTTCTCTTATTTCTCTGCCTGTGTTTCTTCTCCCCCCACCACTACTATCTCAAGGGATGCCTTAAATTACATTTAGCCTGGGTAAGATAAATAAACAGGGAAAGGAAAAAGCAACATAGTTTGCCTTAATGGAGATGAGCTGAGAATTTGCTTGGAAATTGTAATCTGAGGGTTGAGTAAAGGATAAATTGAAGTTGTTACAATTTCAGTGAATAATCAGTACATTCCATAACTGAGATCAAAACATTGTGCAGCAGTACACATCTTTTTAAACAGGAATGCTTGCATTCCTATTTTTGGATAAAAAATAGCTTCACTGTATTGTAACAAAAAATTAAATACAGATTTCTTTTCAGGCGCTGAAATATAACCAGAATCTCAGATCTGGTACTTCCTTTGTAATATTTATTTACACCATTGTGGTACTTTTAAGTCTAGGTCTTCCTTGGTGACAAGTTTGTAACCAAGGAAGCAGCCACGTCCCCAGTATTCCATATGATTTTTACGTAAACCAGGGTATAAAGAAGAAGGGAAGGAGAGGCCTTCGCTCTCTTCCCTTTCAGCGAGGTTTGGAGACAGCGGATCCCCCCAGCCGGTCCCACTTCTGTGGGGGAGCTGTGGCCTGGCTGGGTCTGCTGTTTTCTGCTGCTCCTGACTCCGGTAGTGTGGTGGTGGTGTCTAGTGCGATTGTGCTATCTCAAGGAAAGTATTAAAGTTTCCTTTGATCAGTCCCTTATTGAGTGTGTATACCTTGTTATCATTTTATTTTGTTTTATTTTATCCCTTTCCCCTTTTCTGTTTTCGGGTGTAGGGTTTTGGGTTTTTTTATATATATATAGTTTTTCTAAATTGTATGTAAATGTAATATAAGTGTAAATATATTTATACATCTATTGCTTTAGCTCTCTCTTTCTCTCTCTTATTTCGGTTCTCTTGTTTATTTTTTATTTTTCTTTTCCCTTGGTTTTGGGGGAGGGGGAAGCTCTCACGGTGGGGTTTGGGGGCTTGGCAGGGACCCCGCTCCAAACCACCACAACCATTAAGGACAGGAAAAGGAGATGTAAACAAGTTTACTTTTTTCTTTCTCTGTATTTCTAATTTTCTTACAAAGGCCTCTTTAGAGCAATAACATTAACTGCTCAGGTTTGAGTATCTTTCCTCCACACTGAATACTCTTTTTGTCTGTGGCAGTCCTGCAATATCAGATTCTGAAAATTCAGGCTGTTTTGGAGAGAAAAGCTAACACTTTGCCCGCGTGTATTTGTAAACAACAAACAAATAGTATTTCCTATTCATTATTTAATACGTAGAATCTAACATGAAAGAACCAGAAGACCACAGTGAGAGTGAGGTCTCCGTGGGACGCTGATAGGTACATGGTAAGTCTGTTCTCAGAGGAGCTTCCAGAACCGTAAATCAAGAGAGCAAACAAAAGAAAAGAGAGATTTGATGTGACTTGCCCTAGTTTGCAGGGAAGGTGACTTAAAGAATTGGGAATAAAACACAACTGTTCTGACTCACAGGTTGCTACTCTTTTAACTAGAATTTAGTTTTTGTAGGCACCTCAAAATGTCATTTTCATTGTCAATGAAAGAGTTGAGACAAAACATTCCTAAATAAGAGGCAGATTATCATAGAAATGCTGAAAAAAGATCAACTAGATTTATGAAGGATTTGCCGTGCAGTACAGCTAAATTCTTTGGAGTGAATTGCATGAATTGGAATAAGGTTTAAGTATGAGACATTTGTAAAAGTTTGATCTTCTCTGATTTCTACATGAGGATAATTGCAATCTGTCAGTGGAAATGTATCTTGAAATATCTGACAAATAAAAGCAACTTTCAGGTTTTAATGGTGTTAATGAATGCATCTTGTATGTTAAGAATGTCTCTTCAGGCTGTTGCAATGAATATCTGATCTGCTCAAGAGCCTAGAATTTCTGGTTCAAAAGAAGTTCAAAAATATTTAGTATATTGGAGAAGAGATTACTGAAAGGAGGAATGATTGGAAAAAACAAAAGTTTTATTTTTGTTTGTTTCTAAAGCTAAAAAAATTCACTTTTGCCTTGAGAATGGGAATCTTTCCTGGTTGGTTCCCATGCAAAGTCTTGTATTCTCTTCATCTTACTAATTTTTTATTATTTATTTTGCTGTTATAAAAATCATATAAATTTAAGCAAATTGAATTTGAACTATGATGTAATAAAATGAAATCTCCAGGTAACTGAAGTACTGTTTCTGTTCACATTTCTGCCCTCACATTTCTGCCCTCACATATTGTCAACTCTGTGAGCTGATATTGAAGTGAATGGGATCTGTCTTCAGGTATTTTTCAGGAAACCGTGCTTTTTTGAATATAATAGATATAAGTGATAAAATATTACTCTGGGAGAGGAAAGCCAGAGAGAATTGTGGAACAGTTCAATTATCTGGGTAAAGTGCATCTTAATATTTAACACAAAAATTCTCTTAGGTGTTCACGTTAATTGGTGTATTGATAGATATACTGTCATACGTTTTACAGAAAATATGCTAACATGGTTTGATACAGTGGAGATTAGAAAAAATGCCTCCCCCCATTCTGAATAGGTTTCTGTTAAGTCTAAGACCAGACCTTCAAAAATTATCAATGCCTTAACAGTTCGGTAGTTATATTGCTGAGTTTTCTGATGTTGATGATGGGATTAGTCCCACAGACATCATACATAAGGAACAGTTGAAACTGCTGAGTCATTTCGGAGGGGATAATAATTTAAGTGAATTACCTTGAATTAACTGAAACAGATGTGTTCCGGGGTTTGGCAAAATTAACCTGTAAAAAAAATTAAAATAAGTAAATTACTAGTCAGCTTACTTGATCTATAAATTTCTCTCTAGAGTGATCTAAAGGAAGCCCTGGGTGCAGAATTGGGCTGTATGTTTAGCAGCTAATTTACATCTTAGCTTGTATTTGCCTTGCTACAGTGGAAGAATAATTGGAATTGCATGCACTGCATTAAGTGTGTTGACTGAAGCTGTAAATTGGAGGAGATTGTATTTAGTAAATAAATCTGGAGAGCACAGCCAGGTTTGGTCATAAATATATAACTTTCTGAATTCTGTGACAGATAATAAGAAACATGTCAATGAGTGATGAAATGTAGATTTCCAATTATTTTAACAACAATAAACTGCCTTTTTGGCATGTATTTATTACAAATGTTTCATCATTTCTACTTGAACAAATAGAATGGAGGACACATAACCGGAGGGGATTCCTGGGTGAATAGCAAACTAATGTGTTCAAAATTCCAGTGGGAAAAGGAAGACTTATGTTTGTCTTTTGCAGTAGGAATTAATTCACTCTGTTATTTTGTTTCTGCTGGTGAAAGGAAGAAATTTCTGATAGGAGAAATTTATTAACCTGGTTTGTCTGTGACACCACAGTAAAAACATTTGGAATTATAAAGAATTGTGCTATGTTTTAAAACTGTATCAAATGACTGAAATTATGTAAGGCTGCCTTTTTCAGTCAGGATGCAAGAAGGACAACAATCTCATCATCAAAGCCCGATACCGACAGCTTTGTCTTGGGACCACCTACTTCCACTTTCATGAGCTTGTAGAGTTTTGATGTTGCAGTAAACACAGCCACCTCTTAGGAGGGAAAAGAGATTTATATTAATGAAGATGGGCTATGTGAACACAAGCCTATGTTTAGCTGTATTGCAATGTCTCATAAAAAAAAAGGAACTGACTTATTACTGAGAATTAAATTTGGTGCAATAACTGTGTAAAAGCTGCCTGCTGAGAGATGTGCTTCCTGCTTGAGATGCTCTCCTCAAAGTTGGGCCACCCTCTTCATAATTCACCTCTAAAATTCTGGTTTAATTGTCCCAAAAAAGCATGCCTGATTCATAGGTTCAGTGAGGGCTGGGAGGATGAGGTCTTGTTGAGTTTGCTCCTACAAAGGGAAAAAACATAAGAGCTCTGTGCACTGTTTTCATTCAGGTATTTCCAGAGGGTGGGGATAACCCAGGTTGGCATGAGTTGCAGGAGGATTACGAAATATTTCCCAAAATATTTCTTTGGTGTTTAACACACTATAGGTAGCAAATGACAAGAGAGCTTTTCTGTTTTGAGAGACTAGGGGAAGCATTATTACATTGTTACCATAGTAGGAACATTGCTGTAGAAGAAGGGAAACCTGGCTGGCATTGGAGAGAATTCTTTCATTTAGAAACCTGATTTAGGTACCTTTTCAAGACAGAAGCAATAACAGCCAGGCCTGATGAGACTCTGGCACCTTCTGTGTTTATGAAGGTGGTACAGCCATGTGTATCGTTAAAGGACGTAATTTCAAATTTGAATGCCTGATTTTATACTCAGGACTAATAAATGTAAATATGTTTTTTGTTGTTTGTTTGTTTATGTTTTTTAATATGTACAGCACACAAGATCTGTGGCTTTCTTTGCAGTTCTAGCATACTCTTTTGTCTGTAACTGTCTCTGCAAGAAAAGCCTTGTGTTGAAGAACACAAACAATGATGTTTTATAGAGCAATTACTTTATAATGACATTTTGTAAAGACCTCCATATCAAACATGCACGAAGTAGAAAGGCAGCTGTGTAGGTGAAGACTAATACAAAGCACAAAAATTATGCAGGCCACATGGAAACATCCTTACTTGACATATAGCACACTGCAATGCGTTTTTAAAATGTGCTGGTTTGGCTGATGCTGAGCTTCTATGCTGTTAACCTTTATTATGTCAGCTATTGTGGTGACCTATATACTACTATGAATAATTTTAACCAAAGCGTAAATGTACTTTGAAGCACAGCTTTATAACATATGGTAATTTTTTTCTGTTAAAATATTTGCCCAAATTACTTTGTTCCTGAAATATATGTATAGATTTTTATATCTAATTGTCTATTTTGGCTGAAATTACATTCACCTTAAAAGTAAGTAATGAAGTATTTTGATCTTAAATTTGTTTTCTCATTCATATGTTTTTAAGGTTCCTCCTTTTAAAAAACACTTCCATAAGTGTCCATGCTTTAAAAATGCAGAATTAGTTTGTGCCAAAATGAGATGTGTTTACAGTTTACTCAGAGTAGGGATTTCTGTACAGGAACAGCACTTGTTTGTATCTCTAGTTCATACAAAAAGAGCTAGAAGAGCTGAATTATGTTTGAAAAAAAAAAGGTACCAAATATGATAAAAGCATGGCATAACCACGACAGTTGGCCCATTTTCTTGCTTGTAATCACTCTTGTAGTGGTGAATATCTGGTATTAATGGTGAATATCCACATTCAAAGGTGGATAAATTAAATAAAGACATAGAAAATATGGAGAACCCAGGAGATTTACACCATATTCATGCAATAATTTAAATATGTTAAATACAGAGATTACCTTGTCACAGTTTTATTGCGATTCACCTCTTACCTACTGCTTGTTCTTTTCTTTCTTTGAAAATACACATAATAAAAATGTACTACATGAGCATTGAGAGCATGTTATTCTTATAGTAGAATAACCTTTCTCTCATCTAGTGATTACATTTTAAACCAAATACCATTTTGATTTCAACTATGTAACAAAAAAAAATCTTTTTAAATTGTATGTTGCATCAGTTGAAGATTATATTACAACAGAGGAAGCGAAACAACATTATTTTCAAAACTTAAGTAACTTTTTACTAACAGTTGCCATGAAGATTAGCAAGGTTATTTTTCATAAATGAGTCATCATTCTCAAGCTATAACAGCACTAATGCAGATTGAACAGGAACCAAAAGAAGAGGAAGCTCAGTAATGCTTCCCAGGTTAACTGAAAGGCTCACCAACTTTTGATTTCTTGGTGTTTGTTTCTTTCATTTCATTTGGAAATGCCTCCTGACGGACAGGCAGATGTCAGCAGTGACTCAGGCATGTATGGAGGACCAACTGATCCATCCAGAAGGTGCAAAGTCCAGTCTCATCCCTGAGCCATCTCTGTTCAGTAGAAACAGCTCTTGGAGAGAAAGGTGAATAGATATATTGATGATCTGGACTAAGTAAAAAAAATAAATTAAAGATATGAAAAAATATTCTAATGACCAGAGCTGCTTTGTGTAGCATCTGAAATGACGTTGTATTGCATTATCATTACATTATAACGGGGACCCCCGGTGGCCTAGCGGTTAAGATGCTGGTCTCTCAGCGCCAAGGCCGCAGGTTCTAATCCCGGTCCCCCG
>JAWWLV010000088.1:82953238-82976114 GCA_035041135.1 Platyrinchus mystaceus
AAATCCATTGCGCAGGCTTGAAAGGTGGGAACACCTTTCCCAGATCTTCGTTCGCGAAGACTGGCCACTTACCTTTTTACCTTACATTATAACTGCTGTGGTGAACATGACTTCTGTGAATTCTGTGTTAGTTACCATGTTTTTCTGGAAAGCAATGAAATTTCTGTCATTCTGTGGATGATAAAGATGTCGTATGCTTAAGGTTTTTTTTTTTAAATTTTATTTTTTAATTTTTTGCTTTAGCAGAAGCTCCCTTTTCCCCTTGAACCAAGATAGGAAGTTATGAATTAAGCAAAATAATTTTGTGAGAAGGAAACACAAAAGTATGTTTTATAAAAACTCTCTAGTGAAAAAAAAAAACCTACTTGATTGATAGGTACAGAGCTGAAGATTAGTGCCCTGAGAGCACTAATGAGCATTAATGGTCCTGAACAGCCTCACCAAGGACCCCCACTTGACTCATAAGAGCAGAGGTCCCATTTCAGCTCCTGATAGGGTACTTTCCTAGGCCTGACCTATGTTATAGGTTCTATGCCTTCATACTTGTGCATCTGCAGAAATTAAAGCTTTGTATCCATTTTAGATATTAATTCACTGAACTGTGAGACAACGTAGTAAAGAGAGAGGTAGGTTTTAAAGTAGAATTTGTTCAGGTTAAACATAACTATAACTTACTGCCTAGTTTAGGCAGTAGATGCAAAAGTCTCATAAACTGAAATGCTTTAATAATTACCTATATGTTTTGAGGCATTTTGATTAAAGTATCTTGTCAAAATACCAGTATTACAGTATCTACAGTCAGACATTATTTTTTTAAAGAAAAAGACTTAATACTCTACGTGATTCCATGACTCTAAGTGAAGAAAAGGAAGTCTTGTTGAGATCAATAGACATACAGCAAATATTCAGCTTCATTGGTGGTGCGAGGGAGGGAAATAGACTTCTTCCCCTGAATACTGAGCAATTTCCCTGGAAATGCAGACTTATTCCCCTGAATACTGAGTAATTTCCTTATGTCTAGGTACTTAACTCTGGCTTTTATATGGCCACTTCACTGTGGCAGTGAAGGACAGGCTTTCCTATTTGAAACATTAAGTGGTGTGGATAAAGTCCTAAATTTCAGCCTACAAGAATTTTTAGTGAAGGCTGTGCTAAAAAAGATCTTTCTGCACGTCTCTGTGTAGGGATGGCATTTGGTCTCGGTGTGTATGTCTTGTTAGTTTGGAGGAACTGGGCCAGGTGATTTTTGTGAAAGTGGGAAGCAGTTCTGTATGCTGCGGGAGAGCTTGTTAGACTCTGGTAGGAAACAGAACAGTTAGTTCAAAAATCTGTAAACTCAAGATCTGAGGTGAGAGGGACAAACAGAGCTGGGCAGCTCAGGGACTGAAAATAGTCAAGGGACCCTTAGGGGTTATCAAAACAGAGGAATCTCATGAGGTCTTGCAAATCAAGTCATTACTAGCAATGCCCTGTATGGTAGATAGAGGGAAGACTTGCATGTAAAACTTTACTATTGCTATTTTATTTGCTTAGACTATTTTGCAAAGCTATTTTTTCCAGCATAATTCAGTGAAAGTCCCTCCTTCCCTCCTTTCTTCCCTCCTTTTTATTTTAAAGCCTTTAGATTATTTCTGGGAACTGACCATAGGTGAAAATGTCTAGGCAGATCTACTTCAAAGCCCTTGTTGAGATGGTATCCTGATGTAAAAGAACTAGCAAAAAGCTGTATGCATAAAATGCACGGATTTTGTGTAATATTTGCAAAATTGTAGAAAATGCATATTGTATTCTGTAGTCAGTTTTTAGAAAGGTAGTTATGAGTAGACTGAGAGAATTTCTCTTTTTAAACTTATACTGTAATTTACTGTGCTTTTTGGAACAGTCCCAGTTCTCTTTAACCCTGGAGAAAAGGCTGACTGGTGTATATATATATTTAAACTTTTGTCTTGTAGGCTACCTTATAGAATGCATAAATCAGCAGCATTAATTCAAGAGTGAAACTAAACTTTTGATTCATCAGTGTCCTTCCTCTGTAAATCTCTTCCACTTTAAATCTAAATATTGGTGTCCTATATAGAAAACAGCTATACATTTGAACAAAAAAATAAGCCACTCTATATTCTTTAGGGCCTTAAGTGTTGCATATTTTTGTCTTCTAAATCCAGGAGAAGATAACTTTTAGATTAAGTTTGAATTTAGTAGCTTATTATTATCAGCAGTAAGGGAAAAGTAATTACACTTGAAAGCTGAGGACACCTGATGTGGAAATCCTCTGTAGACAGAAAATATAAAATGTGACAACTATTTTCAAGTGAAATCAACTTTAAATGTCATCAGTAAGTATGACATTGATGATTTTGTAGAACCATCTTACTAATGTGAGTTATTTGGCATGAGGGATTTAATTGAGAAGGCATTCCAAAAGAATCATGTTGTGGGTCTTACAGCTGAAAACCCATAAAAATGTTAACTGTTTAAGGAACTTTCTATCTTTAGTTGAAAGCATCATTTAAAAGTGTCTGGAATATTTTTAAGGAATAATATAGGAAAAATAATGGTAGCATCATTGTAACACAACAATGTCGTAACTTTGGCCTGAGCTCTGAATTTTGGACAAATAAAACAGAACTGGTCTTTGATGTGTTCAAGTATTTTTAGTCTCTTTGAAAATACTTGGAAACTCAGAGATATTTTTTCTATTTTTAAGAGCATGAGAATTAGTTACTAGATTTTCTGCAAAATTCTTTTTCATGGATGCTATTGGTGAAACCATACTACTGCATTTTACTTACAATTTCAACTTTGCACCTTATTTTTGCCTCTTGTGGAAATATTTTGTCTCTTAACTGTGGCTGGTTGTGTTTTTTAGAACATATATTGATTGTATACTGCATTTTGTAATAATTTTTCTGTAAGATAGTAAAACAATTAAGTTAGAATGGATAATGTCAGATATGCTTCTCTTTATTTTGATGCTACTATAATAAGTGTTGTAGTTTATTCTATATTCTACCCTCTTGAATATATATTCTGTCCTTGAGAAGACTCTACTTGGTTTTATTAGAATTAAATGTGGATGAGATGGTTTCTTTCTTAATGTTCACTCAACCCTCCAAGATTTAAAAGACCTTTACAACTACCTTTAAACTCTGACTTTAATTTGTATTTAGGTGTTGAAGATAGCTGACTTACTTTCCTTCACTAAACCGTTGAGAAGCTCTCACTGAAGAATCTAGGTAGTAATATATTTGGAAAGATCAATCCACCTGCTCTCCAACCTGTGAGTGTAGGTTTAAGAGGTGGATTTTTGAAAGGTATATATACATATATATATGCATGAACATACATTGAAAATATTGTTTTGGGATAGAAGGAACTTTTCTGAAAGTTACTGTAATGTGCTCTAGAATAGCCTGTGTTACCTATTTAAGGTATAAAGATGGTCCTTGGTTGGGATGTGCTTAAGAGGGTGGATTCTCCCTGCTCTCTCCACTCCCTATGTTTGTTTAAGCTCCAGTTACTGCAAGTACTGCAAGTACTGCAAGTAGTTTTTTTGGGAGTAAACACAGTGCAGTGTGCAGAAACAGAAGCAGGAAAAGGCAAATTTATTGGTAAATTCCATCAAAATTGTGGGGAAAGGTATACTGCCATTACAAAAATATGGTCTTTGAGATAGGTGTTAGATTTTGTAAACTATGTGAGGTGTGATCTAACTTATATGACTTTACTGACTTCCATGCTAGTGCTGCTCCTGACAGGACATCCTTTCTGTCTGGAGCATTCAAAGGCAAATGCAGCTGCTCTACTCACCTCAGGTCAGCCATGCTTTCATAAGCCAAAATGATGTTTGACAAGATGGAACTTAATTTGGACAATTGTTGTATATTAAAATTGTAAATTATGCAAATAGATTTGGCATGCAATGGCTATATTTGAACTCTTCTTGTTTTACCTATCTTGAGTTAATTGAGAAAGTTTGGCAACAAGAGGCCTCCCTTGGTGACATGTATAACTAGTGACTGGTCATACCTCGTGATTTTGTACCTAAGAAAATCATCAATCTTGTTCACCAGAAATGCTCATTAAATAAATTTAAATTTGTTCCATTGTTTGAAACTTGACTATCCCTGCTGCACTGTGATGAATGCTGCTCATTACTTATATTAAGCTTTCAGCTTTGGGAAGAGTACAACTCTATGAAATGTTTCAGACTATTAGGCAAAGAGGAGGTCGTCATTTAAACAAACGGTAGAGTTTTAATCAATTAACTGGCAAAGTCCAGCTGTACTACATACTGTCAGACTTATAACAGTTTAGAAATAATGCTGGGCATAGAAGTGTTTTCATACCAAAAGGGGAGAAAAAAAATGTCCACGGGTATGTTCCCTGTTAGCTGAAAAAATAGCCTGAAATTGTATGCTGTACTACTTCTGATTGCTCTGGAGGCTGCTTTCTTTTCAAAAGCAAAGCAGCTACCTTGCCCATGCAGTTGCCCAAGTGGTGCTTCCAGTGTTGAACCCAATATAAAATAGGTTACTCTTCACTGTAGATAGGTAATACTGAGCCAGACTGTGAGCTCTTAATTGGGTGATTAATATGAGAAATGGAGGCTATAACTTTACATTTTATGACATGGAACAATGCAGCATACAAGTTCCCTGCTATGTTCTGTAAATAAAAGAATAAATAACACAAAAGCCTGCTTATAATTTCACACACACTGCTAATATTGAATAATTGCTTTTTAATAACATTTTTCTTCAAAGAGTTTTCATTTGCTATGCTTTAATTGTTAGGAGTGCCTAGTGAGCTGGCTCCAGAACTTGTAAGTTTTATGCATCAGGAAAGGGAAAGGAGGAAAAAGATCAGTGCTTTAGCTGAGATATTTGCACTGTACCATTTAAGTTACAATTGAAAGGCAAAAAAGATAACAATGGTATTCAGTTGCAAGATTATTATAGCTGGTAGAAGGAAGAGAAATGGTAGAATAGTTTGTGTTGAAGCAGTCTGAGTAGAAGAAATAGAAAGAGTGTTTTGTTTCCACAAGACTCAGTAGACTAGAATAAGGTTGGTACAGTTACATGTATCTTCACTTCAAAATCAGATTTATAACAATCAATTTATGCAAAGTCCCCATGGTAGAAGAGCAAATGTTTTTGGTTATCCACACATATTTAAGTTTTTTTTGGGGGAGGGTTATGATTTTTTTTTTTTAAATGGGGAAAATTGTGAAGTTAATCCTACTATTCTAAGAGGTAGTTACATATTCTTACAGAAAGATATTAATCTACAGATGCATTATTTTATGTGGTTTTCAGGATCCTCAATCAATTGAGTTTTGTGCAAGTGTAGTAAAATTTCTTGGCGATTTTTAACTTTATTAGTATTCATTCTGAACAGAAGCCTTGGCTCCCTTTTTTAACTCTCATTGCCTGATAATTCATCATAATTTGGCTCCAAATAACTTTGGCATAATGGAAAAAAGTTATCTCTGTTGTACCAGAAGCCCATGTAGTAAGCTTAGGTTAAGCTTGGTCAAAAATACAATTTATTTAAAAATAAAGTATGTCTTTCCATATTATTAAGCAACCAGAATGTTAAAATAAGTTGGGGTGTTTTTGATTGCAATAAAGGCAGTATTGTTGAAAAGTTTCAAGTATGTAAGTTCAGAGAATGTATCTGAGCAAATAACAGCCATAAAAAAGGAACATAATTGTTTCTCAGGCACAGCAGCTTAATACTAGAGGAGCTGCCTTTTTTGTTGTATTTTAAAATTCAGACTAAAAAATCTTAATAATTTTTAACAGTGTGTTGTGCTTTGTGTGCTGAATTTATTAAGTATGGGTATGTGTAAACTAAAAAAGGTAATTTCTTACAGGTACCACTTTCTTTGAAAATCATCCATGTCTTTGAGATATAGCCAATTATTGTATGGTCTCAGCATGTGATGGAGATCTGCAACAACCTTATTGAACACTAGGTGTGAAGCTGGAACCATGTCTTAAGTACAGCAAAACTAGATATAGTTTTTACTTTTATTTGCTTTGTAAACCGGATCCTCAAATTTGAACACTAAATAAATCTTCTGCAAGCTATATATAAATCTATTAACCATAGATTAGTAGCTTGCTCAAAAACGGAGCGTTGTCTGAAGTTGAATGCTGCATGTTCAGGTTTGTTTGACTTACAAACTAGCCATGTTTTGTTCTAGAGTATATATGAATGTTATATGATCTGTCAGGCATCGTGAATGAACTATACAGCTTTGTGAATTATTGTGCCTCATCTGAGCTGGAGTACCCGATTCATGACTGCATCCTTAACTGCACTTATGGCTGTGGATACGCTGTAAAGCACATTAGATTAAACCTTTCATTAGCATGATTGAGTTGTAATGGCTTAACAAGTTTCCTCCCTTCAGCTAACCTTTGCTATCCATTAGTTGGGTGCATGCTTTGCCTGTCAAATTGAGAGATAATGTAGTTTAGTTTCAGATTTGAACTAAGTCCTATTATCTCACATTTAGCTCTTACATTGAAGATTAAGCTAAATTGTGTTCTCTTATAATTGAAGTGGGCTAAAAGCATGCAGGCAGATGGCTACTTTAGCCTGGCAGCATAACACATTAAGATCATGATAACTTGCTTGTGTCTGAGCCAGGAGTGTGCTCTCCATTAGTTCTACTGCTGTTGTGCAGGAAAAATACCCAAAACAACACAAAAGGCAGGATGTGGAATTGGAACAGCAGGTAGGACAGTGGTGTGGCAGAAGTTTGTAGATATTTAGTATAATGAGGCTTTCTAGAAATGGCTTCTTTCTCAGTACAGAGTTCTAAGGTGAGCTCTTTCCTTAAGGTTGTGTTCTTTATACTTTAGAGATTATTTTTATTCTTGTTTTTTAAGGGAGAAGGGGGTGGTATGTGGTGCAGTTGCAATAATAATGGTGCCTTTCTGGGGTACCCTGTCAAAAGAGCATATCAAAATGCTATAAGGAGAACAGACAGTTTAAAAGCCTTGAAGGAATGGAACTGGAGAGTCTACTAATGAAAAAACTGGAGGAGAGTGATAGTCTTTATTCAGCTGGATCTCAGGGCTGCCAATTTCTGTAACAGCAGTAAACTTGAAATATATGCACATTCTTGCCTGAGCCTCAGGGTACATTTTATCATTAATAATCTTAGTACCTAGCCAAGAGTATTCTGCCAAAATTTGCTAGATTTGAAAGGCCAGCTCAAGGTGTTTCTCCCTCTAGTAAGTGAACAATAAGAGTATCCTTAACCAGATGACCTACCTGGAGAGGGTATTAGAGAATTTGTCCTTTTGTCAACTTTTCTTTGTTCTTGAGTCCTTACTGCAAAACAATGAGACAAATAATATCACAAACATAAGCTTTTCATTTCTGAAAATGTTACACATTGTCTTGAAGGCTAATTCAGGTACTTCTTACTCTTTTGGCTCCTTGGCTATGCTGTGTCTCCCATGAGATGTTGATTTCCTCTCAAGCTGTAGTTAGACATATTCCAGATGGGAAACTTAGCACTTTCAGGGATGCCTGAAGGAGACAAACAGAGTCCACGAGGAGCGGGGCAAGAAAGAGACTTTATTGCTATGGGTAAAGGAATTTTTAGGTTTCTGTGGGATTTATCTACCACCAATGAGAATCCAGAGATAACAACCAATAGAAACAGGGTATATATAAGAAACCAATTAGAAAACTTATACAAATTTTCAGGGACAGATTCAGGCATTCCTGAAGGATGAGATAAGGGGATTTTTCCCAGTGCCTTCTGGGAAGGAGAAGGGTGACTCAGGGAAAAACGAAGAAGGAATCCGTCTTGTAACCTATTTACACAAACGAAGAAGGAATCCATCTTGTAACCTATTTACACAATAGAAAGAGGCTTCTGATTCTAAGGCACATTTTCTTTTTGAGCTCATTTCTTACAGGCAACATTAAACCCGGGGTTCAGTGTGTCTCTGATCTTTGTAAATGTGACCATCAGTAACTTGGTCATGTTGAGTAAGTTGATCTCTTTCTGACATTCAGGAAACTTAAAAATCAAAACCCCATGACCATATGTTATTTTTCTTTTAATTGTTATGAACAGAAGAAATTTGGAGTACCAGGATAGAAAGTGGTAGAGTGCCAAGTATTTCCTATAAACATAACTTTGGAAGGTTATGCTCACTGTGGATGAAATTAAAGGACCTTTATGTTATGAAATATTCCTACTGCAAATAAGTTTCTGCTTTCCCTTAAAGCTGATATGCAGTTATCATACATGGAAAATATGTCCCAGGATTACTTCATAGTGTATAGGATTAAAACATACCACTTAAAGGGGAGACAGCATCACTTGCCCATCATTCACCTGAATAATGTAGACTCCCATTCCAGCTGAGTCTTCCTGATGACCTAAACTAGCTAGGGGAGACATGAGGTAATACGCTTTAGTAAATTTATAAATTCCAGTAATCCGTGTGCTCCTGAGAAACCCAGGGGTGGGATGGAAATCGATTTCTCTGCACAAAATAGGATTCCCCATAAATGATAGCATGTGCACTATAGTAGTATCAATGTATTGTATTCCTTTCTGTACCATCTCTCCTTTTGTAACACTGTAGCTTTTGGGCATGTGATAGACCACTTGCAAGTGCTTATAAACCTCTGAGAAATCAATGGTGTGTACAATGGTTTTAATGAACCTTTAAGGAAATTCCGCAGTCATGTTTATTTTGGAAGTAATGACTTGTTTCATATAAAGGTAATGTGAAGGATGGTTGAAAAGGTGTCATTTATTGCCTTGTGGTTGCCAGGGTGACTTATTTTAGTGTTTAAAATCTTCATTGGCCAGAGACCAGGGCTGTTAAGTGCATTTATTTCTGTTATGTGATTTCCAAAAACCATTCTGATGTTGTTGCTGGTAGAACCTCTGTGGCTATTTCAGGATTTTTTTTTTTGACACTGCAATGTCTAGAGATATAAATTTTATACTGAAGAAATACAGCACCTTCAAAGGATTCTCAAGTGATCAATTTCAACTACAAGCGTACAGTAAGTGAGATCAATAATCCATTCAATAATGCTGAGAAACTAGTCCAGTGACTTGCCAAAAAAAAAAAAAGCAAGTACTATGAGAGATACTAATCACTGTACAGATGCAAGGCCTTGCATTTTCAAAAAGAAGTAGAACAATGAATAAACTGTTAACAGTAAGTATCCTAAATATCAGTCAAGTGATTCAATCCTCATGCAAGAGGTAAAGATATCTTTAGATGAGTAATTTCCATGTGCTCTTATCTGGGGCTTTTCCAGCAAGCACATATATATACATACATACACACATATATAGATATAGTCTCTGACTCTTGCCACTTCACATATCAAAGAAGTAAAATATGTTTTTTATGATTCTTTTCCCCAGTCAACATATATAGATAAAAGAACATTGCTTTCCTATTGAAAACGCTTGGAAACAGAATGAATTATTTACTGTAGAGCAAGTGACTAGTGTTGGGATCAGAGCTCCCAACTTGGCATGGGCCCAACTTTTTCACCATTGTCATATCTCTTTCTTTCTTCATTGAACTTCAATTTTTATGAAATGTAAGCTGAAAATTCTCATGGCGTCATTGTCTCCATGTTTTCTTCATGTGGTCTATAAATCTCCAGTTGTGCTGAGCCCAACAGTTATGTTAAATGGCTATTGGCTGATGTGTATGTGTGTGTAAGCACATGTAAAAGACAATTATATCCACTACAATGTTGCGATAATGCTGCACTCTTGTTTCTTCCAGATGTAAATAAAACATGATCAATAAATAACTAACTGCCGCTATATGGTCACTGTAGTGATACAATCATTTGAGTATCTTTTGTTGAACTACTTTATTGGAGATTATGTAATTGAGAAATAAGCACTCAAATTCAGATGTGCTCTTGGTTATCAGTTTGAATTCTCAATTAATTATTTGAAATTGAAATTATATAAATGGGAACAGGTACCAAGAAAGGACGATAGTTCTGAAAATTTATTGGTGGTTTGAAGGCATGAATAATTCATATAATTCATAAGATGTGCATATCTTTAAATGACACATCATGAACTAGATTGTTGCAAATTACAAGAGTATGAGAATGATATAATATCATGTAAATCTGATATTCATCTACAAGGGTTGGTTGTTTGTCAGGCTGTTTGTAGGTTTGCAGCTGACCTTTAAAAACTTGACAATGAATCAAACTAATAGCCTGAACAATGAAAGTCTTTCAACAAGTAAGCATAATAAATCTCCCCACTTTGAGACTGAGGCAAGTATAATATATAAAACTAAAGACGAGATTTAATAGACACACAGAACATAGGGAATTAATTCTGAATATAAGAAGATTAATTATAGGTATGGTCATGTTGAGGGTTGAAGATGCATGAATGCTTTTGCGTATTCAAGATTCCATACCTTACTTTTAACTGTATCTTGAAACAAATCATCTTTAAAATTATCTTTGTGAAACCTTTCAAAACTCTTTCTTAGCCATGATAATTATTTTGCAATGTAGGGAGCCTATACTGCTATTTTGCATGATTCTGGTTGAATTGTAAAGGAGGAAGAGTGGATGAAGAACTTACTAAAAAATAGAAATATCAATTGTGAATTTTTGACAGCTGTTTTTTAGGATACTCTAAATGAGTATGAAATGCAGGTTGTGAGATTCTTAGGACACAGATGCTGTTTGCTTTGTTCAGTTCAAGGTCAATATAAACCAAGATTGGCTCATGATGAGGGGTCTTCAATGCAGAGTGTAGGAAACCGTAATCTTGAAGCTAGTGCGGACTTCTGATGTTGAGGCATTTCTGTGCTTATAATGTCTGCTTAAGGTAATAGGATTCTTATTGTGTTTTGCAAGCTCAGTAAACACCTTTATAACTCTTAGCATTTTCACTGGCAGGGCAAAGTTGAATAATTTTAAATATTGATGCAATATTTATGGCAATATGACAAAAGGAATTTGTTCTTCTAAGGAGTAATAAGCATTTAAAAAACAAACCAAGCCAATACCAAATATTTAGTAGGATCATTTAAAAAAATGAAAGACAACTGGCAACTTAGGAGATAGTCTTGTACTTCTTAGTAAAATTCACGTGATTTATTTCTTTCTAGCTGTCAACTGAAGAACATATACTGTGTATGCTGATTACAAATAGTAATCTTTCCTGAACAAGTTGCTTGCTTTTCTGCTGAAGTTTAGGATTGATTGTGATGGTAAGAAAAATTCAAAAGTAGCTGTGTATATGATTTTCTGTGCATGGAGAAATGAATGTATTTAAAGTATCAACTTTGAATTTTAAATTTAGATTTAACATAGCATTACTAGCTGATGAGGTATCGCACTTAATCCACCTGTGCCTGAGCCACAGGTTGTGTTTAGTTAAAATGATTGTCCTAAATAAAAACTCAATTTTCAGTGTGATACATGGAGCCAAACACCAAATATAATCATGTTTAAATTGGGACTATATAACAGAGTTCTCATGAAATGTGAAGCTTGGCAGAAATAATTTGGCTATGTCCTTCAGAAACTCTAGTTATGAGACCTGAGCTCTTTCAGCATTTTGAGCAAACACCTGTGAGTTAAGTTCTCCCTTGGCATTGCAGAGTGGCTTTATCCTGTTCAAAACTGAGTTTGACGGTACTTATGTGCAGCGATTGAGGGGAACGCTCCCCCTCGCTCCTCCCCCCCAGGGCCCCAGGATGCTCAAATGAGACACACGGAGTCCACCAGGAGCAGGGCAAGAAAGAGAGTTTATTGCTATGGGTAAAGGAATTTATAGGTTTTTGTGGGATGTTATCTACAACCAATGGGAATCTAGGGATAATAATCAATAGAAACAGGGTATACAAAGGAACCAAGTAGAAAACTTATACAAACTTTCAGGGACAGTTTCAGGCATTCCTGGAGGATGAGATAAGGGGGGGTTTTACAGGGGTCTTCTGGGAAACAGACAATGACTCAGGGAAAATGCAACAAGAATCCATCTTGTAACCTATATTTACACAATAGAAAGGACTTCTGATTTTAAGGCACTTTGGTTAACTTCTCAATTTCTTTTGTGAATCCACTTCTTACGGAATTTTTTTCCATTCCTGAAACTATTTGTCCTTTGCCACACTTATGAACTTAACGTTTTTGAGGTTTACTGGGACACCAAATAGAAAATGAAACTAACTGAATATCTAGCAATATGAAAGGATTTGTAGAGCATAGGTGGAGCTTTGTAGCACATGTAACTGTGCCTACTCTCCCCCATATGTAATATATATATATATTTGTATGGTTTATTGTTGCTAAAATGACTGTCAAATTGTAAGAAGTGTTAAATTTAATGACTCACTATAATATTGCAAAGGGGATTTTCCTGTCACCATGGAGACTTTCCTATCACACCTGACAGTTTAGGGATTTTAATGCTTTAATTTTAAGCTGTCTCTCATGCAGTATGTGATTAATCTCTGTATTAATCTCTCAGTAAAATGAAAATGAAAGCAGTAAAAGTGTTTGTTTGCTTAAGATCGAAATTCACATAAATAGGTGCATGCTGTTCTTACTGTCTGTCTAGTATAGTGAGCATAGTAAAGCAGTGTTATGTAGTAAATTATTACTTGGTGTGTAACACTTTGGAATGACAAAACAGCATAAGATATTGAATGCACTGAACACACATGAAAAGATTGTACTTAGTCTGAAGAAAATAAGTCAAAATAAATAGTCATAACAGTGAAATATTTGTATAAATATATGCCTTTTTCCACCTAAATGCACAAGCTGTCCTCTGAAATCTGTTGTTCTTGTCACTGTAGTAAGACTTGTGCTGGATGATGATGTTGAGGTGTAGGACTGTCTACAGTTGTGCCTCTTCCCTTTCCATCTTGCAGAGTTATTCTGTCAAAATTGTCGAGGGGGTTAGAATAAGAATGGCTAGTGGCTGCTCAGGTTAGCTAAGCAGGCTGTTATGGTTTGCACAAAGTATGCAGGATACAGGGCAGTGGTATCATACTAGCAATGCCATTAGCTAACATTGGCCACAGCATCTGAGTGACATGGAACCGGTTTCAGAAGGTTTTTTTTTTTGATTGTTCAAAAAATTGTGAGTATTTTGTGACATGAGAACTGCATGAATTATGCTAAGACAAGTGATATTTACTACACTAGCATTTGGCTTTGCAGACAAAAAAAGTACTTCAGCTTTTCTGCTGGAGTACTTTAATATTGTTATACATGCTTTGTGTATAGACACATGTTTTGTGCTCAAGAAATTAATGATTCTTAGCCTTCAGTTTTCAGTGGAAACAATGTGGGGTTTAAAAAGATAGCTTGCATAATGTTCTCATGAGCTGAATTTCCAGTAATTTCTCTTTGTTTATTAACACTCTGTATCTTTTGCTCAATTATTGCTTAATCTTCATTTTAAAAACATCAGTACAAACCTTGTGCATTCATAATTTGTTTAATTTCATCATCAACTTGTGAGAAGATAGAAGCACAGTAAAAATTTATATTTAACAACCATTCAGAACAAGGTCGCTTTGCGTTTTTCTGTCTCCTGTTAAATTAAGCTTTAACAAACATTTTGGAGGTTATTTGTCACTCTTTTGATGAAGAGGTTAAATGTTTCAGAAAACATGTTTTTTCTGTCTTCATATAGCCAAGTATTGGGTTGTTGTCCAGAATAACAAGCATGAAATATGCTTTGACAGTCACTTTGTCAAATTTCCTCGAAGTCCTAACTGAACAGAGTTGGAAGTTTTGGGGAGATTGCAATAGTAAGGAAGTAGTGACAGCTGTAAAGCATACTAATAGCATTTGCTTTTGACTCTCAGATGAATGACCATGTGTTTGTCTGGTCAAGCATCCTGAAACGGCTTCCCAGGCAATACTGAAACTAGAAAAGTGAGCTGTGCTGAAACACTGAAAAGAAACACTGTGCTGGAGGGTTAGAGCAGGTGCTTTGTTTTAAATTATTTTCACTTCCTTACTATCTGAATATATCTTCCTTAAGCCTCACAGCTTAATACTGACTTTTTTTTTCAGTAACTTGATTAGTTTTCTGAATTTTACTAAAAAGGTAAAGGCTATGAATTAAGGGTATTCTACTGGATGAAAATATAACTGTATTATGCTTACCTGTGGAACTGTTAGGAAAAACTGCCCACACCCCATAGTGTTACCAAAAATTGTGAATTCATAGTCTTAAATCTGAAGTTTCTAAGTAACAGCATTCAGTGATGGGAGAGTGTGAGAAGATTATGAGGGAGGTACTGGAAGTGCTTGTACAGTACATAGAGCTAAGTAGGAGATCCACAGCTATGCAAGTGCCATGTTCTGGCTTGGAAATGGAGAATAGCTGAGTGGCAGTTAGATTATTGAAGATCAGCTGGACCTTACTATACCACAGATATATGCCATCCCTCTAATTTTGCATGTACATGAAGATTTTGCCATCCTGGGTAGGCTCTAAACAATTGGACATGCTGGTGTTTTTTGTTTGTTTGTTTGTTTTTGTTTTAAGACCTTATTTGAAACAAGTAGGAAATATTTTAAGCTCATTTCTAAGTATGGTAATTGTGTAATCATGACAGATAATTTGACAGAGAATTTTTTATGGTATTTTTGAAATTTTCTACACTCAGTTTCATCTGGACTTCCCCTCTCCCATCTCCTTCCCTTCCATCCCCTCACACTCCCCCCATTTTTCCTACCCTTTGTGCCTCCTCAAAAGAATAGAAATACTTTGTCCTATCAACCTGCAAATTCACTTTATCATTTGTGTCTGACAATGTTTGCACTGAGTAGTGTGGGTGTAAGTGCTTATTTTGTCAATAGAATAAATAGTTCTCTTTATTTCCATTATTCTATATTTCCATTAATCTTATGAACAGTGGATTTTGACATGCTCACTATATTACGTCTGGGATAACCTTACAGAGGCTTTAAATGCCTTATTTTCAGGAATTCTGTTGTTTTAAACTGCTGTTGTTTCATCAGTAATCCAGTTCCCACCATATTATTTTGTATAATAGTTATGGAAATCACTTATTGAAAGACAATAGGGTGCATAGTGACATTAGTAATTATCAAAGCAACGTTCCTTGTGACTAAAGCAATGAAAGAAAATAGTAAATCCTGTTGAATTGTTGGTGCTTTTCTTACTTTTAAATATATTTGTTTTTCTTGTGGTAGTCCACTGACCCTAAGAATTTAGGAGTTCATGAAAACAGGTAAGTGTGTGCTTACAGGCAAGAAGCAACACCCTTGCCTTTCAAGATAGATGAATCCATGTTTAGGATATCAAACACCATATATGAGCAAGAATTCTCAGTGAATTACTTAGGCATAGTGCAAAATTTCTTGATTAACATGCCTGTACATGTGTTTCCATGAGTACTATTAAATGGCATAGCAAAAAATTGAATTCCAAGATGACAGTTTGACTCATATAATCCATTAGGTTTTAAAAAAAAGAAAGTGCAAAGTAGATTGGTGTTTTATAGTAGATCTATGTTCCTAAAGTGTCATTTAATGTTCTTCTAATGTCTTAAAGATACTGTCATCTCCTAGGAATGAACTTTCCATTCATGTCATAATTTAATTCTGACAAAGCAGTGCTTTTAAATAACTTCATTCTGAGATTATAAAGGCTACACTTCAAGTATATCCTGTAACAATATAAACCTGTAGAAACATTTGAACTAGTAGTGAATATTGATTATTCCTGAAAACAATCCAATGAACTCAAGAGGCATGCCACGTCTGGCTTGTAGTAAAGGTGTGTCCGGGACACATGGCTATTCTGCTATGCTACTCTATTGTTACTGGTAACTTCCAAAGTAAATAATGTCTTTATGTTATGTATTCATCAGGGCATTGTTCTGTGGCTAGCTTATAGAATTTGTCATTACTACTTCAATTCATCTTCTACTTGTCATGCAATGTCTAGTATAAGGGTAATTGATAAAGAAGTGTGAACTCAACTGAGTAAGATATATAGAGTGGCCATGCTTTGAAAAATGTGTACAATGTTATTTATTAATAATAAATGTGTTTAAAGAATGGTTTGTCACTCTGGATGACAGATGGCATTTCTCAGTTGGTGCTGTGATGAAGGTTACTACAGCTATGAGATGCAGAACCATAGTTGGAAAAGATCTCTAAGATCATCCAGGTCCAACATTAACCCAACACTGCCAATTGCCCTCCTAAACTATGTTGCTAATTGCCACATCTGCACCTCTTTTAAATACCTCTGGGGATGGTGTTTCCCCACTTCCCCGGGCAGCCTGTGCCAGTGCTTGACAATTCTTTCCATTAAGAAATTGTTCCCAATATCCAATCTAAACCTCCCCTGGTGAAACTTGAAGCCAGTTTCTCTCATCCTGTCACTTGTTACCTAGGAGAAGACACTGACCTGCATCTCACTATGACCTCCTTTCAGGTAGTTGTAGAAAGCAATAAGATTACCCTCTTTTCCCAGGCTAAACAACCCCGGGTCCCTCAGCCACTCCTCATAAGAATTGTGCTCCAGACCCTTAACCAGCTCTGTTGTCCTTATCTGGACTTTTCCAGCACCTCAAAGTCTTTCTTTCAGCGAGGTGCCCAAAACTGAACATAGGTCTTGAGGTGCACCCTCAGCAGTGCCTGGTACAGTGAGACTATCGCTGCCCTGGTCCTGCTGGCCACACTATTCTTCATACAAGCAAGGATACCATTGGTCTTCTTGGCCACCTAGGCACACTGCTGGCTCGTGTTCAGCTGCAATTGAACAGCACCCACAGGTCCTTTTCTTCCAGGCATCTTTCCAGCCACTCCTCACACGAGCCTTTAGTGCTGCATAGGGTTGTCGTGATCTAAGTGCAAAACGCATCTCTTGGCCTTGAACCTCATACAATTGGCCTTGGCCCATCAATCTAGCCTGTTCATATTCCTCTGCAGAGACTTCCTGCCCTCCAGTCTATCAAAACTCCTACTCAACTTGGTGTTGTGCAAGTTCTCTGAGGGTGCCCTCGAATCCCTCATCCAGACAGTGGAATGGCTCCAATACTGAGCCATAGGGAGTACCACCTGGGACTGGATGTCAGCTGGGTTTAAATCCACTCACCACCATTCTTTCGGCACGTTCATCCAGCTATTTTTTTACCCAGCAAAATGTCTACTCCTCCAAGCCATAGACAATCATCTTCTCCAGGAGAATGCTGGGGGAAAAAAGAGACAAAGGTTTTGCTAAAGTCTGAGTAAACTCATATGAATGAGTGGACTAAACTGCAAACTCTATTGAGACAATAAGAAGATAAAGGGTTTTGATGTTTGTTTTAATAATTGACTCCCAATTCCAGAGGGCAGAAAAACATTTGTAGATTATCAAATTAGATGTCAGTCAGAGGAAATATTGTCTTTGTAGACAGAAATTGTGTGGTACCTGGAATAAGCTTGCCTTTGTTTAAACGAGTAAATTGTATCTCTGTTTTTCCATTAAGAAAGGGGTTTCAAAACCATGATACTCCATAGAACATGATAGCAATCCTCTTTTTCGTTTTTATTACTCGTAAGCAAGCTGGGACTTCAAAAAGGCCTTTTGAAAATAGTTTCTGATAGTGTGTAGGAAAAAAAAAATAAAGTGGAAAGTATTCATCTTGACTGTATAGGTCTTTGGCTTATGCTGCTTCCACCCACCCTGCATAAGAGGCCCCATGGCAGAGTATGCAATGGATCCATTGAGCGTTTGCTGTGTGTACACTGCTCTGTGCTGGGCCACTTCCACTAAGGTGTTCATCCATTCAAACTAATTAAATTCATGTATTTATTTATTTAGGAAAGAGAGAAATTCCATTTTATAGAATAACATATTTTCTAGTTGTTTGACACTGTCAAATGGGCAGCAGTATTTATTTTAATATAAATGGAATACAGGATTGCATGTATATCAAATTGCATTGGATCTTCATAAAACAGACTATGCTTTAAAAATCTGTGAAGTCACAAAGTTGTGTAAATTAGTTTACATAGTATCATGGTTTCCAAATACTACATTGATATGCTCCTAAATGTTTTACTGCTGCAGAATTTGAAACAGATATGTAGTTTCAAATCCAGAGTATGTATTTCGTCTTCTACTTTCAAAGTATGTAGTTTCTCTTTTAGCAGTTGCCTGCTTTCCTTTCTTTCTTCTTTCTTTCTTTATTACTAATCCATGTTTTTGTAGGCACTTGCTTATTAAAAAGCATACATACTGATTGGGAATTGAAATCTTTACTTAGTATTTCATCTCATTCCTAAAGGTTTTGATTTAAATTGCTCTGCTTAAGAAGTTACAGTGTTCAGTTAGTATGGTGCATGATGAGCTTTTGGTGGTGATTATTTCTGCTCTTAAAAGATTCCTCATGGTATGAATGAAACACCAGCCTTTTATGCTAAATCTCAGCTTCTTGCTTGGCATTCAGAGGTTATTCTAAGCTATTTGGTAGAGAAAGGCTAAAATATCCATTTGATAACACGCATTTTCTTGAATTGGCATGAGTTTTACTTTCTTTTGTAGTGCTCAAGATAACTTCGTTGTAGTATCATTAGAATTGTTAGAGGAAAAGTTACTGAGAAAGTGGTCTAGGAGTATTAAGACTACGAAAATTAGTACAAAACATAAATTTGAGAGAAGCAAAGCCCTTACTTAAAGCCAAGCCAAGACTTTGTCGTAGACACCCCAGTAGGAAAGTACTATCAGAAAGCATTCATTTGTCACTCAACAACAGAGAAAACTGCAAGTTTTTATGTTTCTCATGTTTGTTTCCAAGGGATTGTTGTAATCTGCAGAATGGATATTGGGTGTAAGAGTGTGTCGGGAAGAAGTGAAAAAGCATATAAACATCTAAAGTATGCAATCTGAACAAGGAGTCAGGAAGAACACATACTGTTTTTTTCTTAAATGCTGTTATTTAATTCTCTAAAATAGCCTTAATGTCTACTTGTTTTTTTATGTTTATTTTACTTTTTGTAGCTACTTTGATAACTTTCCCCATGGTATACCTTCTGCATACCAGTTTTGTAGCAGCCACTTTTATAGGTCTGAGTATGTTCTGGGCTTCTTGGTTTGAATGTTATAGCTTATAGTTCTTTTTTTTTAATTAAATTATTTTATTTTTAGTTTATTTTTAAATGCATTGCTTTGACGATTTCAGCTGCAAACAGGCAGATCTGTGAGTAAAACCAAAAAGAAATCTATGTCCATAGGTAAATTAAAGACTATGATTTCTGTTTAATTCTAGGTTCTACAGAAAATGGAACTCATAAAAAAAAATCACTTGGGATTTTAGCTTGAGAAATCTTATGCTATGCTCAATGACCTTGTAGCTACAAAGCAGTAATGAGCTGTTTGGTCAAGGCTGTAGACTTCAGTAAAAAGAGCATTTAAGATGTGCATTGCTGTCTCTATTACAAGTCTGCATTCAGCTGTTACCAAAATAGAAAGCAAACTTGTTCTGAACTAAATGTTTGTCTAATTACTTTAGTTAACCCCAAATATGATATTACAACAACACTCTTGGAAAAGCTATTGCACCATTTAATTATTCAGCTAGTGGGTTCTCTTATCTAACCTAAATTTCCCTTGTTCCAGTTAAAAGTCAGGTTTCTCTTCATTTGTATTCCAGACTGGAAGATGTCATTTGAATTCTCTTGCAGAGATACATTAAAAACTTTCTTTTTTTTCCCAAGGTTGAGATGTATATTCTCTTTCCTCACAGTTTATGTCCCTGAAATCCTTTCAACAGTCTTGCTCCACTGTTGAAGTTTGCTGCATCTACCCCTTTTCTTTGAGATGTGACACCTCAAACTGGATGTTACTGTTCTGATAGCTTTGTAAATGTCTGGAAAAAAGGAAAGACTAACTTAGGTGTCCTCTAGGTTTTGTTTTACTTTCTGTACTATGTCAAGCTGATTGACTTTTTCAGTCACATGATGTTGGGGACCTCGGCAACATGGTGCATTACTTAGGTTCGTCTTAGGATCCATTATAACTTTTGACCCTAAAGGGCCAAATTGTCAATTGTGCCTAGTCATTGCTCTAAACCAAGTCATCTCTGGTTTGTTTTCCTTTTTTTCAAGACACTTCAGCTTCAGGTCCTTTTCCATTTTTATCTTGTTCTGTTCTCCAATTCTGTTCTCCATTTAAACCTTTAATGTCACTAATGAAAATACTATCTGCTGTTGGATGTAGAACAGACACCTTCAGATTTGCCTATGTTGAATCAATCATTATGTCTTAAGTGCACTATAGGAAGATGCTCAGTGTATATTTCCAATCTGTTATGTGTGTTCCTTATGATAGCCTCATGAAGAACATGACTGACTTTTGAGAAGGTCTCAAACATGACCACATCAAGAGTTTGCTAAGATATAGACAAGACTTCAATTGTTTCTCACCATTTAAAAAACCTTACTTGTTTAATAGAAGAAAACTGGACTGATATAGCATGATAAAACCACTTTTGCTTGATTTTTTCTTTTTTAAATTTTTCTTGTCCAATGGCTTTATGTTGTTTAAATACTTACTTCTGCATTTTTTATGAATTTAAGTTCCCATGTCTGATTTACCACACTTTCATTGCTCCTAAACCTTTTTTTTTTAAGGGAAGGAAATATTTAATGTTTTTCATTCATCTGGATGGTTAGCATCTCCCACCACATTCACCAGTTTTTACTGTGAATAGCTTGGAGAATTCTTGGAAACAATCTTGGAATAATAATTGGGTTTCGTCTGACCTAAGAAATTTAAAAAACATTAAAAAAAACTAACCAAGATGTCCTTCTACTGTTAGCAATGATTTTATCCCTCTGGCTCTGGTATTGAGTTAGTTGTCTCATTGCAAGTTATCTGTTTAATTAAGGCAGGCAGAAAAATTCTAACCTTTGTCCTTCTTGGGGCTTGTCCTGCAATAGTTTATACTCAGCTAAATATGTCTCAGATTGATGTAGAGTTTACCTAAAATGACTTTGGGTTCAAAATAGAAGGCCAATACTCAGGCAGTAGAAGATATTTAACAAACTTTTCTTAAAACTTCAGACATATGTTAAGGCTATAGTTAAGTTTTTGCTTCCCCCTTGGCTCACAAGCAAGTTAAAGGGGCAGTACCTGGTGGAGCTGCAAACTGAGTGCCTGTCAACCAGAAGAGCATTACCTGCTACTAACTGCAAATCTGCCACTAAAAGTGCAACCATGTTTCCTGCAGTAGGGGAATTGTTTTTGCAAAAGGGTGTCATTGTGAAAGCTCATTCTGAGCTCCTGCCCTGCCAGTTAGGGCAAATATTTATTGTGTACTACTAATGTTTAACACCACTGGCAGTGTGAGTCTTAAGCTGTAGCAGGAGAATAATGAGATATATAGATATCATAACTGTATATAGACTTTCACATTTTCATAAAAATTAACTTTTCGGATTAAAAAAATTTGATACTGATTCCCTTCTGTAAGTTCCAGAAGAACAGAAAAATGGGTCATCTGCTGATAAGAAAGTAATAATTTCTCAGTATTAGGCATTTGCAGCCAATTTACTTTTTTTTTCCCCTATTTATAATGAAAGCTAAGCTAAATTCTGATTAATTCTTCCCTTCCTCAAGGTATTCTCAAGACAATTTGATAGTAACAGAAATGCTCAAGTGTTTCCTTAAATATTCTTGATGGCACTACTTAAAAATCATGCAGTTTGAGAGGGGAATCACAGAATTGGGATTTGAAATAAAAAAAAAAAAAGGAAATCTACTTGTTAGAGCAGAAACAGAATGTGAACAGGAATCCACATGTCATTCTAATCTTTACTACAGAAAGTGATCTTAATTTAGGACCTTAATAGTTTTCAGTTTTTGAGGGTTTTTTTTAGTTGTTGTTGAAAAAAGCAGTCTCACTTGAGAGAATTTAGAATTCAGCAAAATCTGAATTAGTTACACAGTGTTGTCATTAATTGTGTTGTGTAGTCATGATTGTCTGGCAGTGTTTCTCAGCTTTCTCAAATCTATCCTTTTAAGCTGGAATGCAACTGGCATGGGAAGACTTGTAAATGCCATAATCAAGAAATATGAATATAATTAAAGCAGTGATTTATTACCGCAAGCATATCTTATACATTTCACTTTCACTGTCAATATAGAAATGAATAGAGCAATATATATTCAGAAAACATTGTGCAGTCATATTCCAAGATTTTTTTGTAGATCTTATCTCACAGTCTCCTTTTGAAAGTTACAGTCTGATGATTGATTCCCTTCTGCAAGGGAAACCCAGTTGTTGTGTTTTGGTTTCAAGTGTCAACACAAAACAACAAGTCCTACTGGTGATTGTAAACGTGACAAGACTTTCATTTCAGTTTGGACCCATTATTGCCTGATAGAAAGTACTCAGCATACTCAGAGGAAAATGAAGCAATGGTTTATCCTGCCATAAACTAATACTAGACATCTAGCTCTTTCCATTCCAGCAATGCTTATGAATTTCTCATAGTCTAGACTGTCCAAATGAGATATCTTTTTCTGTTATTTGGGGTCCGGGTTTTTATCTCAAAAGTTGATCTAACTCTTTGGTTTGACCCATTTTAATTTTAGGTTCCTGGAAGAAACTATACTTCTCTGGTTCTACAGCAAAGTTTTAGCTTCCTAAAAGAAATACAGTTCTTGACACCAGCACTTTTATTTCAAATGTAAAATAGTGAGGTGACTAATGTGGTTTCATGTGCTTTTTGTCTCTGCTCCCTCCCTGCCTCTGAATTTGTAGACTGCTTTACATTTTATATTTGATATGCTTTAACGTAAACATGCTTCACTCACTGATGCCAAACA
>JAWWLV010000088.1:82983838-82995136 GCA_035041135.1 Platyrinchus mystaceus
CAGGACCGGGAATCGAACCTGCGACCTTGGCGCTGAGAGCGCAGCATCTTAACCGCTAGACCACCAGGGGTCCCCAAAATAACTGTTTAACTTGTAGAAACATACAAGTGTTAATTACTCTTTTAGATGCCTGATTTATCTGCTAAACTTTAGACAGCTACTTCTTAGGTGTCTTCATTATCCAAATTGTCTTTTCTTTCTAAACCAATATGGATATAAATGTACAGGGGGAGGAAGGTTACATACATTGTAGAGAGGTGTTGGAAAATATTTTTCCATAAAGACATGTTTTGGCAGCTAGTTTTATGATGAACTGACATATTTTCTGGCAGAGGGAGGAGTGTTAAACTGATCAAAACATGTCACTAATACTTTCTAAAAATATAGAACCTTATTAAAGTAAGAGCCATCACTCTGCATAAATCTCTGGAAATTTGAGTCTGCCATAGACTAATATGTCCTATATATTCTACAGAATCTATCCTTTTTTATCATGACCTTTCTTCTGCAGAAAAAATGTAAGAATGCCAGGATGATCTAACTCTTAATGCTTCAAATCAATGTGCAAAAGGTGTGGGTTTTCTGTTTGTTTGTTTGTTAATTTAAAAAATCTCTTTTGCAAAAATAAGCAACCATATGAGCAATTCTGTCTTTTTCCATCTGACTGGGTTAGCAGTGAAACGGGAGAGAAAGCAATACAGCTAAAAAGGCAACCATTCTTTTAAAGGAAGGAAAAATTAGAGCCTTTTATATCTCAGTGGCACCAACCTGCCAATTAAGTTTTAGTAATCCTTTTCTCTATTTATTACCTATCATCTCTTTTTTCTATATGTATCATGCAGCTATGACTGTAAAGTAGTTGTAACCTTTTGAAAGGTTTCTGAGGCTTAGCTTCAGGTTTACCTGAAATTATCGATATGGCTCACTACACTTCTGTCAGCCTTATCTGCAGTAAAGATGTGTGACTGATGCAGCTGAGCACCCAGGTAGGTGACAGGATGACAAGTGGTAACAGAGCAGCCGTGAAGGTTCTTCCTGCTCTGGGGCTGATCAGAGCTGTGCTAGCTCCTGCAGAGAGGGCATGTGCACAGATCTGTGCAGTGAGAGCATTGGAAGCAGTTTATTTCTAGAGCTTTTAAATATCTGGAGCCAGAATTAGCCATAAACTATGTGATCCAGTTAGCAGAAGAAAGTATTACTTGATTTCATTTTCTTTCTGCTCTTTCCTCCTTTCATTTGTCCTGCCTTCCCCTGAACCCTGTTTTAATATGAATCCCTATGTGCCTGAATTCCTTTTCTTCCTCTGCCTGTGAACTATGCCACCAAGCTGCTGCTTCCACACTCCCTAAGCTCCTGCAGGAAAGAACATTGATTTTTCAGGGCAGATTATCTCTTTACTTGCCTCTTTTGTACCTGGGTTATAGGAAAGAGAGAAGATGTCAGGAACAAAGTGTGCTTGGACAGTAGTGAGATCAATCCTTTCCAGTGTTGCAAGCTGGGAGGAAAGGTTTTGGTCTCTTCTCCCAAGTAATAAGTAATAGGACAAGAGGAAACAGACTCAGGTTGTGCTGGGGAAGGTTTAGATGGGATAGTAGGAAAAATTTCTTTGCCTGAAGGGTTGTCAAGTATTGGAACAGGCTACAGAGGGAAGTGATTCTGTCACCATCCCTAAAGTTATTTAAAAGACATGTAGACATGGTGCTTAGGGACATGGTTAAGTGGTGGGTTAAAGGTTACACTTAGTGGTCTTAAGGGTCCTTTTAAATCCAAACAGCTTTATGACTCTGTGATTCTAAAGCTCTGTGCTCAATGTTTTTGCAGATATGGTTTGAATACAGTAGTTAATGGCATGCTGCAGGTCTCAAAGATATCTGGTATAACACAGAGAATTTTTTGAATGGTACAACTGCAAATATCTGCTAAAACATTTGAAGATTGAAGTCTGAGATATATAACCTTCCCAATCTGGAGAAATGTTTTCCACAAGATGAGGAAATGTGGAGTTTTCTACCATGGAGTGAAACCCTTAATATGTTAAATCCCTGTTGACTATACTTGGAGTATTTTTGCTTCACAATTCAGCTTAAAAATCTCATATTTGGAAGTTTAACTGAAATGTCCAAATGGCTACATTTGGCTAAGCCTTACGTGACTTAAAATGAGGCCTTGAAAAGGAGTGTATTCCTGACTTGGGTAGCAACGCATTACTGACTATGCTGTCTGCACATCTTGCACTCTGTCCTGAAGTCTCAATCAAAGAATAGATAGTTATGTGCTTTGAAACAGAATTCAAATGTATCGAGTTCATATAACCTCCTGTAAGCTTTAACAAAAATATTTTATTTTTATAACTATTAATCAGGATGTATTTATAGACATCTTTATTCTGCATAAAATAATAAGGATTTTTAATTTTTGCTGTATATTAAAACTGTTATCCTTAGCCATTTTTTGTTGTGTCATGCATTGGAAGAAGTTGTAAAACATAGCTTTATTTTACAAATTATAGTATAAATATGGCTTTATCTATCATATTAATTATCATTATCAAATGCAAAAATGCTGCAGCTGTCCACATATCTTCAGCGAACCTAGCTAATTTTTAAATTTAATCAGACATAATAGGTCAGTTACTATTTCTGAAAACATAATGCTGGGGTTTTTTTTAACTGCTTATTCAGTCAGCACAGTTTTGATGTACTAAAAAAGAAATCCCCTTCCTCCTTATTTATTAATTTATTCAGAATAAAAGGAAGCAATTATACAGAAAAAAATAGTTTTCCCACATCCATTTTCTAAAGCAATATGGGCTTCATTTGTCCACTTACTGAGGGAATTTATTAGCCTCCTCAGTCTTGCTTTAAACTTGGAGCATGCTATTCTTTGTGCTATCTTCATATGATATATTGTGATCAGTAAAAAGTAATAAAATGTATGGGCCTCGTGAGCCCTACATGTGCTTGACACATGTTTACATGTTTGATAGTTGATTATGATCGGTTTAATAAATGAAGGAAAGTGGAGAGAGAAAAAAGAAGTGATGCAAAGGCAATCATTCACCACTTCCCGTAAGCAGATTGATGCTCAGCCAGTCTAAGAGTAATGGCTACTGTGGAAGAGAAAAGGCTTTTCTATTTGTACTTGATGTTACATGGTATGGAATATTCCTCTGGTCGTTTCAGTTCAGCTATTTACCAGCTGGGGCATGGAAAGGCTGGCAGAGTGAGAAAACAACCAAACTCTGATGCTGTGGAAACACGGCTCAGCACTAGACAAAACGTCAGTATGTCATTATCACCACGTTAGTCATAAATCTGAAACACAGCATTCTGTGGGCAGCTATGAAGAAGGTTAGTTCAATCCCAGCCAGGTCCAGTATAAAAGTGTGATTAAAGAACTGATTATTTTTTAATTTAAGTGCATCTTTGTTCATCTTGTTCCTTTCCTCTTCATTAAAAATGTTATTTTCTGCTTTGATTAGCTACTTGGAGCGCTTTGTTTTTGTTAAGGTTTCCAACATCTTTCTGTTCCAGTGAGGGGAGAAGAATCACAGTACAAGCTCCTTTTCCACAGCAGTGGATAGATAGAGTCATATGTGATTATTTTTCTTGTAGGTACATGGTCATCTTTTGGCCCCCATCCAAATGCTGTGTAACTCGACAGCTTCTCATGTTTTATGAATCAAGAGGTTCATGGTAATAAACTAATTTTCCCATTGGGCATCTGTCAGTACTAAGACAATTCTGCAGTTTAAAGAGAAGGAATCCTACGGCTAGAAAACTGTTCTGTCAATGTACAGCACTTGATAAGGGAGAAATATAGGAAAACTTTATTTTAATCCTATGCAATGGGTGTAATTTTACCTGGCCCTCTTTTACCACTGTCTGGGTTTGTTTGTTTGTTTTTTTTAATTTTAATCCTTCCATGAAAATGAAGTTGCGTTAGAAAATGTAGTCTTTTACAGCCCTAGACTTAACTAATTCCTCTTAATTAAACTTCACCTGACCTAATAAAGCCTTCAGTGTACATGTAAAAGCACAATACTTTATCGTGCAGAGAACAAAACATCCAGCCTTGCAAAAGTTATAAGAGATATACAAGTTATGAAAGTTATAAGAGATAAGCCTCTAATCACTTGATATTGCTGGACATGCAAGGACCTGTATGTTCGGTTTCTCTCTTCTCACTTTGGAAATGTTTGTGAATTCTGTAAAGAACAGGGATGAATAACCTATGGGTCAAACAATAGTTCAGGCTTTTCAGAATGGAGTTGAAGCACCTAGTGCTGAGAAAAATATGAGTACATTGTAAGACAAGATGGTGCTTCTACCAATTGCTTAAGATATAGTAACAATATAGTACCAATAATATGCTCCTTCTTCCCTCTTCAACTTTCAGAATACTTTAAAATGTGGAAAAAATTGTCAAACTGCTATTTGTACTTTGCACATATTCAGGGGGTTTGATTAGACAATTGTGTTTTTACCACCAAGACAAAGCTCCCATGGAAATATGCTGCCACCTGTGTATCAGGCTGCAGGGTGTGCCCTGCCCTTATGCCAGTACTGCCCAGCAGCAGCGAGTGCATCTGTGGGATTGGGTCACAAGTCAAGCATTTGAACAGGCTGCCCAGGGTAGTGCTAGAGTCAATATGGATGTGGCACTTAGGATATAGTTTAGTTGTGGATTTGGCAGTGCAAAAGTGGACATATTTTTAGCAATTGTCCACTAGTTCACTAATTGTCCAATAGTACACTAGTGTACATCTGTAAGTTTTGTAGTCTTGTACAGAATGTGATGAAGTTTACAGGTTGTTGTTGTCACAGCTAATATGCCTAGAATCTTAGTTATGTGTAACTATATGGCTGCGATACAAATTTGTAGGCCAGTTTATAGAGAGCTAAATTCTCATCCAAATATTTATGAACTCCTGGGTCTGTTAATGCAGAGTTTGAAATAACGACTGTAAAAAGCTCAGCTCCTGCATGGATGTCCCAGAAGTGCTCAGTGATAAAGACTTCTGGATAGTTTATAGAGGACAGTTTGAGTGTCAATAAAGTTTTTATTCATTTGCATCTATAAGCATTAGATTAGACTGCATAATTATTTTCTTTTATAGAGCCTGCAAAGCCTTTAGACTTAGAGAAGCCTTTGACCTCATTAAGATGGTACATTGTGATGATGGTGACAGCTTTGCCACAGGAGGGGGACATATTGTCTGCATCAAGACAGGGCTTCCCCCCTGAGGGATATGTGATGACAGGCAAAGAGATGTGAGGGATGTGACAGGGTCTGGACCAAAGCTCTGTCTTAGGCTGAATAGCAGATCTCTGACATAAGAAGATCCTTTAGGGAAGGATGCGAGAGGAGGACAGGTAGTGATAAATCCTTCTTCTAATAAATACATCTGTCTTCTGCCAACCTCCGTCTTTGGATGGTAGTCTGTATATGAGCATATGGGTGCAGTGAATGTTATTTTAGAGAAATAAGCAAAAATCATTTTCATGTTGTAGTGAAATAGCACATTACACTGAGATAGCAGAACTGTTTCAGGGGACTAAAAACATAATAAATAAAGTGCTTGGGGTGCAGCCCATCCCACTTCCAAAATTGCCGTTCTAGAAATTCTGAGTGTACTTCAGATGAAATTTCCTCTGTATGGCTGCAGCTGTGCACCATCCCTGTCATCTTGACTGAGAAAAGGCTATTCCACATGTCTTGAATATATTAATTTAAAATGTAGATAAGACGGGTCTTTCATTTAGAATTTTGCATAAGAAAAAAATCTACAGAAGTAAATGCCTTCTATCTTTCCTTGCAACTGAAGTTACTATTGGCTGATGCTATCTGCAAGGAAACTGCAGTTCTATTATTAATAGCTCAGTTCTTGCTCCCCTTACCTTAGATACCTACTGAGTAAACAGTGTGTGCTCACAGTCCAGAATAAACAACTGCATCATGGGCTGCATCAAAAGCAACGTGGCCAGAAGATCAAGAGAGGTGTCTCTGCCCCTCTACTCTGCTCTTGTAGCACCCCACCTGGAGTGCTGCTTCTAGGTCAGGGTCCTTAGAACAAGAAAGATGTGGACCCATTAAAATGGCTCCACAGAAGGGCCACAAAGGTGGTCAGAGGTCTGGAACCTCTCCTTTGAAGATAGGCTGAGAATTGAGGTTGTTCAGTCTAGAGAAAAGAAAGTTTCAGAGAAACCTCATTGTGGCCTTCCAGTACCTTAAGGAGTGCTTATAAAAAGGAGGGAGAGGAACTTTTTATATGGGCAAATAGTGACAGGACAAGAGGCAATGGTTTTAAATTGAAGGAGAGTAGGTCTAGATTAGGTGTTAGAATTTAATTTTTCCACTCAGAAGGTGGTGAAGCACTGGAACATGTTGCCCAGGATGCACCATTCCTGGAAGTGTTGGATGAGGCTTTGAGCAATGTGATTTAGTGAGTGACATCCCTGCCCTTGGCCAGAGTTAGAACTAGAAGATCTTCAAGGTTCCTTGCAACCCAAACCATTCTAAGATTCTATGATATGCAGGAATTTTGCATATTCCTGATGAGAGACTGTGTTTAAGTGTTTTCTAGAAATGCTGCTCTATGGTTTCATTTTGCCCTTAGTTGCCAGGAAGAAACATAAAATGCAAATCATTTTTCTTTATTTGCAGTAGGTCAAACTAATTTAGCTAAAGTTCACACCTATCTGCATAGAAGATTATTGTAAACACAATAAAATTCAAAGGTCATTTCTGTGACTGAAAGAGGATCAGAGGTGCTTTCTGTGCTATTTTAATCCTCTTCAGAGCATTGTAATGAGTTTAGTAAAGGGTGAAAGTCCAAGGCTTTCCCTTGCCATTGTCCTTTATATAACTCTATTAACTATTCACTAGTCTAGCATTATAACATGTTCAATGGTGAATGAAGGAGAACCTGTCAAGGGGAACTTAGTTAGAGTAAAAGACCTCCTGATGTATGCTGATTTTGTTGATATGTTTCATCAGTTGAACAGTAACAGCTTAGAAAGCAGAAGTCAATCTTACCCTGATAATGAAGTCTTAACACTTACAGCCCGTTACAAAAGTAAATGCCCATCTTCAGAATCAGGTTGCAAAAGCACTGTGCTTCATACAGTTTAAAAAATAATCTTGAATAACAGACCTGTATGTTGGCTCTTAAGGTGTTTCCTGGTGCTTAAGGAGGAATATGCCTTGCTTGGTTTCTGCAAAATGCTCCTATTGCCAAGTTTTTCTTTTACCTAACAGTCAGAATATTTGCTGTGGAGCTGATCTAGCCCAACTGGGCCCTATTGAAGCAATATAAGTGGAGGTTACTAGGCCATGGCACTACTCTTAGGCTAAAGTAGCCTGAGTTGTAATTATATTTAACTTAACTACCTGCAGGCAACGATCTCTTCAGAAATCATGTTTTTCAATACAGAAAAACCTGTCCAGGATTCACTGGTCAGTAGTTTGATAATACCATAAATGAAGATGACTTTTTGATGTAATATATCATGTAAATCATTTATCCTCTCTTGAACTGATCAGTTGCCCTCAGTTATCAGAAATGGTGTTTAACTCTCGTTTTTATAATATGAGCTTGCAGTAATTCTTTTATATTGCACAATCAAATCAGTTAACCTAATTAAAACGTATTTACTGAAGAGCAAAGAGTTACAGAGAAATACTTAGGTTTCTTGTTTTTCTTTTTTTATTTAGCTCTGAGTTGGTGCAATGTCCTCTGGTTCTGATTTAATTGTGATGACGTGTGCAAATCTGCTGAGCTCTGGTAGCTGCTCGGAACCATGGAATCAGAAGGGTGAGATATTTTGGTTATGAGACTGGCGAGGTTTGCATTTATTCTGAGACCTTTCAACATTCTGCTCAAAAAGCAAGGGTTTTTATAATTTGGTTTGATTGTGCTACAGATACTGTATAGAATCATAGAATGGCTTGGGTCAGAAGGGACCTTAAAAATCATCTAGTTTCAACCCCCTGCTGTAAGCAGGGATGCCTTTCACTAGACCAGGTTTCTCAGAGCTCCATCCAACCTGGCCTTGAACACTTTCAGGGATGAGGCATCCACAACTTCTCTGGGCAACCTGTTCCAGTGATTCATCACCCACACAGTAAAGAATTTATCTCTAATATCTAATTTAAACTTGCTTTCAGTTTGAAGCCATTCCCCCTTGTCCTGTCACTACATGCTCTTGTAGTCTCTCTCCACCGTTTTTTGTAGGCCCCTTCAGGTACTGGAAGGCTGCAATTAGGTCATCCAGAAGCTTTCACTTTTCTAGGCTGAACAATCCTAAATCTCTCAGCTTTTCCTCATGGGAGAGGTGCTCAATCCCTCCAGTCATCTTGAAGGTCCTTCTCTGGACTCACTCCAACAGTGAGTATTTCCTGTGTTGGGGACCCCAGAGCTGGATGCAGTACCCTTTTTCAAAGTTAACATAATTGTAGCTATGGACCTGCATAAAGCCAATGTAACTTCCTAAATGCATCCCCCTCAAATTAAAGAAGAAGAAAATCAAAACCAACACTCAATCAAACAAAAACAATAACAAAGCCAAACCCCCAAATCCTGTCTGGAGTGAAAGGAAAATGAACCTTTCATTAAAGCCCTGAAACAACTTCTAAGTTCATGTAACTCACTGATAAAAGACTTTGACTAAGCAGTCATACGCAGATTAATAAGGAAATGTCATTCCTGATGTAGAAGAATTGCTTCAACTTCTAAGTCCTCCAACTAATAAAATGCCAATCTGAAATTACACGGTTGAAGTGATTAGGTCTATTGCAAAGAAACTAGCAATGTTTCCCTGGAAAAACACAACTCCATCAATAAGGTTTCTAAGCTTTATGGTACTCCCCAAAAGGGAATTACACCCGAGTGGATGAGGCAATTAATCTCTGTTTCCTTCTCTTCACCTGGAGACTTCTGACTGCAGTGAACAAAGCCCTTTAAAAGCAATAAAAAAGGTTTGCTCCCTGACTGTTCTACAGAAATTTACGGGATATTGTTCACACAAAGACATTTCCCAGTGGAATGTTTCTTTTCACTGGTAGCCTTTGGAAATAGCATGAACCACAAAGCAAGCACCTACATACGTGAATGGAGTGTGTTATTATTCTGCAAGAATAAGATATGAGATACTACATTATATTTGGATTATTATACAAGCCAGATCCTGAAAATATTTAATGAAGATGCTGGTAAATGTGACAGCTTAACAACAGCAATGTTTGATTTCACATTAATTTATCTCTTGTGGATAACAGATATATTGTTTTTTAGACACATCTGTATTCCTCAAAGAAAACCAATTCATGTTGAAAGAAAGTTTGGATGCCAGGAAGAAGATCATTAGGTGTGATAAATGCATCCGTGAATGATCTGAATGTGCCTGCTGAAGGGAAGAATTTCAGGGAAGACTAGCAAAGATGAAAAGTTTTCAGGTTTGAAAAGTTTCTCATTGGTGATACTAGTGACAACTATCATGTCTCAGAGCTTTCACTGAAAAAGCTGGAAATTCTTATGATACTATATCCCTTTCCCTTGGGAAGTAAAAGGTACAAGTGGATTCTGATGTGTTTAGAAGTAAATGTTTAATTTAATTAACATTAGCTTAGAGGGACAGAATCCTGTGTAGAGCAGATAGATCAAACTTTATAGGAGTAGTATGCATGTAGAATGTACTTGTTCTGTAACTCTGTTTAAAGTTTCTTCTTCTGAATTTGACCTGTAAAAAGAAACAGACACTTGAAAGGTGTAGAAGTCATATTTTCTATTTATGCATTGTTCCCCAATGGGCATTAGTTCCAGATAGTTTCATGGAGACTGAGTTACAGTAGGACTATTCTGTGCTGTACTGCACTGTGCTGGGAGAGAATCTTTCATGGCCATCATCTGGATGTTTGTTGGGTCACAGGTGGAGAAGAACAAAGTTCTCAGTTAATGGGTAGTGTTTCCTATCCCGCCAATGCAATCTAACTAATCTGAATTACACCAGTGATAACAAATGCAAAAAAAAAAAAAAAAAGTGGAATTACTTCAACTGATGCTCAAAATGCAAAGTAGAATTGTTTTGCAGTCTTTTCATTTGCAGCTTTGGACAAACTTCCAATTGTTAGCAGGATTCAGTAATCTGTATTATTTTAAAGTTGTTTAGATCTATTGCATATGTTCTTAAGTTGCTTGTCCTTTAACATAAGAAACATACCAAAATGTCATGTCCTCTAATATCAGTTTGAAGAACTAGCCTGGTGTGACATGTTTTAGTCAGTTTACCTTGGTGGTTGACCCATTTCTGTACAATTTGCTCCAATTCAACATAGGATTCTATTTAACAAACTCATTATTTGTATGGGATTTAAGTGGGTCGACTGTACATTCCATGATTATGGAATTTAAGTTAGATTGGAGAAGCAGTCTGCATGATTCTTTTTTCTTTTGAATGTGCATCTTGAAAGCCTTATGGTCTTCATGTATATTAGAAAATGATTGATAGATAAATTATGTAAACTGAAAGACTGAATGCAAATATATTTAGTCACAGTGCTAAGTGTATAGTATGGCTTTTTGAGAAGTTCCTACAAGCAACTGGGACTCATAATAATGTATTGCTTCTAGTCTAGGTGCCGGCTAGCTACATGGCTGGTGCTTTTGAAGAATGTAGTTGCACCTCCAACAAACATGTCAGACATGGATATAACTTGCCTGCATGTATGAGCAACGCACACTTTGACTGCTCTCTCCTGGAAGTAAAAGATCCTCCTTGGTTGCAAAGTAGCAGTCAGTTTTGAGGGCCATTGTTTTCTCAAAGTTCTGTAGCTGAGATTTCTACAGCTCAGTCCTTTAACAATTGCTTTATTGCCTACTTTTGGCCTTGGTCAAACAGCAAGACAAAGCTGAAGCAGACAGAATATAGTATATTGTCCTCAGGAATAAAGTGCAGACATTTTCCTAGGGGCTTTTTACTGTTTCTAAATTATAATAATCTAAAATGGTTTTCTGCACAATCAGTATTTGCAGGAAGTCTCTCCTGGAAACTTCATATCTTACTTATGTCAGAAATGTGAATGCATATTCATGATCACTCAATTACTCTGCTTCGAACTGAAACAACACAGTGAGTGTATTTCTTTCAGAAACCTGCCCAAGCACCAATTTTGTTGCAATTTCTCCACAAAAAGACCCCAAACACCAAACCAATAAAATATCGTAAAATGTGGCCAGTCTTCGCGAACGAAGATCTGGGAAAGGTCTTTTTACCTTTCAAGCCTGCGCAATGGATTTTT
>JAWWLV010000088.1:83004236-83025592 GCA_035041135.1 Platyrinchus mystaceus
TGGATGGCCTTAGGGGCTGACGAGCTCCATCTACCCGGGGGACCCTGAAGCAGGATCGAGAATCGAACCTGCGACCTTGGCGCTGAGAGCGCAGCGTCTTAACCGCTAGGCCACCAGGGGTCCCCTGAGGGAAATGTAAACTGGTAGTAAACAAATGAGTCAAGTATACCTGGATTCTCATATCTCATAGGAATTGTGCTTTTTTGACATTGAACACTGTTTCCCTGAAAAATCTGATAATTTTACTGCCAGCTGAAGACAGGAAAAGTCCCTCAAATGATCAATTACATTTTATTGGAAAAATTATATTCAAAACATTTGAAATCTGTTCTAGTACATGAGGTGATATGGAGTACACACTATAAGTATGCCATAGGCAGGAGAAGACATGTATCTATAAGGTTATATAGGTGATAGCAAACTCTAGAGAGATTCAACATGAAAGATTTATATGATATTTTATATGGCTACTACCTGTAAAACTAAGAGAAGCTTAGAACAATATAGGCTGGAAGGCAATTCAGGAAGGAATTAAATACAAATTGCTTGCTCAAAGGAGGGATAGCTCCAGAGTTAAATTCCATTTAAAAGTACTTCCATGACAGTAAGTGTGAGGAAAAGGCAACTGTCCTCCTTTACTAGGAAATCCATTGGAAGGAAACCTGAAGGTGAAATGGAAGTTTCCTTGTGTCACTCCTTCTGAAGAAAATGAAGTAACTCAGAAAGTACCTATTTTCAGTTGAATAGGCAGTTATTTGCTTAATAATTTCAGCAGATCCCAAGAACTGTTCAATGATAAGTCTTTATTATTTGTTTTGACCTCCAGGTCAGCAGTTTTGGAGGCATTCAGGACTGTTTGCTGTAAATCAGTTTCAGGCCAATGGTCTCGAAATTGAAAAGTGTCATTTTTGTCCAAAATGGTTCTCACTGATTTGAACATATTTGTCTCAATATGAGTTAAGAAAAGGTCTAGAGAAGGGGCTCTAAGAAGAGGAAAAGGCCTTTTCAATAACAAATATGGAAGTAGATTATTTGTTCCAAGATACCTTTCTCTTGCAGTCATTCTTTAGGGCTGCAAGGTGTTAATACACTATTCCTGTCATAAACTATAGTGAGTACTTCCGATACATGGGAAAACTGTGTATATTGAGAATGGATGAAATATGTCTTATTCCTCCTTTGAGAGTAATAAAGCAGTTTGATGTGCCATTTTGACTGGAAGAAATCTTAATATAACCTCCTCTGCATCTCATTGTTACCAATACAGGGTTCACAAGGGAGGAGGCAACTTAATTTTGACAATCCTTAAGGCTTAGATGCAGTGATTACATAGAAATTACTTTGCTCTGAAAAAACAGATTCTTTAAACAAAATTCTTATTTTCGTAAGTGTCAATTTTGTTTGGGGAAAGAGAAACCAAAGGATGACATGAACTCAAGATATATTTTAGAAGTACTAATTTGGAGGTGTTTGCTGGGGAAATATTTTTTTAGTGAGTTTTTCTGCAAAATTTCCTGTTTGCATAGAGGAAGTGTTTTGCCAATACCAAGTTTTCACTGGTTTTTTGAAGCATAGTCATTTCTTTGGTGCACTTCCCTGTAAAATTTACATTGAGACTGGGATGGTTGGTTATTTTGTGCTATTGCTTCTAGAGAGCCTTTAGTACTATAAAGTAATTTTGCATAAAAAGAAGAGCCTAAATTATTGAAGATTGTAATGTTTTTTCTTCACCACCTAGAACCCTTGTTTTCTGTAAATATTCCATTGATTTAGTCTGAATAGCATTTGCTAAATCTGCAAAGGTGGTAAAACTCAAAAGTATGAAGAAGGAAAATCTTCTTTCTGTACTGCTTTTATTGGAAAAATGTGATTTTCAAAATTCACATAAGGTCCTACTTAAAATATATCTTAATTAAGGCACATAGTAACTCTTTAGAAACATTTGCTTTGTTGCTTGGCTATGACTTTTAAGCACCTCTAGACCTTAAAACTTTGCTGATTCCTACTGGGGTAATTTTTAGCTCCTTGCTGGGTGTTTTTGGACACCAAGGCTAGTCATTTATAGTGGAACCATCAGTACTTTATTTATTCAGGTCAGGCATGTGTGATGAAGTAAGACAAAGAATGTATAAAATCATCTACAGTTCCCTATTACTTTATATTTCTGAGTGAAGTGTAATAATTTTAGTAATGGAAGACGTTTTGCTTTGCTTCCCAGAAAGTTTTTGCATTGTCTTGGGAGTCACTGAGCACAGCATTCTATTTTGTAAGTAGTGCATGCCTGATGAGTGATGCAGCTACAGAACTGCAATGCCAACACAGGTAGGCAGTAATTCCATACCTTTTCTACAATGGGGTGGAAAACTGAATTTCAAGGATCTAGACAGTATAGATTGGCAGAATATTTATTTAAAACTCCTATACTCCTTATGTGCCTCTTGGAGAGTACTGGCATTACAGAGTAGTATTTAAAGCATCAGATTGTTGTATACTGAGATGTATTACACTGCTGTGCTTCAGCATGTAACTGTACAGAACTAGTCAAAATTGAAAATAATGAGATAGAAGAGTCTTGTAATCCCATCCAAGAGTCTCCCTCAACCTGGAATTCTGCCACCTCAAAGGCTTCACCTCAAGCTTGTCAATGGCCTGGGCTTTTTATTTGAGAGAAATAATTAGCATTCATTCAGCTCTTTAAAAATGAAACTGGAATAAATCAATGATATACCTTTTCCTGTGCAATGGCCCAATGGCTCAAGATATGAGTCAAGGAATATTACTTCAGGTAAATGCCATTTTGTGTCTTTGCAACTCAAATTTTCCAAGTTATGAAACAGAAGATATTCATGTCCTTAAATTTGAAGATGTAAAATACATTTGAAAATGAAAGCTAATAAAAGGCTACTGTATAATACAATTTATTTTTATCATATGGAAGGGAAAAAACCTCTCATGGAAATAGACTTAAATGTCTGTTTTCTCTTCTGCAGACTGTACATTCTATTGGTTTTGCCTGAAATATTTTCTTATTACATCTTTTCTTATCATAGCAAGTCAGCTAAGTATTTTTAATCAGTGCTGATTTAAAATAGCATAATATAAATAATGTGAAGTATTGTTCTTAGAGAGAATAGTGAGAGTTGGGCTGTATTTGTGCGGTGTTGCAACTGAGACGCCCAGATGTTGACACCTCATTCTTCCTGTCCCACAGGAGAGAATGTAATCTTGGAAATTAGGAGAAAAAGCATTATTTCATTTTAAGTAAAATCCCACAGAACATAGTTGGTTAACTTTTATGACAGTTTATCAATGAAAGAGGTGTTTCCCTGTTTATTTCCCAGAGAAAAATATCTTTACAAGAATACTTGAAAATGTCTATCTTGATTTCAGATGTTAGCAGGAGCCCAATATATAATGAAATGGTGTAACCATTCATACCTGAGACATTCTTTCATTCAGGTTCAACATGCAGACAAGATGCACAATATGCAGGATTCTTTATCCTCTGTCTTGCTGAATGCAATGTCTTAAAGGATAGGGTGCACTGGTTACAAGTTACTGCCTGACACAGGAGAAAAATCTCCTTTGCTACTGCCCCACTTTTCAAGGTGCCCTCATATACAAGGTGTTGGCTCTGCAAGTGGAACCAAACCATGATAAGGATGATGGTTCATATAGCATGGAGGTGTTGCCAAGATAAGTGGGACTATAACCTGCATCAAAACTGCTTCCATAAAGTAAAAAAAAAGATGGGTCATTGTCATAGGAGACTCCCTTCTGATGGGAACAGAAGGCCCAATATACAGACCAGATATTTCTTTGGGAAGTCTTCTGCCTATCTGGGCTGAGGTTAAAGGCATGAAGAGAAACCTTCTTACTGTGATACAGTCCTCAGATGACAATCTTTGATTTTCCAGGTAGGCATCAATGAAGTCCTAACAAGAAGTCCGAGGGCAATCAAGAGAGACTTCAGGGCCTTGACAGGGTTACTTAAGACATCAGAAGCAAAAGTAGTGTCCTTCTCTATCTTTCCAATTGCAGGGAGTGATGAGGGAAGAAGAAGGAAGAGCCAGCATGCCTGTCTCTGAGCCTGGTGAATTTAAGGGTTTTTGATCACAGGTCAGTTTACATGACACCAAGCCTACTGGCAACAGAGAGAGAAAAGAGATCATTGCCTAGGAGTTAGCAGCATTCATTTAAAGGATTTTAAACTAGATTTTAAAAGGGAAGGGAAGAGAATAAAACCTGCCTTGCTAGAGATAAGCCTGGGAACAGCATACCAATATTTGAAAGACACTGTGCTAGTGAGGTCCTTTGGTCTTCCATCTCAGTAGACAAAGGGGATGGGGATGTATGTGGCAGCAAAGATGCAGGGGTTACTGATGTGTTAGAAACTATGGAAGCATCTTAGAATGGTCACAGAGGAATTAAGGCTGATCTCCTACTATGACAAGGTGACCTGCTTTGTGGATGAGAGAAAGGCTGTGGATGTTGTTTACCTCGACTTTTTTAAATATTTGCAACTGTATCCCACAGCGTTCTCTTGGAGAAATTGCTCACAGCTTATATGGGTGTACTCTTTGTCAGGTAAAAAATTAGTCTGATGTCTGGGGCTAGAGAGTGGTGGTGAATGGAGTTACATCAAGCTGGAGGCTGAGTCACAAGTGATTTTCCCTGGGGCTCAGTACTGGGGCCAGTCTTGTTTAATATCTTTACTAATGACCTGGACGAGGAGATTGGCTGCACCTTAGTAAGACTGCAGATAACACCAAGATGTTTGGGAGTGTTGTTCTGTTGGAGGGCAGGAAGGCTCTGCAGAGGTATATAGAAATGCTGTATTGATGGGCTGAGGCCAATTGTATGAGGATCAACAAGGTGAAGTGCTGGGTCCTCCACTTGGGTCACAACAATCCTACCCAACTCTCTAGGCTTGGAGCAGAGTGGCTAGGAATCTCCCCAGTGGAAAAGGACCTGGAGTTGCTGATTGACAGCAGCTGAACATTAGCCAGCAGTGTGCCCGGCTGGCAAAGAAGGCCACAACATCCTGGCCTGTATCAGGAATAGTGTGGCCAGCAGGACCACAGCAGTGATTGTCCATCTGTACCTGGCACTTGTGAGTTCTCTGTCCAGTTCTGGTCCTCTCACTATAAGAAGAACATTGAGGTTTAGAGCATGTACAGAGAGGGGCAATGGAGCTGGTAAAAGGACTAGAGCAATATGAGGAGCGACTGAGGGAGCTGGGGTTGTTTAGCCTGGAGAAAAGGCGGTTTGGGAGGACTTTATCACTCTCTATAACTACCTGGAAGGAGGTTGTAGCCAGGTGGGAGTTGGTCTCTTCTCCCATGTAACAAGTAATAGGAGGAGAGAAAACTGCCTCAAGTTGAGTCAGGGAAGGTTAAGGGTTGGATATTAGGGAAAATTTCTTCACTGAGAAGGTTGTGAACCATTGTAACAGTTCACTCAGGGAAGTGGTGGAGTCACCATCCCTGAAGGTATTTAAAAGACATATAGATGTAGCACTGAGGGACATGGTTTAGTGGTGAACTTGGCAGTGCTGAGTTAATGATTGGATTCAATGATCTTAAAGGTCTTTTCAAACCTTAAAATTCTATGATTCCATAACCAGCTTACATGTAAAAGTTTTATGTATTTTTTTATTAACAATTCAACCATTTTTTCACAGAACTAAAGATCAATTTTATCTTCACTTTAATAAGACAATGGTGTTATTCGAGATTAAAGGTATCTATTTAGAAACAGAGTTTGTGAACTGCTCAATGAATATGTCATTAACACCAGAGTTAAGAAATAAAAAGATTAAAAAAGGTTAAAAATATTTATGGTAAAAAGAAGCACTCTTAATCAGAAAATGGTGGTGTCATTCTTCTAGAATGTCCTTGTGTTGCAGTAATAATATTCAATATTATTAATGGTGTTATAACTAAGCAAAAGTCTTTCACTACATGGAATAATCCATTCATCGTGGCTATCTGCACTGGAAAGGTCTGTATACAGCTGAATGTTGTTTTTTTTTATTTCCTTTGTCCATGCTTTAGCATGTATGGATGTGTTTATTTGTTATTTTCAGATAATATTTCCTATTAAAAATTGAGCTGTACAATAAAGCTGTATTTTATATGAAATTTTTCTGCTCTTCTGTGATATGCAAGAACATTGAATTTCTGATAACTTACATGGCAGAATCCAGAGCTTACTCTCAGCAGCCTGCAAATCATGCTGTAATAGCTCTGGATTGTAACCAGCCAAGATACTATCAATTCAGTGTTAACAGTGGATAATGCATTAAAACTCAATGTACTGTAAGTAATCAAATCCCAAAGAAAAACATTTAATACAGCTGTCCATTGTGCCTGAAATATCTACTCGGTGCAACAATCAGTTTTAAGAGGATTTAAAACCAACTATTAAAATTCATCAATACCAACTGAACAGAACTTCCCGCAGGCAGGAAGGCAGGTGGCAGTGCCATCCAATACAGGAGGGCTGGGTCAAATGTGTCTCTCTTCTGACTTCATGCATCTACAATTCTTTTATGAAGTTCCAGTACTCATTTTTCTCACTTGCACAGTAACTCTATAAATTGTAAATAGTGCTTTTTTAAAGCATACTGGACACTGTCAGAGACCCATTTGAAAGGGTGCAAGAGTTTCAAGAGTAGCGGAACAGTGTGCAGAATTTTTTCTTTCAATGAGGGGATATTTTCTGACTCATTAAGCAGAAAGAGTGGAAGCATAAATCAGCTGGAAGGTAGAAATATGGTCTCCATGAAAAGGGGGAGACCACAGTGAAGAATGTGGCTGAATTGAGTATTGGGTCCATTGCCTATATGCCAAAATAAAGATAAGTAAAGAAGGAGAGAACCCTTCATGGTGTCTGAAGGAAATACAAAAAACACAGCATAAAGAATTAGTGTTGAGACTTTGAAAGAGAATTATTTGTCAGGGAAAGAAAAGAGGGTATTTTTTTTGCCTCTGTGGACTCAAAGGACAGGGCCAAATCCCAGTAAAACAGGTTTTGTGCCTTTTTGATGTAACTGGATTCTCCTTTCTAGATATTACAAGAGTGCCTACAAAGTGTTGAGTGAATGATATGTGAGAAACACTGTCATGTGTAAGCCTATAAGGAAAATTTGATCAGTGTATGTTGAGATCTTAATACATTTTTAAAGCTTTAATAATTCTTGGTTTTAAAAAGGTATGGTGATTGTTCCATAGTACCTTAATTTTCAGTGTAAATTAGAAAAAGACCTAACCACCACTTTCTCATGTTAGTACCATTAAGTTAGCTTCTAGTATCAAAGGAGGTATACCCAAAGAAATGAAAAGCTATTCAGCTTCTGCAAAATGGAAAAATGAGATTTAAAAGAGGATTCTCATGATTCTCTGTATATTCAGGCTCTGAACAAACCTAGTAATGCCCAGTTTGTTTTTACAGGGGAAAAAATATCTCAGTTTAAAATATTTAGAATTAATTTTTTCTAGTCTCTTGGCAGAAATCAAAGATGTTTGGAGTTCTGCAGATAAATATATAAAACTTCTTTAACTAACTGATTATGCCTCACATGTACTATTTGTAGAATTGAGAGATAATTATCTGGTAAATGAAGATCAATGTATAAATTAAAAATATATTTTCTGTAATTTTATCTTTCAGCATGTCTTATCGTTATACCATATCTGCATGTTGTCTAGCAATGTCTGTAACACACCTTGTAAATATGTGCTGGGCTGAAGCGTGTCTGTACCACAGTGAAGAGGAGACACATTGCCATAGCAAGAACTCCTATAGGAATTCCAGGTGTGCACTGCTGCTACAAAGAGAATTTCAGAGTAGGTCTAGATCATATAAGCCAGAGAACTTTCTAAAATCCGTGGGAAGTCTAGGCAATGGATGCTATGCAAGTGTTTTTGATGCTGCAGTGTTCAGTGCCATGTGGCCTTTCCAAAATTTTTGCCGTCACCCACTGGTCAGAAAGAGAATTAGAGATGGTAAAGGTATCTGGTCGGTTCCCTGAGGTCAGCTTGGTACTGCTTCTGGAAAGTTTTGAAAGGCTAGTTTAAAGAAAGACAGAGGGCATGCTATCTCAGAAGCAAGTTATGGGTAACTAGTGCAGTACAAGAGAGTGTGGCCCTGAAACGTGGTGCTGTATGCTCTTCAGAGCCAATTAGGTGACAGAACCTATAATATTTCTATAAAAGGTGTGTGTCTATGACAAAAGGAGGAATGTAAGGGAAACTAAATAAAATTGTGAGGTATACTATAAAAATGGTTATGTGATTTAAAAAAAAAGAATTTTTTTTTTTTAATAGCATGTACAACAGGAGCCTGTGTTATAAGTGAGAGAAATAGTAATTTTCTGTTTGTAATAAAAAATTTGACTTTGGTATAATCACTGTCTAGCAGGGTGGCTAGCAGGAGTGACATGCTCATAAAACCACAAATGTGTTATCATTCCAGTGTTTTTTAAGAAGGACATATTTTCTTCCAAACCCAAAAAAGACATTACCACATTCAAGGAACTGACAAGTCAGAAGCATAAACAATCTTTAATTGCTTATGGTAAAATGTCATAACAGATAACACGCATGATGGGTTATAATTTAGGGACTGCTTCAGGCCTCCAGTCTGCCTTATAATCACAGATTAAAATAGAGTGAGAGCAAAAAAAGCTATGTAACTACAGGGCTTCTCTTCAGGTGATAATATTAGAAACTTCATACAGCTAATACCAAAATGTGCTTGACATTTTTAAGTGCTCTAAAGCACACTTTCTATTTCCATTTTGCATCAGACTTGTCATAAAGTTACAGAGACCTGATTTTAGCAGATAAGAAGAAATTGATTTTCAGAACAGAGTATCACAGATAAGTAAGCAGAAAACATCAAGACTTGACCTCAGATGGCTTTTTAGTAAACAGAATAGAATGCAAACCAACAGTACGTATATTTGGAATTTCAAGGGAATGTTTATCTAAAGCTGGAAACAATAGAGGCTAAAAATTTTGGACAGAATATTTAATGAGGAAAAAGTACGAACAATGCTTAAAAAATATTTAATACTGCTTTTTAGATATCAAAAAAGTCTCCATCTTGTAACTGCCAAAGAGGACAAATTAGTTGTAATTACATTTTTAATTATAAACTGTTAGCAGTCTAGCTAGTTCACAAACTGTTTAGAAGATAAGTGAGGCCAGATGTGTATGAGAACTGTATATTAAGTGAAATCAAAGTGGTGCTTACACAAGTGCCATAAATCTCAGATTTAAGAACTGCAGGAAAAAATTGAAGGAAATCCAAGTAAGTTGCACTCACCTTAATCATCAATCCCCTTCTTGATTTCATTCCAGAAGTTGTAGAAGGATTGAAAAAAAAGCAAAGTTCTAGATCATTAATATTGATTTTCAGGAGTGTGTGAAATACTAAGCAAATATTAGGCTTGAATTTAAATAGTTAAAAACAAGATGATGAGACTTTTAGTCTTAAGTAGATCTTGCAAAAATAATGGAACAGTTGGACTGTTTTATGTAATTACATGGGGTCCCTTCCAACTCAATGTTCTGTGATTCTGTAATGAAGGAAATGCTGGTCACAAACTGTGTGATGGGAAGAGCTGGGGAATTTCTGCAGAAGTTGTAAATTTAAATGCATAAACCATTTCTCTTAAGGTCTCTTAAAGCTGTCAGCTTTTCTTCTCATGCTATCAACTGTATTTTGGATGAAAATTTCATTCCTTCACTGCAGCTGTATTGCATTGCTGCTTTCCCCAAAAGGAAGTCTGTAGCTGCTTATGAGGTTATCAAAAACAAAGAAAGGGATTGAAAAATTTGTATGCTTTGCTCTTAGGAAGTTAGTTTTCTAATGGTCTGCCAGTTGTGCTCATTATGGAAGAGGAATAGGAAAAATAAGTATGCTCCATTTGAAACATAGAATAGTAAAATACTTGAGTACTGAACAGATAAAGAACAAGCTGAGACTTTTACTGAAAGACAAAGCCAAAGACAAAGATAGAGCAATTTTGGCATTGGGAGAATGGAAATAGTGAAAAGGAAATATCAACTAGATAACATAGGGATTTGGGAAAACAGAAGATGTCCTAGTGCAGCTGAATATGAAGTTGGATGTCCAGTATTAGACATAAGTCCATGGGTAGAAGCTCCAATCCTGTAGTCAGAGAAAGGTTTACTCTAGAATAGACTTAATTCTCAGTAGTTCCCAGTGTGACACAGGAATCAAAGCATGTTCAATAGAGAACTTCAGGCAGAGCAGTAAGATTATATCTGGTTTTTTTTTAATCTCTAAAAATAAAGTGTCCACCTTCTGAGTGAGCAATATGTGAAGAATTTTTTATATATTTGGAAAGGCCTGTAGAAAAATCAGTCAACTATGCATCCATCACCATGAGCCACTTTAGGCAGAACTTCAATAATGTCCCTCAGTCCTGACAGAGGATAGGGAGTGTTCCTTTTTTTTTTTTCCCTTTCTTTTTTTTTTCCTAGAGTTAGACATTATTTATTTACTATTATGGAACCTAAGATAATTTTATATTGATCCAGGTTTTTTTTTATTTTTGCACTATTAATTCTACTTGACTTTCAGAAATTAGAGATTTTAAAATTATCTTCTAGAAGTAATTTTCATTGAAACATTTTGGGGAAGAAGTGTGGTCACAGTTCTAAGTATATTGAATTACTACAATGAAAGTAATATTTAATTATTTTGTCACATAATTCATGCTTAAAGTTATGGAAGCTGCCATGGTGACCTCAGAATTGATTTGTTACATTATATTTAGTATTAGTTTTCTTGCAACTGATTTCATTTTATAGGTCTTATGTCTATGACTTGTTGAAAGACCAATTGTAACAACAGTTTTGAGGTGTTACAGATCTACTGTTTATAGAGATCAATAAGTTTTAGCACAATTAATTTCAGGTCTCACATAAATAAAGTCTTATAATTATTGCATCAGTTCACAGTAGTATTTAATGTTTAGAGATGCAGACAATTTGCTGCAGACTAGACCTGAAGTCTAATGAATTAATTAGGCTGCCTAACCTGTTATCTTACCTTTCATAATTAATATCATAATCATATTCATCTAAACTTGATTATACGGAAGTCACGATGTGAGTGTTTATGAAAAAAAATGTAGCAAAACCTGGGTTCAGAAAGACATCTGTACCTTCCTCAGAGTGCAAGTTCCTCAGCAAATGTATCTGTAATTAAGAGGGGGATTCCACATCTCTAGTAATTTGGGAAACTCCTTTTGCATTTATTTGAAAGTCTGGGCAGAGTTGACCAAATAACTACAGCTTGTACTTAAAAGTTCTATATGTACTTAAAAACAAGGAATCTCTGCTATGTGCAGGATGTGACTCAGCGTCTAAGGTCTGCTTGTTGGTGTAGGTCATGTTTGGGACTGGGATGTTTCGACATTAGTACTTCAGGAAAATATCTCATTCTGTAATGACTGAAGACTAATGATTGAAAAATTGAATGAATGCCATGGACAACTCGGTTTCTTTTCTTTTTTTTTTCTTTTTAATTTTTTTTAAAGGGTTTTTAATTGCACCTACTGATCAACAACCTGACCTGAGGTTAGGCTTAACTGTAGATATTTCAGCAATTATTTACAAATAAAATTTTATATATTAAACACAAATTGATTATCCTCATGCTACTGTTGTTTAGTACTTATTTGACTAATTCAGGAAATAGCTGTGTAAATTGAGAGAAAATGTAGCTTTAAGGACTCAGTAAGGTCATTATTTGCACTAGTTATTTCTCTCTTCTTTCACCTGCCACCTGCTTCCCTTCTGAGTGACAAACCCTCTCAAATGGGACAGCAGTGCATTATTTGGTGCTACAGGTGCTGCCCTGGGGCCCAGAAAACGCAGATGGATTTCTGCCTTCTTTTGGTCATTGGAGGAGTTCTGAAGCCTGAATCCAGGCTGCCTATATTTTAAGGCCTGTATACTACATTTCATTAAGGTGAAATTAGGTAGCCTTTTTCTGACCTTGCTCGGGTGTTAGACCTCTTTTAAAAATGGTAAGTCTGTTTCTTTAGGATTGTTTGGATTTGAACGAAGAAGAAATCTGTTTTGACCCTCCAGCAGAAGTTGTGATAGGAGATTCTTTCACAATTCAGGAATGATTTTTAAGTCTTTATTGAAAATTCTTACTAAGAGAAAATACGATCTCTAGTGCACAAGAGCAGTCTTTTGGTTGGTAGGTCCAAGAAGCAAATCCATGATGTTTGACAATATTTCCAGCTTTGCACACTCTTTTCAGTGCGGTACGATCCTATCTCTAATGTCTCCATTGTAAGCACTCAAAATTTGTGAAGTGTTTTGAACTTGAGCAATTCATGCATGGGGTACAATCTGGAGGCGATTGACAAAAGGAGCTGTTCTACTGGCATGTCAGAAAAAGAAGATCTGGAAGAACTAGAACTTTCCAACATGTGTCCCTGTTTGAGGCCCATGACTAATGCTGACACAATAGTTCTTTCTTTCGTTTGCTTATGGGTTTGTTTGCTTGCTGGTCTTACAGGGACCAGAATTTTTTTTCGTCATGAATGAGCTGTGAAAACATCAAAAGGTGTAGTTAGGAGGTGACACAGGTAGTCACAGATCAATTTCCAGTGCTGTGGTAGAGTGGGTGAGATGAGACATGACTTCATGAAAGCTCTGTGGGAAGGGATGACATAAGTTTTTTGATGACTTAGCAATTAATGTGTCAATCTTCCCGGGGCAGTAAATCTGATTAAAATGGAAATTGATTATTGAGAGGCATTAACAGGGCTGGTTGTCTATTGGTTGTTCTTAGATGTCTTTTAAATTAATATCTATTTTCTTCTAACTTGGATCTGGTGGTAAACTTTGAATCCCGTAAGCACTATAATAAGTAAGCAGCCCAATGTAATTATATTAGCCCAAATGAAAACTTTCACTCTGACCTCTAGTAGGCAACTGTGTTAAAATGAATAATGGCTTGTTTGATACAGAAATTAGAACTGAATCTCATTGTCTCTTGAAATGTCAAGGGAGAAAAGAAATAAAATGTCAGATAAAGGTAATAATTAGTTATTAATTTAATGTTTTAAAACATTTTGCATGCCTGTAAACTTCGTCCACACTTTTAAAAACTGGGTAAATACAAAAAGGAAAATTTTAAAATAATCTATTCCTTGAATTTAACATTAATTTAAGATGTTATCTTATCAAACACTGGATTCAGATCCTTGTGCAATATTGATAGTCTGTTCCTCCAATCTTGCTTACCCTTCCAGCAGTCGTTAATGTTTTCTGTGCTTTTTACATAGTACTGCCACTACTGGAATTTTTGGTGATGTTTACCATTCAAAACTTGATTGCACATGAAAACTTTTTAATGCTGTTTGGGTGGTTACTTTGATGGCAGATATACAGTTTTATCAAAAAAGTTAGAAGGGGGATTAGTTATCAAAATTGCTTTTCTTTCCTTACAGTAATGGAACACTTTAAATACTGACAAAAAACTAACTGTAAGATTGTTCATACTGTATTTGCTTGACAAAGGGTTGATTTGTAGAAATATTGGGCAACTCTCCTTAGTCCTAAGTCCCTTTTAGTTAGTATCATGTAGTTGTATTTTTTCTGAAGCTGGTATGAGACTGTGAGCACATGCTTCATGAGGCATAAACATTGTTCTGTTGCTGAACTTCTTCTAAAGTGTTATTAGAAATGGCTGTTTCTGAGAGGTGAAAACAGTAGTGCTTTCAAAGCTTGTCCCCCCTGCCCCCAGGAAGGAGAATCTATCTGAAATCTGAAATAAAATGTCAGCACCCGTGTATTCAGTTTTATTTACCTTCAATCTTTGAAGGAGCATGAAGTAAGATGGAATAAAAGCAGAGTATATTTGAGACTATCAATAGATACTTGATATAAATCAGGATTGTTGTTGATATTATCTGCAACCCAGAATACATATGTATTTAAAACATTAAAACACTAAAATGTAAAGCAATTGAGGAGTACATCAGGAGGCAAGTATTTTCATGTTTGGAGTTTTAATTGTTTGTTTTGTGGGGTTTTTTTCCTCAATTTCTCTTACAGATTTTTTTTCCAGTCAAGGTAAAAAGAGAGTTTTAGGCTGTGTGGAGCAGTGGGAAATATTTACCAGATACAAACATATGTATCTGTGTTATGTGAATATACTGAGATTACCTGCAGTGCAGGTGCATTAAAAATGATTGATTCACCTAGAATATCCATAGGCCAGCTGTACATAGGCCAAATTAGACTAGAAGTGCCTGATTCTTTTGTGTGTTATGTACAACTTGCTGAAACATTTATATTGGACATTTTCTTGGGATTTCTGGGTATTTGGCAGCCTGTTTGGACAAAGACTATTGTCTGGCAGCAACCACACAGCAACATCTGATGTCCTTGTCAGAACTCTTAAATTCACCAAACCCAAGATTTCTATGTGGAAAGTGTAATTGTGGAAACTCTGATGTTTGGAGACCTTAGAGAAATTAATGTATTGAAATAAACAAATTAAAAAAATGAATGAATTTAAGCCAAAAACTATTTCATGTGTCACTAGTAACAGATGCAATGGGAAGATACTTCAGCTGTCCATCCCTGAAAACAGGGATGCAGCATTTTGAGGTTTATATTTTAATCTCACTAAAATTTGGCTTTGCCATTCAAAAAAGAAGTTCTTTGGATTTTCTTTGGATCTCTTTTACTAAAGAAAATTGAAAGGGTTCCTAGACTATTTTCAACACAACTACAATAGAGATAATTTCAGAACTGTACAATATTATGTTCTTTGTGGTGTTGCATTGCTTAGCTAATAATTCATAAATGTTAGAATATGTGCTCCATCTTTCTTAGTTGCAAGTCTCACTTGCTTCCTGATCCTTAGAATTACCCTGGGACCTGTGTAGCAGTGCCCATTTGCAGTGGGGATGCTGGGATCCTGCAAGGAGCTTTGAGGACTGCTCCCTCACAAGAAGTTCTGAGTAGCAGCTATGGGTGTTTATTCACTCTACCTGCTTCTCCTTCCCCATCCAGCTAGCCTTCCAACTTGGTGACCAGGAATTTGTGTGCTGTAGCTGATACTCTCACATCAGTGAACTGAACACAGAGATGGCATTGAAGGTAGAAAGTCTTGTATATGCATCCTCAACTCTCAACGTGCAGTCAGTGATGATTGCTCCAGGAGCAGAAAGGCTGAATGGATTTCATCCCCACCTTGAAGTATTCGAGAAATAATATGTTTTCTTGTGACACACACTTGAAAGGATTGCAAAGTTTTTAGGTTGAGGTAAGCAGCAGGTGCATTATTCAGCTATTAGATATGCAAGTTGAATGAAGCATGGGGGTTGCCCATTACAATAAAAAGTAATTTGCTCTAATTTAAGCATAAAAAATTATAATGATTGATCTTTTATAAAATAGACAGGGAAAACTCAGCAATTCAACGTTAATTGTGTTATCATTCCAAAGCCAATATTGATTTTAAAATTACATTTCTCAAATGCCTGATAAGGTCCAAGACCTAGTGATACATGTACATGGCATCTACTTTAAACTTACAGAAAGAGATTTTTGGTCATAAAGCCAGAAGGTCAGAAATTTCGCAAAGCAAACCAAAGTTGTCTTGTTGTCTTATAATGTACAAGTGGCCTGGATTTTTTTTTTTTCTCTTTTTTTTCCCTTTTTCTTTTTTTTTTTTTTTTTTTTTTTGTCAACACGAAGACAAAAAAAAATCTCTTGAGGTTATAAAATGAGGCTAGGGGTACTTATGTTGTTTAAGAGTCTGTAAGGCCAGACTCCCTCAACACAAGATTTTCAAAGGGTGAATGTTTAGTTTTGTCTTCTATTCTAGGTCTTAAAGTAACCAGTTGGGGCACTGTCATCATGACATGCTTTTCAAGATTTCACCTGCAATTCTTCTCTGAGAAACTGAGCAGGCAGAGCAATGACTTGTCCGGGTGCTCTAGTTATGTGTCGTTGGATGAATTTGTTGTGTGATGAAAAATCTGCTGTTTGAGAAATGGCAAGGTGAATCAAGAATGACAAAGTAATGTGAAAAGGACTGAAGCCTATTGCCATCACAAATAATATAAATTATTTCCAATAATATAAATTATTAAGTTTCTCTCTGCTGTCTGCCTCTCTTATAAAATAATAGTAGTTGTCAGGTAAGGAAGCTGCAGGAAATGATGAAGTTTAAAAAAGCACTTTACCTCTGTGTTTTCTCTTATGAGTAGTGCTGGTGTTATGGTGTTCACATGATAAACAGTGCACCCCTTTTATGAAGTCAAGTTGTTGTATATCACAGCCTCAGAAGTCGCAATGTATTGAAAGAAACAGCAATTGAAGAGAACAATCAAATTCAAGGTGTGCCATTGTAATTAATCAGTAAGACATAACTGTGTGTCAGTGCTTCTCAATCACCTCTCGGGTGCTTGGTGAAACATGGTACAAAACTGAAGCCTTCCAGCTCACCTGAGAGGAACATTAATCAGCAAGGCAAGACAATCTGTGCAACGTCATAACATTACAGAGTGGATACCTTGAAACTCTGACATTTCAAGAAAAGGTCTTGGGCTAGATAATGTGTTGGATAGGTCTAACCTGGACTCTGCAGCTTGCTTTGTTCCACATCAGCATGAAGCATGAAGTCTTGGTGCCACCTCTGACTACTGCCTCTTGGTAGTCTTTACCCCTGGAGCAGACTTGCTCTCACATCTCTGAACTGTCTGACAGCCTGCCATCAGGCTGCTGGGGAAATGCTTCATCTGTCCAAAGGATTACTGTTATATGACCTTTTGCTTTTTTTAATTTTGGCTTTCTGTTTTAGGCTCCACAGAAGGGACTGATTTTCATGGTGCAGTAGACAGTAACTTCCTGGAGGGCAGAAGCTCTCAGCTTCCATGGGGCTTTTCTGTTGGGATTGACACGGAGGTGAAGCTGTGCTCATCCAGCCCAGGGAACCTGACCTCCTTGAAAACATTGTTCCTAATGACAGGTATCTCCAGCCTTTTAACAAGATATCACTTCTGCAGAACTTTCCTGTGGGTCCTTTTAAAATCAGGTTTAAAACAGAACTTCAGTAAGATCATAATAGAGGGTGTAGGTTGGCAAAAAATGAAAGGCAGAAGGAGAAAATAAGTTTAAGCAGACCTTTTATTTATCGGTTGCAGTGTTTCATGACTGAAATCACTGACAATCCTCTTATCCCCTTTGCTTCTGCTTTGTAGCAGGAGTTAAATTTACAGTAGCCAACACAACTTGGTCTAAGCTGTTCAACTGTGATGACATCTTATCTGCAGTGGAGTGGAAATGCTCCCAGGTTCCCAACAATATGTAATGAAACTTCGTTATAGAGAACTGGGATGTCTGTCCAAAGATGCCATTAAGTAACACTTAACAATTGACTTAACTATTGACTTTTAAGATGTAAAGACTTGCTAGGCTGAACAGTCTGGCATCAAAGATGTTCCCATTTAGAGAGGAATATTTAAAACAAACCAAACACACACAAACAACATATGAGGAATGTAAAAGACAAGGTATGAAAAGAGGCTGTGTAGCTGCCTGCAGATGTAGATGATGATTCTGAAGCTCAATTTTCCAGTGTGTAAATGATGATAAAACTATAAAACTCAAAGACTTGGTTCTGTGACCCTCTGTGACCCTCAGTCATGCATCCCTGTTCATTCTCTTCACAAAAGTATTTTGAAGTTGACTATTGTGCAGGTGATTTCTCAGGTTTTGGAGACTGACTTACTAGAAGGGCAAACAGTACAGGGCTGTACTCACTACAAAATGAGTGATGTTGCTCTCCAACTGCCATCTTTTAAGCAGGCTAGTTAAGATTTACCTGTAAGACAGTTCATTGCTATTCCCTTAGTGTTGAAAAAGATCCTGTATCACTAGATCCAAAGAATATGTGAACAGGTTCTTCATGGGAGACCTTGTCAAAGGGAGTGAATGTGTTTCTACTAGGCTAATGTTTATTTTTGGAGAGAACCTTATATCACAGCCCACAGAGGGTATTTCAGTCTTTGTCACTTCAGGGAAAAAGACAAATTTGGATCTTTGAGAGCAAAAATTAAAGATGCAAACTGAGTCCCAGACATTCTTTCTTGTCTTCATTACCTTTCTGCTCCTGTTGAATGAGTGGTGACATCACATCCATCAGAGTAGACACCAAGAGTGAAAATATCAGCCTCTCTTCTTTCTATGGAAACAGCAGCAAAGCACAGAAGATCTTTGAACTTTAAGGTTTAGCACAGAGCACCAGGGCTTATATCTTGATCTCCAGTCAGTGAGGCAGAGATGGGAGTTCAGCAGGGGTTAGATAGATGTTCTATGAATTATAACAGAACTGGGAATCCTTTCAGTCTATTAGAAAAAAGCTTTCATCTTTCAGTCAAGACAAGCTATTACTAAAATTTAAAAAGAGAGTTAATGTGTTGCCAGAGGATTTTAATATATTAAAATTATGTGTGTGGATCTTCTGATTATTTTTACTGTTATTAATGCTTGGTTTATTTTTAGCAGATTATGCCAAATGATTTCTATTTTGCTACTTCATTAAGTGTCTTTGTCAAACTCCTTTCTGCTTGCATGTAATCAGTTATCTCATTTTTTACATTGGGTCATGAAACAGAATTGGAGGTGCTGCCAAAGAGATCCATCAATTCAGACCTTGCAGAAGTTGAATCTGATCTTAGAATTTTGAAATCTGACTGTTTTTGGAGATCACATATTTGACTGACATCAATATAAGTAATAATTTCCAGGCATATCAATCAGAAAGACTTTTCTCTACAAATTGTGTAACTTGAATACCATGAAAAACTTTATCAGACACACACACACACACAAAATCAAAACCAGAATAAAATCAATTCCTGTAAAGAAACCAGTGATTTTACAGGCAGCAGTGTTTCCTTTGACTTTTTTTTTTTTTTAAGTTCCCTGCATTATGTTTTTTTGCTTAATGGTTTTATTTTTAATATAAAGTGAAATGTAAGAAATCCTTCCTTCGGAAACAACCAAACAAACAAAAAACAAAAACAATCAACCAAACAAATTGGTTAAAATGATCCAGTGATTCCTTTCATCTGTTTGGCCTATCTAGTGTTTTATGAGGGAATAATGTCTGCTTTCCTTAATTGTTTTCCTCTGTTTATCACTATCTGCACATTTGAACTGCTTATAGTGACAATTTTGTCCCCAGAAGAACTGAGATTTGAGTACATGAACAAAAGCTTGTGAGAGACAGGTAACAGCTCGTATGTTAATTTATGTTTTAGAGAAGCCACTCAGGTTGGTCTAGTCAGAAGCTCCTTTTAAGTAACTGCAGTGAAACAATGACCCTACCTCTAAAATCTAAATCTGTTTTGCAACAGAAAGAATGCAAAAACAGGAGAGAGTAGCTTGGAAAGAAAAAAAATTGAATGTTTAAAATACTTGATATGAAAATTCCATTTAGGCAGTTTAATACATTTATTTTAATGTAGAAATGTTATTTCGTTTCATCCTCAGTCTCTCTTTCCAATGATGTTTCTAATTGTTTTATTGTAAGAGGAATACCTAGTCTAGGATTGTTCTTTTTAATTAATTGAGTCTGTCAGAAATATCTGGATTCTTGTACTTCAAAAATTTAATTTGTGGTGCCTATTCATTTTCAGAGAATTCTTGGAGACTGGAGAATAAGTTTTCTCTGTTCTCCGGACACAATGAGGTGATTGTGACCCTCCTGCTGTAAGGCTGTGAGTCAGTGCAGGACAGAAATAGCAGCTATATGTCTCTAGATGCCTGTTTTCACAATCTAGCTAAGTTATCTTCTCTGGGAAAATGCCTAAAAGGTGAAGTTGCTGCAATTCCTTCTGACGCCAGTAACGTTTGTGGATGTTTCATTGATTGATCCTTTATTTAATGACGACTTGGAATCACAAGAGAATTTGTACTGACTCACTGATGAAGTGCAAATGATTCAGCAGCTTTATTTTGTTTCACCCAAAACTTTTTAAACAAAAAAAATGCCACCAGTAGCATTGTCAGTATGCTCAAGGATGCCATCTAGCAACCAGAAGCCAACCATGGATCTGAACAGTTGCATGTTATTTAAAACTAAAGGAAGTCTGCACTCAAAACATAAATGGGGAACCTGGGACGATTTAACTTCAGATTGACACGTGGCTCTTTGACATGTCTCTGTTTGCCCTATCTTTATTTAGGCATCCAAAAGCTTTTCCTGATTCATTTGACATAAGCACTTTACAGCAGGGCATGAGAAATGAGAGAAAGGTACATACAAGAGTCAGACCCTTGTCTGTCTTGTGCATTAGATGCCCTGGAAATAGAGTGCACTCTCATTTCAGTCTTTACTATCATGTTCTCTTGTCTTGTGCTATGTCTCTGTGGCATAGTAATTTGGAGAAGAAAATTAAAATTTAACTTTTCTTAAAAAAGAAAAAAATGCACCGGATAGAGAAAAGAAAGTGTACTTAAAAATTTGTCATGTGATTTCTTTAGAGATGAATAGATCTTATCTTCTTTCTTAGTATTACAGACTTACACCACCAAATATCTATTATATGTTTCAATATAATTTAGCTGTCTAATCTGTTGCTACACCTGATTTATTTTCAGATTAATGATATTGCAAACCTGTTATTTTTGTCTTGAAATGCATACATAGAATGGAGAGTGGGAGACACCCTCCCATCACGTGTAATGCAGTTTAATTTCCTCAGTTGAAATGTGTTTGCCTGAAAGTAAGTGGTATTTTTTCTTGTTTATTTCTCTCTGGCTTGCCAATGATGACAGCTGGAGAATGTTTTCCTGGAAGTTTTCTAAGTCTTGCACTGTGAGAGATAATATATTGAAATGATGATTTCTCTCAGAACTATTTTAATCTTTTAGGGCAGGGCGATATTCTTCACTCTCCTTCCTACGTCCTATTTTGCTCCATAATTTTAGTCCTATCTAGTGGCCTAAATATAAAGTTAATGGACACTTCTGAAATTATAGTAGGAACACGAATGTTTTCAGAACTTTAATAGTTGCTGTTGCACAATATCTATATCCCGATTCTTCCTTTTCCTAGTAGTCTTTCTGTTACTGAGCATTTAAAATAACATGTTAAATTAATTTGTAGGGTTTTTTTTCTTCTAAAACTCCACATTTGTGATTAAATTCTTGTAGCTAGCTATGGATTTCCCCACCTCCTGCTTACTTCATCTACGTTTTACCTCTTGTGGCTTTTTTTGGTGGTAGGCTGCTACTGAGTCTAAGGCTTATTTGTCTTCAGTGTTGCCATCC
>JAWWLV010000088.1:83025692-83036302 GCA_035041135.1 Platyrinchus mystaceus
GTTTTACCTCTTGTGGCTTTTTTTGGTGGTAGGCTGCTACTGAGTCTAAGGCTTATTTGTCTTCAGTGTTGCCATCCAATTACCAGCTCCTGTGCCTCCATTTTGGTTCTCCTATGACTCTTATACTCACTTTTATTTCTGTTTAAACAACTGGTTATTTACTTGGTATCTGGTCCTTGCATAATTATATCTGTGGATTTCTATGGCCATCAGTGTTATAGTCTTTTCATATGGTTTATTCAAGACCAGGAAAAAAAAGAGGGAAAGTTGAAAAACACTGTTCCTGAATCAAATGTCCATTTCTCTGTCTGCTGTGATACAGTAGACAAAGGATGATCCAGCACTTTTGACTTGCAAACAAATTATTTATTAATTTTTACAGGCATATAAATGTTAATTGTATGGTTTGAAACTCCTTGAAAATTGTTCTTCCTAATGCTACCTATTTATATTTCAAAAATCTACACTAGAGTTTTCCTGTGCCTAATAGAATGATTTATCAGTTTAATACTATACTGATTATACACATTAAATGGAATGCAAGACACGTCAATCTCTCTTTTAGTCTGATTGCAATGGGAAAAAACGTTTTCATGAGAGAGCTGGTATTAATAGATGATAAGGACATAATGCAGAGTTCAGTTATTTTTAACTTTTCTTTTAACAAGCTTCTCTGCAGAGTGCATGGAATGAAATCATAACTAAAGACTAAGGGTGGTTAGAAAAACTGTGATTTCTCTGTGAAGAAAGACCCATATCAGCCATTTTAAGAGAAAAATTTGGATTTCACAGAATCACAGAATGGGTAAGGTTAGAAGGGACCACCAGTGGGGTCATTTGGTCCAACCTTCCTGCTCAAGCAGGTCATCCTAAAGCACAGTGCAAAGTATTGTGTCCAGATGGTTCTTGAATGTCTTGAATATTTTATCCCTTAATTGGTGTACCCGAGCAGCCATCTAATTGCCCTGTACCTTTTTTTTTTTTTTTTGGGGGGGGGAGGTGGGGACAGTAGTGATGGAGTAGTTTGTTTTGTTCTTTCATTGGTAATTAGGGATAAGTCATGGGAAGTGAATAACTGGGTTTTTTTTACATTAAACATAACATCTAAACTTGTCAACATCAAAGGTGAGGTTGGCAGAATCCTTCCTTTCCTCCCTAGTGCTGTTTGCCTGACTGCCTCTGTCTGTCCATGGCTAGCCTTGGGAGAGGGAGCTCACACCACTCCAGAGACTGTGTGCAAGTGGGCAAACAGTTCTCTTATTATCATTAATGGAAGAGAGAATATTTTTTTTCCTAAACCTGTCGCAGGGTTCTTTTGTATTCCTTTGCTTGCTCCTGATTTCAGTTGACAAAACTTCCAGCTGGGGCATGGGGAACAGGTTTACTCAGAACATGCAAGCAGTCCCTACATCCCAGGGACATGCAAGTGATTATATTGCTTGTTAGTACAGTATTTATGTGGTTGTGAGTTGCACAAGGACGTGGGAGGACACAGTGCTGTCTGAGTGTAAGGGGAGCAATGCTCTGTGCTAATCAGGGAAGCTGGAAATCCCTTGCACTCTACTACTGCGGTCACTATCTTTTGGTAGAGTGAAGTGACTGGAGAGTGATTGCTCTCATATTTCACCATCTCTAGGAGTGACATTAGAGGTGAATTTGGTGTCATAGACAAACTCCCTTCAAGTTAGTGGTCATGAAGAGGGATATATTTGGGGCTTGAATAAGTTTCTGTGTTCCCTAATATGAGAGGAAAAAAAAGCCTAGTAGTTCCTTCCAGTAGCAAAAAAAAAAAAAAAAAAAGTTTTCCTTGTCTTATGGAAATATATGGATGACACCTCAGCATTGCTCTGTCCTTTTGTGTGTGTGAAGGGATCTGGCCATGAAATTCCAAGGTATTTTGTCTCACACATATCCCTATACCCTTAATTCCTGTATTTAAAAGTAACTGTGATAGCGTCTGACTGGATAAGAAGTTTAATTATGTCTTTTAAAAATGCCTTTCCAGTAATTTTGTTTTTACAGGATTTATGGTGCTACTTTAAAATGCCACAATCTTCTGTACTTCTTCTTAAAATGAATGTGTGCCAAAGCAATACTTGTTTACATCCTTGGATGAAATCGTCAAAAGCAGCTTGGCAATTATTTGAAAAGGAAGAGATGAATCTGAAGAGAGTTTTAATTTAATATTTAATTTCATTAAGGATCTTGGAGCACAAAGCAAGAGAGCATTATTTATAACACAAAGCTCTGAGTGCTCCTTAGTAGAGAGGAGGATCAGAATATCATACAGCAGAATAGGGTCACCTGGAGGAGACAGTAATAGAAATATAATTATATTCACTAGGGCAAAGGCCCAAGGTTGTGTTGTTCCTGTTACCATTCTTTAAGGACAGAAAAAACTGCAGGAGAAGATGTATAAGGCAATGAGAGAATGAATGAGAAACCAAAATGATAAGGTAAAGAAAAATATGTGTAGTTTTAGTATGTATCAGAAGAGGAGTTTCTAGTGTAGTAGACTGGAGTACAGAAGCTAGTGAGACTTCATCAAGATTTTTGGATGTGTTTCTGTCACACATTGTTCAACGGGAGCTGAAAAGGGCTTTGGGATGATCTGAGAATTAAAGAGCCTTTGTTACGAAAGATTGGCTTTAAGTTGCTAAAAAGTAGGTACCAAAATAATGGAAAGTCAACAGTACCTAGGGTAAAGAACTACTTAAAAAAAAGAAAAAAAAAATTCCTACTACTTAACTGAAGTTTGTCAAATTCTAACTTTTGTCTCTTACCTCCTCTCTTATCACAATGCACCTTAGAAATGTCTGCCTCCATCTTCTCTACCCTGATTTTGCCTTAGAAAGCAGTAAGATTTCCCTTTAGTCTTCTTTCCTTAAGACTCAACAAATTCCCTTAGCCTTTCTCCTCATGTCCTGAGCTAAAGCCCCTGATCATACGGTGGCCTTCTGCAGGTTTGCTCCAGGCTGTCAGTGATTTCCTTATTCATTAAATAAAAGAGTTGCTTACACCAAATGGTTTATTAACTTTACCACAGGAGTATTTCAACAATAAATTACAAAGAACTCTACCTTTGTTAATAACAAAGAGCTTTGCATGATAAATGATTTGCTAAGGGAAGAAGAGAAAGAAATTCTTTAGTTAGGGGATTTCTAGTTTCAGTTTTAGTTCTAATATTTTCTGAGGCTGTAACAGAGCTATGACATTTATATTGACTGAGGACTTAACCCCAAGACAGATCTAATGTGAAGCAGAAGACTACTTTGCAAAGCCAAAAAAGAATCTGGTAGCCAAGCAACCAGTTCATTTTATATCACAGAAGAGATTTGTGGCCTTTTGCAGGATGCTTCTATCATAGCCTGGTTACTTATGCTTTAGTTCCTAATGAATACAGTATTTTTTTTTCCTAGAAACTAAGCTAGCACAACAAATTGAAAAATACGTTATCTACTTATAGATATTCCAGTCTGAACTGAAGATCAGATACTGCTTGAACAGAAACTGTAAACAAACCTAACAAAAAACACAAATATTTTTTGCAGTGAAGTTGCTGCTCAAATATTTTAGTGAAACAAATATGATTTGGTTATCATATTTTAAAATAGTCAATAGGTAAAAAAAAAAAACCAGAATGAAATTTTGACAAAGTAAAGAAGTTTTATATATTATTTATATATTATTTATTATATATCATTATATGTCATATATTTCCTTTAGGAAAAAAAATACAGTAATTCAGTGCTGTAGAGCATGTTACTGTCTTTTCTAGATGTACAAAGTATTCTGAGTTTCTCCCTATAAGAGGATTAAGGAAGCCCTGATAAGCTCTAGGTTTGGGGTACAGAATGACAGCAGAGTATCAAATAGAAAGCAGCAGTATAATCACCTGGGTCAAGACAAAGGTAAGCCCAGTAAATTCAGTAATATTTGTCTGAAATTGATATTGGGGTACAGAAAGATTTAGGTAGACATTGTTTTCTGGCAGGAGAGCAGGAAGCAGGGCAGGGCTTCTTCTTTTGACCAGATAGGCTTGGGGAACCCAAGGTCATGGAGGACATTCTCTTATGGCTGAGTCACAGATGCATAATTGGGGTTTATTAACCAGCCATCTCATCCCACCTCTTCTCCCACATTGTCCCACTTCTCTCATTTGTGTGCATGATGATTGGACATGACTTTAATATGGGGCTACAGCCATACAAAACATGAAAGTGTGTGCTCACTAAATGTAGCTATAGAGGTACAAGGTATTGGGTCATGATCTGGAGGATTACTGTATAAATCAATACTTGCCCTATGCTCTGTGTAGAGAAAAAAGAAATGTTTCTGAAGATGACAAACACACAACTGCCAAAAATAATTTTTATTTTCAGCATATTAAATGAATTTATGATAATTTTAACATTTATTATATTGGTTTTTTCTTAAAGCCTTTTCTACTGGACATGATGGAAGGTTTTTACAACATGCCTTCTTACTTTCATTGACTAGCTTGAAGAAAGAACAAATCAGTTACTGTCTTCTGCAGAAAAATAAAAGACGTGTAACAGTCTTACGGTGGAGTCTGAAATTCCACAATTCTCTTTGAAATTTTACTTAAACTAACAATTTAAAATCACTTTTTAAATGTGATTTCAGAAGATGGGTATCTGAAAGTAGATATTTGTCAAAGACTGGCCAAAGACACAGTTTCAAAGCACATGCAGGTAAGGGTAAGTCCCTATGTTCACAACAGCAGCACTTACAGCTTGTGCTCCCCTTGGGAGCATTCACATACACACCTGCTGCTTTTACTGTCACTCAAAGGAATTAAATAGCATTCAGTTACCTTTTAAAATTGTAGCTATCACTACAAGATTATGAGGTCATCACAGCAACTGCAAGCAGAACATCACTCCAGACCAAAAAGGTATATCTCCTGACTGATCCTGGGTCTGGCCCTTTTTCTGTACTTCAGCAGAAAACTGAAGTTTTCTCCCATTTGGTCCCTTGGAACCAGAGGACAGCATATAATATGTCTCCAAATGCCAGACTGAGAACTTTAGCAAAAGAGCACTGAAGAAGAGACAAATTGACCTAAGCCCCAGATCACTCAATGATCATTCAGTGTACTGGAAACTATCAGGTTCATATTTTGAGGAGCTTATTCCTATTTGCTCATGAAGTGCCTGAAGAATGTCTGTGTCCTCCAGATGAAAAAGGACACCCATTGTTTCAGACCTTGAACTACCCCGTGAAGATTATGAGCTAGACTGTTCATACCTTTTTTGATCAGCGTTTTTTCTGGGAAAACACAGAAGCACAGCTATGCACACCTAGTAGATCTAAAAATTTATATATCTACCACTTGAGTATCTCCAGCACTAATCGGCATGGAAGGCCAACAAAGAAGAAAGATGTCTTGATATGTGAATTTCAGAGTATTTAAAATATGTTCAGTTCATAAGACGTGTTCAGATTATTTAAAGAAGCTCTTTAAGAGTTAAAATAGTTTTGAATTCTGGATTTAAATATACATAAATTAAAAAAGAAAGAATACCTAGATTCTTAATTCATAGGAATATAGGTCAAAGAACTAGAAAAAATCTTTAACATCTACTCCATATCTACTACAACGATTGCTAAGGATGGTGGAGTAGTACAGAAAATAGTTTAAAAAAGTGACAAGATTCACTTGTTTTCTTTGAATATCACCTTCTATCAGAGACAAAATAGTGAGTCACTGTTGACAAAACTTTCAAAATGTGAAGTGATGCATTTTATTTTCTTGTTCTAAGCTCTCTTCAAATGTTATCTAAAAAGTCCCATCAGCATATTTTTTTTGTTTGTTTTTTAAACCATTAAAATAGTTCTTGATTTAAGTAGATAGGAGGGACAAGAAGTAGAATTAGTTCCTTAGCAGACATGTATTTTTTTAGAGTTTTCTGAGGTTACTGTGTTTCATATGGTGTGTAGTGGATATAACCTGATATTTATGATATCAACACAAGTATTTTGTGAGAATGAGTTTGCAGAACCTGTTTTCACTTGAGACTAGTGAGAAAAAGAGCACATTGCAGAAGCTGCCAGGAAAGTGAAACAGTGAAAAAACTATTTTTTTCCTTGCAAGAAAAACATCAGTGTGAACACTTAAATGTCAATATGTACAGTCAAATGCACATATATGTCCTCACATCTAAATTTAATTACATAATATTGTGATACTCTCTAAAAATAGGGGACCTAGTTTGTCTGAAGACACTAGGAAAGAAAAGATTTTCAGTCTTAAATCTCCAACTGAAAAAAACCAAAAACAAATCAACAACAGAAAAACCAATAAAATGAAACAGTAAATTGATCAGAATAGGGTAGCAGAACTATTATATATATATCTCTTAATTTTTCAGAATCAATCTCCCCAGTCTACTTACAATTTCATGAAAACCGGTCTATTGTTTTCTACAATTTTTGGACACAAGATCAGACTTGATCCTGGAGTTATGAGCCTATGCAACTTCTGGAATGAAGTTCAGGCAATTTAAACCTCTGGGAATTACTGCAGTAGGATTACTACAATGTTTTAGGGTTCATGCTTACTGTGTCACAAGAAGATGGTCAAGCGTTTATACGGGAATATGTTTATTTCTGAACTGTAACTAAAAATTGATGTCTAAGACCACTTATTAGTTCCTATGGCAGTGAGGCTGCATTCCCTCCTCCAAAATAATTTCCAGACTATTTTTGGTTGAGTCATCTGTGAGGAGGGATAGGGATCCCCTGTAGGGATGAGTATAGGTGACTCCTGCAAGGTGAAAAAATATAGGTCACTGGATTGCAAAACAGGGATGCTCTGTCACTGTATGTTACAGACTGCTGGATTATGATGTGGTTATAAAGTTAAAGCCCATTAAGGTTTTTAAGGATGTAAATTTTGTGTTAATGTTGACTTAAATGTGATCAGTAAGTCATCTTTGCTAATCTATATGAACCACTTTTTTCCTTTCACCATTTTTCTACACAGAGTGCTTCTTTACACTAGGAATAGGGCATTTATCCAAAGAAAACACAGATTTCCATTAAAATAGATGGAAATATGATATTAGCTAAGCACGTTGCAGTTGTTCTTGATAATCCTTCAAAAGATTTTATTTACCTTTAGTCATAAAATTCCCTATCATGTTAAAAAAAAAGAAAAAAGAAGAAAAAAATTTCCATTAGCTCAATTGTATTGCAGAAATATTCAAGGAGAGTCTACTATTGCCTCCCTTTCTCAGCATTTCTTTTACTAATCACTTAAAAACCCCCTCCATTACATAATTCTTTTTACATTGCATTCTATACAAATATTAACAAATTAACAGACCATACAGAGGAAATATTTCTAATGTGTACCTATATCTGTGGAAGAAAGCTGTAGGATTCAGTAGAAGTGATGATTCAAAAAAAATGCCCATTTTTTTGGTGTGAAATCACTTTTGATGCTAAGTGATGGCCTTCCAAAATCTGACAGGTCATGACACGGAGTTAGCTGACTGGAAGAAGAGGATAGAAAGAGAAGTAGTTTCTTCAGGGTTAAGATTTTAATCATACAGGAAACAAAATCAGCAATCCATTCCATTTTTCATTTCTTTTACAGTTTATTTCTGGATACTTAAACAACTGAAATGCAAGGAAAGAAGTGGGGCAATACTAGAGATCAGTCAAAACAATTCAGTAGTTTGTCTGCCTTTTTAAGAAAGACCAGGACAGTCTCTGCACAGCATTTTATAATGCTATTGTTACTATTGCTACCATTCTGCTCTTAGGATTGATGTGAAGCAATAGACTTGTACTTAAAACTGCATTCACTGATGTGAGGTCGAGACTTTGGAAAGATGTCATTGCTTCTAATTTCTAGGGACTCTCTTATGCTTAGACGTGTTTTATCTACTGAAAATAGCATTACAGAAAAGAGAAGTGGCACTGAGAGACAATAGGACTCTCTTAAGTCACTGGGAGAAAAGAGGCATGAGGACAAAGTAAAAAGCAAACACTTTAAATAGCAGATAAAAGTATAAAAGCTTACAGGGTTTTTCAGTGGCTGCGTGGAATTTGGGTGAACCACTTTGGAGAGGAAGCTGAAGTTCATATATGCAAGCATGGTTTGCTGAATATCTATAAATACTACAGAAATTTTGTGGCCTATATACATTTTTTTCTAATAGAAGCAATATTTCATTTGGGAAAGAATTATGGTTCCTAAAAAGAAATTAATCACTGACAAGCAGTTCTAATGTAAATATATTTACAAGCACCTTTGATTTATCAATTTTGTTATTGGAAGATTAGTTTTTCTTGAATAGTAAATTTAATTTCTGAAAGTGTTGTGACATAATATTTCCATAATAAAATACTCATCTTTTCAGGAAAGTGTTTAGAAAAATAAATAGTTGAAATATACTTTTTTAAAATTGTATTTTTTTCACACTTTAGGTTCTCTCTGCCTGAATATGTGACTCCATAGTTGCATCATGTTTGCAACTTATAGTGACAAAATGTAAATTGCTGTAACTACAGACAGCCATCTGAGAACTAATCCACAAAATATTCTTATTTTCTCACATTTCTGAACTCCTCTTGCTCTCCTAGCTTCTTGCCACAGAACTGCTTGGATGTGACTGAGAAGTTTCTTTTTCACAAAAATAAATATTTCACGTGAAGTTCAGAAGTTCTGGATCAGAAGACCATGCTTGTTAGATGGTCATGGAACTGTGATATGTCCTGAGTGTGAGATGTTCACCTTACAAAGGCCAAAGTGTGATTGTGTTAGAAAGATGAGCAATACAGGAAAACTCCTTGCCAGGGTCGCACTTGTCCCCTCTACTCTCTTTAAAGGGCAGTCTACAAGTCTGTTACACCTCTCCATTCTTGCAGCCTGCATTTATGCAGTGTGTTTGTATATAGTGAGTGTGCTGAGGCAGTGGTGTCCGAGATGTATCTAGAGGGGAGTCTCATAGATACTGACTGTGACAGAGGGCTCTGGCAAGCCCACTGGAGAGGAAATATTAGTAATAACACACTCTCTTGCTGGAAACATGGATTTTGCTGGGGGCGTGCTTATCTTCCAAAAGGAGACTGCGTCCTTGGGTGCCTGAGAATAACTTGTAAGCCTATTCTGTTCAGTCTGAGTCTAAAATGATCCCCAGCTGAGCTCTGTCAAAGCAGAATCATGCACCACAGTTTTAACAGAAAAAAAGAGGCACTGGCATTGCCAGAGGGAAAAAAATCAATGCTGAGGCAATTTTAAAAATTAAGCAGGTACACAAAAGATTTTGGGTAAACTGGCAAAGATGGCGAGGAGAAGTCTAGTGAGAATAAATAATGTCAAATTGGAACCCTCTAGCAAGGTTTTGGGCAGGACGGGAGGTAGGTCTTCTCCAAGGCCCAAATGGTAGGAAGGTGCTTGTCTCTTCAGAAGCTGATTGGCACTGATAGGGGCAGACATCAGAATCTGCCTCTGGAGCTCTAATTAAATAACAAATAGGACTAAATGCAGCTCAACACATGAGTGCACTATGTATTGGTTTAGAATTCTTTTGTTTCAGCCCAAAGCAATGAAATTGATTTACAATTCAGCATCATGCTTTAGTCCTTATTCTCTCTACATATTTATTCTAAAAGCAATTGTAATAGAAAATGTCTTTTGTTATCTACATCATATTTATTCTGCAGTTCCAAGTTGTTCCAGATGTGCTTAAGTGTAAATACGAGTGGAACATGACCCTCAAATTGTAACAAACCATGTCACCAAAGTATGGCAAGAGTCAGCAATAGAATTAATAGATGTGATCACTCTTTCAGAGAGTGTGAATTTTTTAAGGTTGAATTTCAAATACAGGCTTCAGAGGAGAAAACAGGGATCCAGTAACTCAGTCTTTATCCTTAGAAATTGAAATACAATTTACAGAAAAATATTCAGCTGGATTGAAGACTATGTAGGGGGTTAAATAAGCTGAGCTTCTAAACATCCCAGCTGCAGAATAACAAAGACTACTGCATTTTCCCTTCTATAATGTTACTTGTCTTGAAAAGAGAATGGGAATCTGACTTTACAAATTAGAATTGCCTTCTATTTGAAAATATACAGAGATATGCAATGCTATTACTACATTGTTAGAACCAATTTTTTCATGCAGCTACTGTATTTTTGTTTGGCTGTTTTATAACATTTTGACTGTTTTACTTTCCCTTTCTATGACACATCTAAATTTTTCTGTTAATTTGTGGAAGGACAGTTGTTACTGTGGCTGACATATTTTGAAACTAACCTTATTATGCAAGGACTGTAAAAAAGGGGAATTTGTAAGAATTGGTTTTCTCTCTTTCCTTGGATATGTCTTACTGATCAGGTAATTGTGAAGTACAATTTTTTTGTCACTGCCTGAGGCTACTTTCTGGGATTTCTCTGCATGAGATCACTGCAACTAAAAGATAGTTTTCTGTTTCCTTAGGGCACCATGATAGATGCAACTGTTAGAGAAAAACTGAATTTAAGAGCCAATGCCTCAATATATTCAGTTTTAGAAATAGGTAGCTTCAAGTGCTTCTCCAAATGGACACTCAAATTGAGGTTATCTGAGCTT
>JAWWLV010000088.1:83040691-83059115 GCA_035041135.1 Platyrinchus mystaceus
TATTGCAACAATCTCTTTGCAGAAGAGGTCTCAAGTTATATCTGCCTCCATGTTACCTCTGCATCCTCTCAGTTCTTTAAGCTGACTTGGGTTAAATGAGATGGTGTGAATGCAAGTGAGCTGGTGGGCATCCCCACCAGCTGTGAGTGCTTAGTGATGCTTTAAAATTGTTTCCACTTTTCAGCTTTTCTGCAAATCAAAATTAAGACCAGAACATGGCCTGGATTTTCTCCCCACTTGTTTTAAGGAAAATATGATATTCCACATATTTCTTATGTTTTAAACAGAGCCAAACACTGAAATTCACAGTAAAATGAAATTTTAAATGTTCTTGATAAGATAGGTTATTACTTTTTATGTGTTAAAATAAAATAAAAAACAAACCATACACTTTCTTTTTTCACAGTTTAAAAATTTAAAAAGTAGGTCAGACCCTGGGACATAAAAATAAGTGAGGTAATGGTGCATAAGAAGTTCTTTGCTTTGCAATCTAAGAAGATGGGAGTGCAAATAATGGTTTTCTGCAGTCGAGAACTGTACAGGGTTCCCCCACTTTAACAGTGGCTTGTGCCCATGAAGTTGCGAGATCTTCATAGCCAGGAAGTGTACAAAAACCAGTCAGAAAGTCACCTTTATACAGGGACATACATATATATATATATAAAACTGGTTTTCCTACTTGCTTTTTCAAACCTGTTTGCAGTCATCAACTGTCCCAAAAGTTATTCAAGGATTTTCATGAAGGCAGAGAGGCAGCAGTGCTTTAGTGTAATCAAATTGGCATCATTTCCTTAGCAATCAAGCTCAAATAAATAAATGTTCTTTGTTTGGCAAGTCACTTCAAAATGGCAAATCGATAAATTCCTACAGGAAAACATCAACATTTTTCAGAGCTGAGGTACATTTTGCTCTTGATTATTTTGAACAGAGTTGATTAAAAACTAATGAACCTTTTCCTTTCAAGAAGAATGGCATTTTTGTTTAAAAAATCTTGGTGACCCAATGTAGAAAGCATTCAATTGGGATTGATAAAGAAAAGTATAAGGACATATCATAGCTCACTTCTATCTTGAGAGAATAAATGACATAAGAGGGACTCGGTAGCTTCTTCATTTGATATATTTAATGGAAATTGGGGTATGACTCTTCAAGAATTCACTATACATAACAGACTGACATTGATGGGGGCAGAGTATGTGATTTGCTCTTCCTTTTCTTCACTCTTTTAAATACTGTGTAGTCATCTACATCTGTGAATTTAAACTGATCGAACATCCTATAATAAATGTGGGAGGAAGATTCTCGTCTGGTGGTGTCTCTCTGGCTTTTTTTGTTCACACAACTTGTAATATTATGCTAAGGAGGTTGCTCATAACTTCTAATTGTACTTTCCTGATTGTTCTTGCAAACATAATTGTAATTTTTAATTTTCTATTGGCATATTTGTAATTGATTTTGTTGTGTTTTGGGTTTTTTTTATTTAATTCTGTTCTGCTTGAAACCGGATTGAGGTAATTGTGCAGGTAGTGTGTTGTATGTTTTAACAGACTCTTTAAAAAGGATTCATATTAAACAGAGGCAAATCTTCCTGCATTTTGTCTTTGTTTTAATCAGGAACAAAAATTGTGAAATTGTGCTTCCAAATAAGTTACTGCACAGAAGGGCACCATCTTTTCCTTTTTTATTGTTCTAACAGACTACAAAGATGCTCAGCAGGTTGAAAACAGACAAACACTCTAAGAGATAACCCATAAACACTGTAGAGCATTCTTGGGTTGCCCTGTTACTATGAAATATAATTTAGGAAGGTTTAGTTGACAGTTATAACCTGTTAGCATAGTATAGTCTTAAAGTGCATTAACATTTTTCCAGTTAATATGTGTGCCTGTCAATTGTCATCAGCAGCACACAAAAATGTGATTAGAACAAAGGCATTGGATGATTAAGTGCAGCTGTTTTAGACCTTACTCATGTGAATATTTAGTGAATATTATCTTCACCTTTTGCCACCTGTATGAGAAAGAAAAAAAAGAGTATTTCCAAAGTGACAATATGTAAAAAAGAAAACACTTTTCCAAAGTCTGATTTTGTACCTATATGTGGGGTTCTCCAACTTCTAATCCTTGCAACTCTTTGTTTCAATAATAATAATAATAATAATGTGGGATTATGTGAGGAAATTAACAATGTACTGAAATTTGATCTTCAAAGCTATTTGTGGTTTAGAATAGGGCTGCATATACCATCAGCAAGGGAGGAGAAAAATGTAGGGCATGGACAATGATTGCAAGTAGATTGCAAAGGCATGACTGGGGCATAAATTATGTTTTCTGGCTCTCTTCTGATTTTAAAGTCCTATTTTGTCAATTGTAAAAAATATATAAGGAAGATGCTAAAATATCAGTGTTGCCAGATGGTATGCTAAGGCTTATTGGAACTGTAGACTTTTTAGCTGTTTCAAGAAAATGTTCTTTTAAAAACAACAATATTACCAGATTACCTGGATGTTTAGGAAAACTTTTATTATCCCTATTACTACTTTTCACCATGCTTTACACACAGCTCTATCTCATGCCCTATCAGCCCTCAACATTCTCCACAGTCATTCCTATAACTCCTTTCACTCTTCTGAAAACACCACTGTTCAAATATTTATCTTAATTAGATAGCTGAAGGAAACGCATTTCTTCTGTACAAGTGGGGACAGGCGAGGTTACAGGTGTGGGAAGAGGCAATATATCTCCAATTTGAAAGAGATGTATCCAAAGGGAGCTCATGGTATATTGCTTCCAAATCCCTGTTTCGACATATATATGTCTGACTCTGAAAGAAAAAAAAAATTTAATTTTGCTGATTGATTTCTGAGACCATCTGCATTTAACTAATGTTTAAAATAAATAAAAAAAGGTATTTAAGCTGAATAGAAATAAAACTTTTCCTCAATGTTATGTAGTAAGCCTTTGAAAATTCTTTGTTACTGCTTGTTTCTTTCAGGAATATTTTTATTTTAGGAGATTTTGTAATTCTTTTGGCCAAGAGCTATTTCAACCTTTTCTTTTCTTCTCATGCACAAAAGTTCAACAAGAAATAATACGAGATTACTTTCACCAATTCACAGAGAAACATACTTGTTTTTCTGTTGCTTTGTTTTTGGTTTTTTTTTTTTTAGTCAAGTGTAAGTTCTGGTGTTTTCAACCAGAACTATAAATTTAACACACTACAGGCTTCTTCTTCAATAAAATCTGTACTGCTCTTTGTTACTTCTGTTTTATTTATTGATTTATTTTATTTATTTGATAGTATTTAGACAAAGTATAATGAAATGAACATACGCATTCAAAAAAGGGGCATTTGCCAATTTATTAAACAGCTTCTTTTCCACTGTAATATACTAGAAAAGTACCTTTTCCACGCTGGCTGTAAAGTGAACATTAGAGTAAAAAGAGGATAAAGTACAATTATAAGACAGTTTTAAGTAGTTCTTATGACAGGATGAGGCTTTCTTCATGTAAGTAATTTAGTATTACAGAATATTTGCACATACGTAGGGGTGATTCATTTTAGTATGTTGGGAAATTGACAGATGTAGGTCCTGCTGTATGGTACTAAATTGTCAGACATAAATGTGCTGCACTTCTACAGTGCTTCTAGATAATGAATGTGAAAAAAATTAGGTGAAGTTACGGAAAGCTCCCTACTCATCAAGGGACATATCACACACTCAGGCACACTCAGATTTGCAAAAGCTGAAGGTGATAATACACCACACAGATGAAGATCATATTGTCTGAGCTATGTTTTGTCAGCTCTTTAAGGAAGGGAAGTCAGTTCTTGAAACCTATGCTTTTGTGGTACATAGAGGCTGGGTAGTGCGTTCCTTTTTGGTAGGTTGATTTTTAGCACTGAAGTTTTAAAGTGAGACGGAGCTGTGAGTGATATGTTATCAGTAGATATACGATGTCAGCAACAACTAAATGTTATATCCTGATTAATGAAAAAACTGTATGTTGTGTTCTGTATGATCTGAGATCTTGAGTAATATTTGGTCCGATATTCTGAGGGGAAGTTGTAGGAGAGGCTGCTACTTATTTTCAGTAGATACCTCTTTCGAAGCTGCCAGCTATTTAAAATTTCTGACTTGCATAACTGTCAATGTCTGTAGTTACACTTCCATAGCAAGTAGCCCTTAAACTCATGCAACTGGAAGTCATAGGCTCGAACTGAAAAGGCTACAACTTTATTGCTCTTGCCGATTATCCAGATATATATTCTTTGCCAGATTCTTAATGTTGTTGATTATGCACTGAATTTTTGACATCTGTCTCAAAGGAATATTGATGGTTTGGAAACAAAGAAGCTGCTTTATTATCTTTTCAGGTACTTGCTGCAATATGTAAATCTCCGGAGGTATGTTGTGCACTGAAGACAAGAAAAAGGATGTCAGTAGCCTAAACACATTGGTTGTTTTTTCTTTGCTGAACCCAGCAAATGTCCCCAGAGTCCTGACAGCTGAATGACAACCTGATGTTTTTAAGACAGTAAATGATGAACTACCTTGAAATGGAGCAACCTTAAGATTGGAGAGTGATGTTGTCTAAGACTATGGAATGTACGTCTCAGCCAAGATGTTCACAAACACAGCTGGGAAACACAGGCCAGTAAGGGCTTCTTGAACATACAAGAGTATGTTACAGACTGATCACGTGCTGACTTAACAAACCATAGAGGCTGTGATCCTGTATTATTGTGCGAGCTTTTGACAGGTGTCCAGAGGCCTTTGTGTCTATTTGAATTGTTCAGTCAGTGAAGTTGCTGGAGACTCTTGAGAATGTGGCACTAAATGATTTTGTGCTTACAGAAGCATTTTGAGTCTCCTATCCTGCTGTTTTTTTCCTGCACAATTCTTCTCCCCATAAATCCTGCACTAATGCCCCCCTCTAAAAAGTCTGTATGTACTTCAATACGTATTCTGCAAGATAGAATGGCAAGAGAATTCGGCATTATTTATGGCAATGTTTTTATACAGAAAACTGATTTTCTCATGATTTTCTCATGACTTGAAATACCATACAAACATGCTTATTTCAAATAAATGAAGAGTATCTCTGGAAAGCTGTCTCTCAAGATTGTATCGAATTGTCATCGAATTTTTAAGACTCTCATTCAGATGAACTGCCTTTAATAAAGTGTGTAAGGGAGGGAAGAGGAGATAATTCTGACTGACTCAGAGTTTTTGTGTCATACAATATGTTGTTGATGTGAATGAGATAGAGGTCTAAATACAAAGTGATAAAATTTTACTGCAAGTGGCTGCTGTGCTGTTCATCTTTCTGTGTGACTTGGTGTAGTGAGGTTGTTTTGTGAGAAACAAAACAAGTGGATCTTGGCATCTTGACTCCCATACTCAAAACTTCCCAAATAATAACCTAATCTCTTGCTCCTTTGTTGTTCAAGAGAGAAGACAGGCTTTGACATCCCTTCATACAAGGCAACTTGCTGGCCAGTGTGTTGTACACTTACTTCCTAATTAACTGGTTTACAGTTGTCAAAATGATTGTATAAAGGCTGAGTTTCTCCTCATCTGCATGTCCTTTATTCAGCTGCAAATTTCTACGGAAAAGAATAACCTCTTAATCTTCTTCCATACTTTTTAATGTGTTTGATAGTGTCAAGTGAGTTCAAAGGTGACTGGAAAGAGGTGAGTAGGAACAGACTATATGGACTTTGAATCACTTCTTCTCCATTTGTATTCACTTGACGTGAGCAAGACCCCTGTCTACAAGAGGCATTATATGCAAAGACTGAAAAATTTCAGCTGTGGTGAGGCTACTATGAATTTTTAACATGGACTACCAGATATTTTTGCAGTAAATTTCTTTAGCCTTGATCTTAATGCAACTAATTCCTTCTATTTTCTGAAATTTCACAAGAAGAAAGTTTTATTTTCTTGGCTATCTCAGTGAAATAATGACCAGGGCTAACAGTGTCTAGTGTTTAAAATATGAATGACATTATTTAAAAGATAAGTAATTTCTCTATACTGAGAAAATGCTTAATTTCATCTCTAATTTCAAATGTGCTTGTGACACTGCCAAACCTCAAGTGTTCAGTCTGAAAATTTCCATGCTGAGTGTGTCTCTCAATGTGATTTTTTTAAATGAAAGTTCATCATGTGATTACAGATAAGATACAGGAAAAATATCTCAAGCCTGACTGGGAAAGAGCGAAAGACAAAAGTTTATTTTTTAACTATAGAGCTTTAAAACAAGGACTTTAAATCTAGCACCAGTGTAGTCCTAAATAAACTATCAATAAGCTTGCAATTTAAAAAAAGAAAATGCTGTATTTTTCATAGTGAATATTTGTGATGGAATAAATTAAGGTAATTTAGTACAAAAAAATAAGAATTTAGATTTATTAGACATAAGAAATAAAAATGTTACTAATTTATATTCTGGTCTTGTTTGTAGTAAATACCGACTTTCCCTTCAGACTTTTTTTAATCAACAATACATTACAATGTCTTCAGGAATCAATACCTAGCAACTTCATAACATTATTGGGCATAAAATAAGTAAAAAGTATTAAGTATCAGAAAACATGCAGACTCTTCTGATTTGGGCATACTACCAATCTGCTCAAATTCACCACTGTGTGAAAAGATAAGAAGAAAAGGGATTTATGGTGAACTTTTCAACACATTTATTCTGTATGTTGCTGACATCTTCAAACTGTCATGTTGGTAAAGCTAAAACCAGTGTCTCAGGACTAAAAGAGACCTTCCTGCCAAACAAAATCATGAAAACTGGCAAAACCCTCTTTTGGTTGTGCTTATGTGCAATGTAAAAGCACCCTAGCAGTCTCAATCAGACATGCGTGATGGTTGTGTGCATTCACCCTCCTACAGTGTTTTTATTGCAGTCTCAGGGTGTTGAGAACTCTTGTTTTATGAGATACCATGATGTTAATAAATATGTTCATTAATATAACTGTAGGTGAAGCCTGCATCAAGACAATTCTTCTTTTCAAGGACTGGAGAATTGGCCTTTCTTGGAATAATCATGGACGTTCAACTGTGAATGCTCATCTTTCATTGTGTTGTTTTGCAGCTGAGTATCTATTCAAATGAGTGCATATAAACATATCCAGTCAGAATTTGCCTCAGATCAGTTGAAACAGACCTTAACTGTTTTGCTTTTAAATGAAAATTAATACACATTCTATATGGCTGTAATATAAATATTCTTTTTTTTTCCTGCATGTACTTAACAGAAGACTGGAAGGAATTTATTGTAGGCAGTACACAAGTCTAGTACTTTAATATGGTAATACTTGAAAACCTAATTCTCTGAAATTCACTGGATAAGTCTATGTTATGCAATGGGGAGGGGGAAATAAAAGTCCTTCAGCTAATTTCCTCTGCATACGATAGGAGAGTGCATGTGTTCAGGGAGGAAGGGAGAACGTGTTGCTGTCACCATTTAAGGATCAAACCGATACTAATTAGGGATGGAAGAAGACGTGCTTGGTGTGTTAAGGGTTTTGGCATGTGAGGCTCTGTCTGTGTCACCCTGTGGGTACCCTCAGTTGCCAGCAGTTTGCTGGGACCATGGCAGAGCTGGGAGGAGATGTCTGTCCTGCAAGATCTGAGCTGAGCCCACAGTACAGCAGCCCCTCAGGTGAAGGGGAGATGGCCGAGGAGAATGTCGACAGTCGCTTGGGCACTTGAGAGGGAAAAACTGGAATGTGGGCAGGTGTGGAGACAGAGGGGGAATCGGAATTGTGCTGTGGGCAGGTGGCACTTCAGCCCCAGCAACCTGGCTGACAGCTGCCCAGCTGACACCCAGGCCTCTGGTCCCACCCAGGGCGGTGCTGTGCCCTGCTGGCTCCATGTGTTTTGACTGGCATGTATACCTTAATACCAATTACTTTAAATGACTGTCTTCTGTTGCTGAGGGAGTTTGTTCTTATTGTCTCTCTGTGCAAGGGACAGTAGGCCTTTGTGGAGTGGCCCAGGGAAGGTTCCCTGTGCTTGTGTGTGGGCAAAGGGCAGCCAGTGCCTGGCAGGTGCCATGGAGTGTGAAATGGGGATGGGCCTGTTTATCCGTCTTGGTGAGGGTTTTCTTCCTGGAGCATGGAAAAATATCAGTTTCAGTGTTATATAATCCTTACTTAGATAGAAGTAGTTTAAAATTACTCAGGTCCCTTTATATCAGTAGGAACCTCTGCTCGGATCAGCATTTGTTGCTCATGGGCAGGCTGCATGAGGTGTGGCTTGCTGTGAGGCAAGGGATGCTCTGCAGCAATCAAGAATAGCAGGAATGGAAAGGATGTGGAAAAAAAAATGGTTCCCCAATCAACATCATGCTAACTATTTTATTATTAGGAATTATCCTACCTCACTTTCATTGATTGTACAAATGAAGATGCCTCTATTAATAGGTGTTTGATTTTTCAAATTTCAGCCCATATTCTTATGCCTGTAACTTTTGGATACTGGTAAAAAACATAAATAGTACTGGGTAGATCAAAGTGCAAATGGCAAATAGTGAATCCTAAAGTAAGCACTAAAGAGGAAACAATTTTCCATTAAAAATTCAGTCATTGTCTCTAAAGGCATTTTGAAAGCTGTCATAATGTTTCCCAGGGTCTATGATTCATACTGGCTTTCTGTTAAAGTTCTCTGTGATCACATCCCATTCCTTGTGATACTGCAGGCTGCTGCATTTTGGTAAAGATACACCAGCTTCTAGAAGAAAGAGAATGGGATAAAATTAAGTGGTATTCTGGGTGGTCAACATCAGCACAAGAGCTGAATCAATATATTTGTGTTTTAGCACCATTATTATTTTATTTGAGGCAATTTTAAAGGCAGACATTTCTCAGAAACAGTATATTTGAATTCAGCATTTTAGAAAAATACACTTTTCATACCTGTGTTGCAATATAAATACTAGAAAATGCTTAATGATGGGAAAAAATAATGAGGCATAAAAAGTTTTAATACTTCTTATTATGTAAAATTATTTTGTCCATTTATATCAATGGATATTCATTTCATGATGATACTAAAAGAAATATTAATGTATTTGCATAGCATTTTGAGTCAGCTAATAAAGCTTGTTTTGTTGCAGGTGAAAGATACTGAGATTTGCTGTACATTTTTTGTACTAGTATGCGGCCAAATGACCTGACATCCAGTGTGAATTCACATTATTCTGAACATTTGTGGAGTATTATGCTTTCTCCTTAAGGGTGGGACGTCACATCTATGAATCTGAATTTTGTGTTGCATAGCTTTGTAATGAATGTACTGTATGCATGTCTTTTCAGATGTATATATCTTACCTTGTGGAGAAGCCAGTGAAAAGTCCTGCTTTCATTTGCCTATCTTACAGAGTTTTTATCAGAAGACAATGTTTAAAATTGCCTTTTTTTTTTTTTTCCCCTCTTGTGTGACAATATGAAAATCTTAAAAGAATCAAAGCTTTTAAGAGGCACAAAATCTTTATACTCTCTCTCCTTGGTCTATATGAAATATTAGGCAATATGTATGCAGAACTGACTTTAGATGGAATAATCTGTATAGTGTAATAAAATGATTTCTTATGACCTTTTGATTCACAGACTGTATTAATTCCTGATGAATAGCATAACCCAAGATAGAGTAATATTGGGAATAAAAAAAATCTGATGTGAAGATATTTTTAGAGCAAGAAAGGCACAGTTTTGGTCTCTAAATGAGCCTAGGCAATTGGAAGCCATGAGACTGCCAGGAACACTGTCCAGGACAACTGCTGTGAAGTTGATAGAGGAGCTATCATCTGTCCTGCAGGCATGGTCTCCCATCCATAACTCTTGGAGGGCGGGGTAAAGCCTGCTTCTTCCACAGGCCTGATCCCTACTTCAGGATTCCTGCAGATGTCTTTAGCAGGTGAGGGAACTCACTCTGGGTAGTTCTGCAGACTGTCATTCAGCAATGGGAATTTAGGAAAGTGCTACTGGTGTGGGGTTGTATTAGTTATCTTATTAGGTTTGTGCAAAAAGTATAAAAATCACATGATGAAAATATTATTTCTTCAATAAAGATCTCTTGGCCAAACAGATTCTGGGAAATCTTTGTTGTAAAAAGCTATGATTGCATTCAAGCAGGTATTCAATGAAAGTAAAGATGTGAGCTGCCAGAGATATACTACCTGAGCACTAACAGAAAATGAAAAAGTTGATGAAGGAGCTATTAGTTGTTAAGTAAAGAGAAGCTAGGTACAGAAGTTCCATTAAGTTCCCAGTAAATCAATACAATAATAGCAAAGAGGGGAGGAGAAAAAGGAAGAAACACTGTGAGGAAAAAATTGGAGGGTTTTTTTGGTTTTGGATTTTTTTTTTTTTTATGTAAGCAAGGGTGGATAGGAACACCTCCTGGCAAGAGATTATTAGAAAAGGAATGTAGCTGTGACATTCACACTGTGAGAAGGTCAGTTTAATCTGAAGAAATACCTACGCATAAAACCCAAGAATTGTCGCTTACTGGTTTTCGTTCCCTGTGCAAAAGGCATGTCACACAAACTTTAGGAATCACAATTTGAATTTTACACATGAGCACAGATTGGAAAAAAGGCTTTATCTAAAGGTTTTTTATGTATGTTGTCCCTGCAAAGTCATAAACAGAAAAGAGCCAACTAGATTGCACTTGCCTGTCCATGCTGATACAGAGTTGTTTCGCACCTTGTCTACTCTTTTTAGCGACTTCCATTTGTTATAGCTGACAATCTCAGATACAGACAGTATGTCTGTCTATGTGCTATGTTACAACTGAAAAAAAAAAATTGAAATTAACTCCCAGTTGTCATAATATAACACAAAACCTTATTTGTTATACTTTAACCAATACTATACTTCCAATTCTAGCTGAATGCTAGGATAATCTCTGACATATTTAAAGAAAAATGGAGCTCAGTACTTTCCTGCTTTTAATGGAGCTAAGTAAATAGCTTCCTAGGGGACCCTCTGATAGCAAATATATCAACTTTGCCTCTTTCTTGGCTTACTCCACTCTTATTTAATCTTTGGGCTTTGTAAGCTGAGAGTCAAAACTAGAAAGCCACAAGCCTTTGCAAATCAGACCATGTTAATAAAAAAAAGAAAATTGTGAGACAGAATCTCCATCATTTCTTTCCCCTGAGCAGTTATTGGAGCTGCTCAATCAGCTATCATTATAATGATAGAAGTGGATTGGCTTGCAGAGATTAAAGTCAAGAGTGGAAGCTAGAAGGAGGCAAGGTTTAATCTTGTATCAGTGATTAATTAGATTTCTGACAGTTTGCTTTTTCAAACAAAAGCAAGTAGTAACAAGCCACAGTTGTCATTACATGTAGTTTTATTACATGTAGCAGAGGGCTTAAGCTAATTTTTCTAGTGAAGATCAGTAAGCAAGTTGCTTCTGAATTTTTTGCAGATAAATGTTATTTAGGATGTACTTTGGAATATTTTCTTTTTCTCTTCCCCTTAACTAAGCAAAATTACAAAATATTTACAGTATATAATTGTGATGACTTTGTTTTTATAAAGGAACAAGTGGGATAGGGCCCCACTAAACTGAACTGCATAACAGTTCAAAGCAAATCCATGGATTATGAGATGATGACAGTCTAATGCAATAACTTTTGTCACATCTGATTTAAATTCCCCATGAATTTTTACCTAAATGCTTCTGTAGGCTTTGGCATGAATGCTAATGCATGATGTTAGTTATATCTATTTCTTCTGATCCTAAATTTGTGTTTTCTATATATCTTTTATTTTATAATTACTCTATTGCAGTTAGACATGCAATATCTTGATGGAATATGAATGCTTGTGTCTTGTTTCTTCTAGTTGACTGTGTGTGTAAAAACCCTTCTGTCTTCCATGATTTTCTCGAGGGCTGTGATAACTGAAAACTCTCGTTTGTCATGTTCCTTCTTTCCTGTCCCCCATGCTGAAAAATGCATTTATATTTGAAAGGCTTCTTGTGGAGAACTGTATCAGTGAAATTTTTTGACTGAGAATACAGTTCATGCTACTACAAGAGCTGTTCTGCGGCAGCAAGTTCATAAATAACTTTGATTACAAATTCAGCTTTCAGGGAATGTCATTTGCAAACACGTCCTTCAGGTCCTGCACACCATGTCAGTTCTAAAGAGTAAGAAATAAGTAAACTGTGTATTGCAAATGTATGATGTTTAGAGGCTCAAACTGGCTCCTTTTTCACTGCTTCTTTTGTTATAACAAATGCTAATGCCAGAGATTTATGCCAAAGAAGTAAGTAGACAAATCTCGCTATTGCAAAGGAATTACTAGGGAATGAAATGCTTTGGCATATTATTGTTAAAGTTCAATATTGTGCAGGCACAGCATGTGATGCCAGGAGGAAAGGGAGTTGAAACATCTGTATGCAAATCTGAGAGCATATTTTCAGTAGGAACTGCACCTTTTGTTGAATATATCAGAAGAAATACTTAAGATATTTCAGCTTTATGTTGTTTTTTTTTCTTTTTAGAATAACAGAACAACAAAACACCGCTTGCTGTAAAGTATAATGTAAATGTGACATGAATGGCACAACATACCTATAATGGATTGAGTTACTACTTGTCTAAAACCATGACATGGTTTGTTCAAAAGACGTTTGGGATATAGTAGGCCTTCTAAACCCACACATTCATGGAAATCAAATAAAATATGCATTTTGTTTCATTTGGAAATATTTAGACTTCACCAGCTCTGAACTTTTAATTTATATTGATACACTTTAGCTTGAAAACGTTGCATATCATAAATTTCTTAAATGGATCATAAAAGACTGTTAACTGCAGACCAGCCAGAGATGAATAAAGTTAGAGTAGTTTTTTAGAGCTGAAAGAAATAATTTCATTATGCTATCTGGTCTTCTCAATTAGTTTTATTGTACCTTCATTTTTATCCAGAGAAAGTGATATTTAAAAAGAACTACCATGGTAGTTTTTTAATTCACTCTTATGTCTTGAGTGTTGTGGATTAAACAAAATCTTTGTTCCTTAGGGCTTTTGTCATGCTGAATATGGCATAACTGTCTTTTTGGGGGTTTTGTTTTGTTTGTTTTGTTGGTTGGTTGGTTTTGGGGGCTTTGAGGAGTTGGGGGGGGGGTGTTTGTTTTGTTTGTTAAACAGAAAACCAAACAAATGATCAAATAAAGCTACCATGCAAATATTCTGCATATGTACAACCTGGAAAGTTTGGAAAAGTTGAATAGCTTCAAACAAACTAATAAGAAAAGTATATGTATTATTAAAATTGATTTTCCCCACTCTGTTTTACACACCTTTAAATTCATTTCACCTTATAATTATACAGTGCATATTCTCTCTTTGTAAATTTGTCTAATCTGCAGTGTTATATCATCTTATAAATATATATAATTTGGCCTGAGAATGAGGGTGACCCTTGAGTTTTGAACATAGAGGTCTGGAGCAATATATTAACAGAGCACAGTTATGAAATATTTAATTACTGTCAATATTATGATTTTTAATAATTTATTCTGAATCAAGATGTAAATTGTCCAATACTATAAAGAGAGGGAAGGAGAGACTTGAAGGACTGATTCAGCCATAGGAGATTTTAGGACTGAGATACCAAAAGAACAGAACTACACCAATCAGTAACCTCAAATATCGTTCATTCATGGCCAGGCTTCATGAGCGAAGATTTGAGAAGGGCTCTACCCACACTTGCTACAAGCACGCTGATGGCTAAAAAGGCCAATGCGAGATAGACAAGTACGGTTGCAGAAGGCACAGCAGAAAGACTCCCTGGGTGAGATCGACAAGGCACGATTCTTTCTGCGTTGTCTTTTCTCCTCGAGAGTGATCCTGTGTGTGTTCTCAAAAGAAGCAGCAGCGTTATAGATAGTGTGTCTCCAGGCCTCCCCATTGGAGGCCAGAGTAGACCAATGGTGATGATCAATATGGCCAAGACTGAGAGATTGTTTCAGGGAGTCCTAAAATACAGCACTTTAGAAAAAGTGGGATACACCAATATACAGACACCACACAGACACCAATATACATCATCAAATGACTTCAGCATGGTGGTAGCAATAATCAGCACCATGGACGTGGGGAAAGCAGACACTTGTTCCAGCTGGTTGATGAGTCTGACTCCTGGCTAGTGGTCAACCTTTTGTGTAGGATTGGACTCAGCCAACCTTTTATGTGGATTGGGCTCAGCCTTCTTTTTCCTCTTGGACATCTGCGTTTCCCGGGGACTGTTGTTTCCACCATGTATTGATTTTCAATCTAAGTAGCTGATATAAGCAACCTATGGCCTTTTGGTCACTCCAAGCAAAGCTTTTTGGGTTTTGCCATAACTAAAACCAAGTAATGTTACTATCATCAAACATGCTATAAGCTTGCATAAATTGTTCATCTGTATGTCTTTATTTCTTTACCATGCAAATCAAACTATTAAACAGGGGCAGACACAGTTCACAGCTTTTGAGAAAGCTTTCCCTGTGACAATTACCTGCATGTTGCTTGTTTGACCAGGACATGCCAGAACCATCAAACTAGACCTGGGCAGATGTAGTCAAGATGTTACTTATCCAAGCATTACTTTTGGGTAGGTCATAACATTGTTCCGTTGACTGTCTGAAAAAGTTCCCAATTTCAAAACTGAAAGACTCAGAAACTCAAATTTTCTATGGACCTTTTTCACCTTTTGATAAATTCTGTGTATGGTCTAAACAGTCATACAGCAACTTAAATATTTGGATGATGTAAAACCATATGTAACAACAACATGATGTAAAACCGTATGTAACAACAACATGACTGTCTGTTAGGAAAATGAACAATTTTCTTCTAACAACCTCTTCTTAATGATTTGATAGAGACCTATAAGTTCTCAGCACCAAGCTCTGCTCATTAAAATGTGTGTGGTTTGAGCTGCTAGAACAGAGTTGCTGCTCCTATCTTTCACTGTCAGAAGAAACTTGGCTAGAAAATCTGAGTTTTTGGCAGAAACATACTGCTGTGTTTATAGACACATGCCCTAGAGTGAAAAAACGAAGATTATTTTAACTTGAAACCAAGTTAAAGACTACACATACCTTTTTAAATGCAATAAAACTCTTATGTTCTAGTTATCATTGAAAGTGCAATATTTCCCATAAAGAAAAAGGCTAGGAAATAAGAATTAAGTTTGTACACTATTCCTGAATGCACACACACACACATATTCATACAAGTTAAAATAAGGGGAAATTTTCCAAGTTTTTATGCTTGTAAGTGTACTTGATATTTTATCAATGATAGAAGATATGCAGAGGAAGAGATGATGTATGCATGAGGTGCTAGCATGTTGACATAAAAATACAGGGGTTTTTGTATGGTGGAGACATCTGAACTTCCATTGGAGTCCATGTAATTCCATTCCAAATAACCTCGTTACAGTCAACTACTCTGTTTCAGAGGGAACAGCACCCTTCTCATTTTTGTCCTCACCACTTTCTGTGCAGAGTAAACATACGTACACTATTCTCACATGCTTAAACTGGGTTCACACTTCCTCAGTGTTAGACCAGTGTCACAAGCCAGTGACACTGCATTGTCAGTCACTTTTTAAATTACTAGCCAACATATGGGTATTTGTCTTGTTTGTTTGAGGCTTAAAATATCTGGTAGAAAATGGCTGATATATTTGCTTTTGCAATTTCTTCTTTTAAAGGAAAAATTCTGGCAAACTGGATGAGATGGCTTTGGAGAATAATATTGCATGGTAGAGCCCTTCTGTTGTAGTCTTACAAAGACTATAAGAATCAGCCTAAAGTGATCTTTTTCTTATCGTTGACTGAAGTAAACACAATGGTAAGTACATACAGAGGGGTACACATCCACTGTGCAGCAAAGCTCAACAACCTACACACAACTATTCTGGACAATTTTGGTAAGCCAAGCTAATTTCTCCTCTTACTGCAGGGACCACCCTCCCCCCCCTTCCAACTTTTATCTTAAAATCTGGTTTCTTTCTACCTGAGAGATTTTAATTCATTGAGTTCTCTTACAAAACACAATTTGTTTTACAGTGGTCCTCTGAACATTCATTTGAAAAGCCTCAGGCTTCAAAGGCAAAGGATCAAAGTTTCTTTCTTTCCAGGAGGAATCAAAGTTTGTTTCATTTGCAGAAGTCTTTTTCTTCAAATATTCCTTGTATTTACAGCCTGGAAAGTGTTGCTTGACACTTGATTTAGTTTGAGAGTCAGCCTACATCTGCAAGGTGATATTCTGTTTTGTGTGTCCAAACGTTCAGCTTGAGATCATTAGTCTGAGTGAATGAGGAGGTAGCATGAGGAAGAGACAGACTTGTTTATGACATTCTGAGACTTCTCTGGGGTTCTGGAAGGACAAAAAACACCCAACCAACCAAAAAAAACCCCAAACTTGTCCACACACAGGGAAAAAAAAAAAAAAAAAAAAGCAGGAGGCAGTTTTAAATCTCCTGTATTAAAACATTGCATATAGAACAAAATACATGTTTTTGTAAAGTCATGAAAGGTATGGTTTTAATAGAAACTCAATATTTAATTTGCATTGTTTTAAATTTCTTTTTACATTTGATGCAATGTTAAAAATACAGGCCGTTTTACACTAACTCAAGGACCCAAGGGAATGGCCTGAAGTTGTATCAGGGGAGGTTTAGGTTGGATATTAGAAAAACATTCTTCACTCAGAGGATGATTGGGTACTGGAACAGACTCCCCAACAAAGTGGTCACAGCACCAAGCCTGACATAATTTAAGAAGCGTTTGGATTGTATTTTCGGGCACATGATGTGACTCTTGTGGATGGTCCTGTGCAGGGCCAGGAGTTGGACTTCAGTGATCATAGTGGGTCCCTTCCAACTCATCATATTCCATGATTCTGTGGGTCTTTACTAAATCCACGGAAAAGTAGTCATTGATTGCTGGCTTGACTGTTTTGTAACTTTTCCAGTAGACTTATTTGATCCCTTTAACAGAAATTACAATCACTAAGTCAAATTCAGTTTCAGTATTACTAAATGTGAAGACTGTATTCCCATTTTTTATGCATGTTTGATTTTCATTATAGCAAATTGCTCTTGCCAGAGTTGTTGGAAAAAGCATAGCAGAAAACCCTAATTAAAAGGGTAATAGATAGAACTTCATTGCAACCATGTCTAGATGTGCTTTTTAACAACATAAATTTGTGAATGGGTCATGAATTAAAGCATTGTAAAAAACAATAATGCTATTTATCATTCCCTTCCAGAATGAGAAATACAATTTAATTAAATGTTAATCCTTTTTTAGTGGACTTCATTGGCTTTGATTCTTACTTCAATCACCATGTTTTATCTTGCATCCTCTGTCTTTTGATAATGCTGCTCTTCAAGAGTACCACATTTGTTATTGTAATAATTTACAGAAAATGATAACTTTTGAATAAATGGACTATTTTTTAAACTAGTAAGTATGACAATTTTCAAAATGAGGCTCAGGAACGTATAGATAAAAGAAATAAAAATATTCCTCTGGGTTCAAGCATTGCTGAATATGGTACAATCACCTTGATATGTCTGTGACTTGTCTCTAGTACTTGATTGCACAAGCTGGCATTAGCTACCTCAGAACAAAAGAGTAACAATCTAAGAATAAAACTTTCTTGCAGTAAAGTGTTACAAGCTTGTTAAGTGACATTGTTGGCTTTTTCTGTCATCAAGATGGAGCATTTCAGTGTCAATTTGGGAGGTAACAGTTACTTTCTCAATTTAGGCGTAGGACACATTCCTAGTGGTACCACAGAACTTGAGATGCTGTGTCTCAAAATAAAGTAAAAAATGTTGAATATTTAAATACATATGATTTTTAGTATATATGATTTCTGTAACCCACTGAGTGAAGGAAAGCAAAGACAGAGAGACACATTTTCTTCTTAGCTGCTTAGCAGATGAAAAGTACACATGAAAGACAAACTGTGGTGAAAGATAGCATAATGTCTTCCTAAAACAATAGACCTGTTATGTAGAACAAGTAATTCTGTATGACTCCTGTAAAATAATCTTTTAAATTACTGTATTTTATATATTGTTTTCAAAATAATGTGCTCATCACATATCAGAACGGCTTCACTGATGATTAGGTTTACAGGATAGTATGATTAGTATGTAACACAGAAGAATCTATATAGTACAGGCCATGCTATATGTTCTGACCAATAGATAGTCTGGAATAATTTTGCATTGATACCTGAAGTGTGAGACTTACATTCTTGCAAAATACAACAATAAGTTGGAAAATAAGTTGGTTAATATGGTATCAAGGAAGTATTAGTCTGATATTTTTCAGATTTGGTATTTGATGTTAAAAGGTGAATGCAATCTACTTGTG
>JAWWLV010000088.1:83059215-83087590 GCA_035041135.1 Platyrinchus mystaceus
TAGTACTTGAAAAAAGCATTGCAACAATAGGAAGATCATTGGTGGCTTTTAAAAAGTATCAAGTATAGGAAGAATGGACACTTAATACACACCTGATATTAAACAAGAGAAAGTTTATATTACAGTATTCATAGTAGTATAAATATTTGGTTTCATTTTTTTATATTTAGATACACACACACATATATATGCATATATACATATTTGTAACTCATCTTCCACATTTCTTCTGGAGAACTAGTGTTCTATGGTTTATACAAACTCAGTTTTTGACAGTTTCAGAGTTTAAGACTCTTTCTACTCTTGCTTCCAAGGTCACCAAAGGACATATTTTTTTACTCTGAATAGTAAACTGCCTTCCTGTTCTGATGTTACTAATAAAAGGAATTTACTCAAGAATAACATCCTCTGATAGCACCATAGCTATAACACCTCAGCTATTAGGTGCTTTTTTTGTAGGGAAGTGGATCCACTAGACAACCATTAGAAAACAAAACGTGCTACAAGTAGCCATATTTTAAAAGTAGGATTTCTACCCTGCAGTTTTAAATCTAAAAATTTTCTTTTACATTGCCCCTAAAATGCTTTTATTTCTTTTATATAGTATGTACATATTCCTGATTGTTACAAGAATTTTGCAATGAAATCAGTATTAATATGGACTTACCTAGTTAGACCCAATAGAAGGATTCCCAAGGGTCTCTGGGGACTTTAAGTTAGGGTTATGGTTACTGTACCTTATATTTCAGCCAAATTAAACAAGTATTTGTCCTGATTCTTGGATGTGATGTATCAAGTATTAATTTATTATAGTGCTTCAGGATAATCTTCCTGGGGAAAAATAAAAATAAAATCCTAAACTCCAAACTGTTTCATGTTGTTTCTAAAACAAATAATTGGCTTCCGAGAACCTGAAAGGGTTGTCAAGCATTGGAACAGGCTGCCCAGGGAAGTGGTTGAGTCACCATCCCTGGTGGTATTATAAAGACATGTGGATGTGGCACTTGGGGACATGATTTAGTGCTGGATGAACATGGCATTGCCGGATTAACTGTTGGACTCAGTGGTCTTAAGGTTTCTTTCAACCTAAACAATTCTGTGATTCTAAAAAAACTCCAAAAAGGTCATGTGATTTTCTACCTGTTGTGATTTTTCTGTCCCTCTATGAAATTTCCCCTAGGTGATTCAAAGCATATGGTCCCAATACTGGAGTCTTAGGAATACCTAACGAAGTTTCTCTTTGATGATGAAAGATAACCTGCAAGGCATTTCAGAAGCTTGTATTTGGCATCATAAACACATGCATAAGTGAAATTCTGTTCTGTACAGTAACACTTTGAAAGTATCTTGCTTGTTTAAACATACCATTGGGAGAAACAATTTGTTTTGCTAATGTCTTAAGCTCTTCAAAAAACACAAGATTCCTGGTTTAAAATTCATGGGTTTTTTTTAATGATACATCACTGCTGGGAAATCAGGAGTCTGCTCTGGTGCTTTGTTGTAGAGGTTGTTTGGGAAGAGCTGACAGGTAACCTATTTTTCCATTCCCAGAAAACAATTGGAAAAAAGAGACATACTTTGTCATTAGTGCTAAGTGATAACAGTTAGAACACTGATTCTCTTTTTCTTAATAACTGTAAACCTAAAACTTCCCAAAACACTCAACCCTAGAGTTGATGGCCCTTAGTACTCTCTCACAGAAAATGATAAAATCATTTTGGTTGGAAGAAACCTTTAAGATCATGGAGAGAAACCATTAACCCAGCATTGCCAAGTCCACCACTAAACTATGACCCTCAGTGCCACATCTACATGTTTTTCAAATACCTCTGGGGCTGGTGTCTTAGCCACTTCCCTAGGAAGCCTGTTAAAATGCTTGAAAACTATGAAAAAATGATAAAACTGCTCACAGAGAAAAAAATTCTAGTTTAAATAAAGATATCATTGTGTGGTCCCAACGGTTTCTGATGGATTTTTCCCTTTATGAATTTATTAAATACTTGCAATAGAGTTTCTGCACTGTTTCCCTGATTGAAGGAGAGCTAGAGGGTGTGTTTGTGGCTGATTGCAATTCCTGATTGATAGGGAGAACGACAGACTGCTATTAATATCAAGTCAACTCTTTTTAGGGAAATATGCTTGACAAATACTAACAGTTCTTATCAAGAGAGTCTCTTGTTTATTGCAAGACTGATTGCTTTAAAACCCACACGAGGAAAAATAAACTATAATTTTGATACTTGCATTATCTTTTATATAACCTCTTCCAAAAACTTTATTTAATATGATGGAGTGGAAAACTTCTCATATAGAGATGATAGAAGAGAGTGGTATGAGGATAGTATACTTTGACTATAATGAAAGTACACTTTAAAAGAAGAGGCACAATGGTTAGAAAATGTAAAATTCCCCTTGCCTGTACTGTTTAAAACATAAGAAGAATATCGATTGGTACTGTAAGCTCACAAGCTTTTCTGGCCAGAAAAGTCTCATTATTTAAATAGTGTTACATAATGGGACAGCAAAGGAAAAAGAAAAAAAAAAAAAAAAGAGGCATTTTCAGAGATGTAAGTGTGAGGCTGGAGATTTGTATTTGTTATTTTCATGTGATTATATGTGTTATTCATATTATTCAGAGAAAAGTCAGTCCTCCAGCCCTCTATCCCAGTACCCCCCAGTAAGGAAAGAAAACCCATGATGATTCCTTGTCAGGAGATTTACTCGGTCAACATGAATTTTCAAATTATGTTAAGTTCATTTTTCTGTTTTTTGAGCACTGTAGTTCACATTTCCAGTTTTATTTCTATAGCTACTAAGCTAAATACTGTTTGATATACAGCTGAGATGCTTACATATTTTACACTAGAAGTTATTTTTAGCCTCGCTAAACGTGATGAGAGTCTCAAAAAAAGCTTGGAAATGTGTGAGAAAATGCAGACGTGGAGGAAGAGCCTGAGTTTTCAACTGCATGGAGAACACTCGCTTTTATCTTGGGCAAGGGGGTGTCAGGCCGAGGCAACTCACTGGTGCTGGGCCCCACATACCCGGCATAGGGGTAACTTCACATATGCAGCCTTACCTCAGTTTTAGATATCTGTTTTTAGATCAGTGAATTGTGCACAGGGTGATCTTTACATTGGTGTGGTTTCAATTACGTGATGGATTCCTGCATGTTGGATAAGGGTTTTTGGTTGAGCTGTGACATAATGAGGTCAGCTCTTTCCTGGGTGAGGAAATGGACGTGCAGTTTCAATAGGGCTGTCTGTTTTCTAAACTGGTAAAGAGCAAATAAAGATAAGGAATTGTATGAAAACTTTTATTGCACATGTAAATGCTGAGAAAATAAAAAAACCCTCAGGAATCCCCAGACAAGAGAGTGGCTTTATCTGACATATGATAGCAAAAACAGAAGGACCCACTGCCAAATATCTAGACAGAAAAACAGCCTCATTTAAATATGTCAGCATGTATTTGTGAATATGCGATCTACATGTTCTGATGAGAAATGTAGCTAGCAGGTGGCAGTATGTCCAGGAATGAGATCAAACCATCTGGATCCTGGTCTGTATACTGCCAGGACTTATTTTTTGAGAGTTGTTTCCTTGTTCTGTTAAAGGTCCCCCAGAGGCCCTGTCTTGGATTAAAGAGTGCTGGACATCCAGTGGAAAGTGCATTTGTTTTTGTACAAAAGGTATAAAAGCTCGAGGGAGACATGTTTCTATGCTGTAACTTCCACAAAAGGTTTTGCTGGAACAAAAAAGCGCAGTGTATAAATCAGATGTGCTGATTCCTCCCACTCCTTTTCCCACCAGCTTAGATAATGATGAAAGGAACGATTTTATAACTGCTATAGTTTCAAGTGCCTTGAGTACTTCTCAGAAGTTACTATAACAAAATAAAAGGTAATAGTTTGTTAGGAATACATTTAAGAGTTAGAACTCAAGTGACTGGGGAGACCTTAGACCAGTACTGGAAGGGGGCCTACAAGAAAGTTGGAGAGGGACTTTTTACAAGAACCTATAATGATAGGATAGGGTTTTAAACTGAAAGAGGGAAGATTTAGATTGGATAACAAGAGGAAACTATTTACTGTGAGGGTGGTGAGGCACTGATGCAGGTTGCCCAGAGAAATTGTAGATATGTCATCCCTAAGGTGTTCAAGGCCAGGCTGGATGGGGTTCTGAGTAACCTGGTCTAGTGGAAGGTGTTCCTGCTCATGGCAGGGGAGTTTGGAACTATATGGTCTTTAAGGTCCCTTCCAACCCCAAACCATTCCATGACTCTATGACCCACAAGAATGCCAAGCCCGTAATCTGTCAGAAAGATCTAAAAATTGCTCATTCCTTTGGACCTGTAGGTGCCTCCTTGGGGTCAAAGGTTCCTAAAAATGAAATGCTTTTCTAACTGCATTTACATCTTGAGCTCAGTTTGGTAACCCGTGTGGTTGTTGCACACTGTTGATTTGTGATGTTAGTCTACATTTCATCTGTCTAGTGATATGGCCTGTGTTTGTGGGTGTGTGTTGGGGTGTGCTGTCAGATAAATGTAACACAGAGTTAAGTATCTGACATGCAATAGTCTGTTCCTGCGACTGTAATCTGCTTTGGAAGCAGATGTTGTTTTGACAGAGCTGTAACTGTGAAATACTTTCTTCAGAAAGTTTCTTGTCATACGTACCTGGGTATGTCTTGTCATATGTACCTATGCTATGGGCAGCCCATAGCACTTAATCTTGAGAGCATTCTATTTGTCTAAGTAAATTCCAGTGAGGGCTTTTTGGTTTCTGTCAGGCTGGTGTCATGTTCCCTCAAATTGCTGCAGGCAGTGAGTATTTGCAATCAATTACAAGTCAGTTTTTTGTGATTGTGTTCAGAAAGAAAAACATTTAGACTGTAAAATGAGCTACTTCATGATCAAGGTAGATGCATGTTTTGATGATTCTGCATTTCCATAGTGATTTTTTCTCCCTCTGCATGGTCTCTTTCCTCCTAGTTCCTCTCTATGAATTCAATCGCTACTGCTCTTCCTGTTCATAAGCCCTCAAAGCTTAAGGCAGTCTTGTCTCCGCTAGTGATGGGCTGCATGAATTACATGTCCTTGTCTACTTCTAAAGAGTAATTGAACAAATATAGGGGATATATACATATATAGAGAGAAATCAAGTGCTTCTTGATTAAGACTAATTTGATTTTGTTTCATAGAGAGGAAATGATGCTTTAAACAAACCCCAAAATTTACATTAAAATATTGAGGACTACTGGGTTGATATTAATCTTTTTGTAAGAAACCTGACCTACTCAGAGGTATTTCCAGAGCTTACAATAAAAGATGGATCAGACCTGAATGTTAGTGAAACGTTTTGCTTTTTTACTGTAAATGGTGTGGGATATTAGAGGAGCCACCTGAATTAGCAAATGTAGATAATAAATAGTCTTTCAGATCATCAAGGCTTTGAGTTGATGGTACTTTGGTACCTCATGCTGTTCACAAGAAGTGACAGGAAGTGACTTTTGAATCAAATGAACCCAGATGAAAATAGATGTTTAGAAAGTTATAGTGTAAATATTTAGTTTTATATAATATATCTGTGAAAGATCAAAGTGAAAATTGAAATCTAATACTTCAAGTGACTTATTGCCACCCACCAGAAATATAAACAACCAAACCAAACAAAACACACACAACCCCCCAAAAAAGCAAGCAATTTGAATAAGTCAGAGTATTACTAATGAAAATAAGTAAAAAATAAGGGAATTTTCCTCGTATGCTATCTAGAGGTTTTGTACCCAAATAGATATAAATTTGAAACTTTGCATTAATTTGATTATACTAGAGGGATTGATTGGTCTAAAAAGGAAAAAAAAAAAGATTTTTTTTTTGCCTTTTTTTTACAAAATGTCACAAAATAACCTAGTGCTCTTTGACTAATCATCTATTTAGGAATATTAGCCTGCAGTTTTGCTGTTAAGTGTAATTGGCTGTCTTTTAGCTCTTGTGTTTGGATAACATGTGTTTTTATTGGTGTTAAATGATCCCTAGGGGATGTTGAGTACCTAAATTATTAGTACTCATGAAAAAAGCTACTGAGAATAAATATTTTGACTCAAGTATTGCAGTGATGCTAGCTCTTGGACTTTTTTTTTAAAGATAAGATGTGATCCTTTGCTTTTAATTCTATACCATGTCTGCCCCATAAATCCGAACTAAGAAAAGATAGGGGATGGTTTGTTTTTTTAAATGAAAACTTGTTTGCCCCCTAACATTCTGTGAGTATACTTAATAAACCTTTCCTTATAAGAAGCTTGCTGGGTTGGTTTGGGGTTTTCTTGAGGCTTCCTGCAGTGTGAATGCAAGGCATTCACAGATGTGTATCTATCCATACTATAAAATGATTTCCATGACTATGTGTTTCTGGGTAAGCTGCACCATGCATGATATCATGTTTTATCTTTGGGAATCCTGGAGAAAAATATACAGTGTTAGCAAGAAAGAACAACTACATACAAAATGGGACTATCTTCTTTTAACTAATTGAAGACTTTTACGTTTGTTTCCCTGTATTTTAATTTGCTAATTGCTGAAAAAATGCATTAAGAAGTTACCATAAAACTATGGAAATTCATAGTAACTTATTTCTACATAAGTATATATATATATATATGGCTTTAAAAAACCCATGTACTTATACAAACCTTATTTAAATAGAGTTGTTGAAAAAAAGACAAATACATCCTTTCTAGACTTTGATATACACCTTCTAGTAATACATTATATTTTTTAATAATCTAACATAAAAAAATATTTCTGAATAAATGCAGTTCATTAATAATGAGTAAAGTGTGTTGAAATGCCTGGTGCCTGATCTATAAATAAAATCTTAAAACCCTTATCAGAACACTTGTATTTAATAAAAGAAGGTGAAAAGAGAAGTTTTAATTAAACACGCAATGAGGTGATTATTAAAAGATCCATTGTATATTTGGAATTTTTTCCTTTAGGTCAATGAGGCTCAGAGATCAGAACTTAAAAAGGTGCTTTTTAATTTTTTTTTCTTTAGTTTGGAGAAAAGGTTTCTAGTGATAAATAATGGGTAGGATCTCTGTCCCATTCCCAAGACTGCTCTAATGTCCTTGCTGACCTTGGTTGATGCATATCTTATATGATCCTGACACTCACTTCTAAAAAAGAGACAGAGCATTCTGTTTTCCTGATTTCCTGGAGCAATTTGAAGCTATATTTCAGCTGCATGATGCATTTGGAGAGATTCTGCTATGAGTACCTATTGTAATATTGTTGTCCAAAGCTGAAAAAGAAGAAATTGAATGCAAGTATGACAAAAGACAAATGGCAGGTAAAGGGCACAAAATAAAGGAAATAATAGAAAGATGAAGGATGGGAAATTACAAAAGAAAAAAAAAAAAGAGGAAAACTAAATCTGTCAGATGGGATAGAAAGTAGTATATCATTCATTATTTTAATTTCCTCATATTCATTTCTATTTACAAAGTACACATGAGAGGCAACTTGTTAAAAGTAGCAACTTGGAATTTTTTGGAAGCAAAATTTTTTTCCAAGTTGATTATGGCTTTAGAAGATCTACTGGGCAGATCAGAACTGTTATGTTTCCATTTTGGGCTACGACAATTAAGCTTACTGTTCTTACTGATTCCAGGTTCTCCTCTGGGATTTTACTCTTCTGGAGCCCTTTAACAGCACCTGATGGCAGGGTCTTTTCAAAGGTGGGATCACTGCAGTGTTAGTGGAAAGCAGAGAAGGAAGATAAAGGTAGTGTTTTGCTAACTGGTAGGTTGTATTCAGGTTAATTTCTCATTAGTATTAGTGTTTGATTTCAATAACATCTTAACTATCCATGGTGTCATTACAGAAATAAGTCAAAGCAATATTATTTCTCATTTTTAAAAATGCAAGACCAATTTAGCTTTGGAAAAAACCCAGCAAGTATGAAAAATCATTTCATTCTACAAAAAAAGACAATTTTAAATTACTTGTGGTGTGTGGTCATGTTGATGATTGCTCTGGGTGTTTCAGAAAATAATTTAATGGTGAATTTAATACTAACTTTCTAAAAGATGCATGCAAAGATAACTCCACTGTTCCCACAATCATCACCTTCACTAGAAACTCCTATATGGAACAATCTTTCCCTTTCCTCCAGGAAGACTATGTCTCAATATTTCTGTCTATCATTATAGCAAAACACAGGACAGATAAAGCAGCTATATACACTTAAGTAAAGGAAAAAATAATCTTCTGTTGTCAAAGAGAACAGGTAAAATCCATTTTTTTTTGAAATCATATGCATATAAAATTGAGTTCAACACTCTTGCTGCTGCCATACATTATACCTACCAATTAATAAAATCATCAGTGAATTTAAATCTCTCTACCTACCGGGAAGTATTTGTCAATGACAATTTGTATTTAAATCACACATTTTGCTGCAGTCCTCACATTTTCCTCTCACCTTGTTGGCCCCTCCCTTTTGTCCGCCCCTTTGTCTCCATCTCTGTTTTCATTGTGCCACCTGACTCTCTTGTGGAATGAGCTTCAGCTGACCCCTGGGGTTTGAAGAAAAAGTAACAGTGCACAAAAATCTGGGAGAGGTGGCAGACACGGCGTCGTTTTTCTTCATGTGTCTTTGGTTTCTGTTAGGTCCAGCTTGGGTTCACAAAGATGTGCTACAGCACTGAGCTCACCAGCAGACTATATGAAGCATTTGGGGTGAGAGTCCTGCCTGGCTCCCCTCCAGGCTCACCATTCTGTGCTTATCAGCAGTAGTTAAGGGGAAGAAAATCGGTAGCACAGATTTTTTTGTCCTGAATGGCATATTGATCTAGGGATTACTTGAAGTTTCTGCGTTAGATTTTGAACTGGGATGTCAAAGGTATACACAGACTCATGAAATAGCTCCTGAATTGCAGCTTACAACCAGAGAACTTAAAGGAAACAAACACAGCCTTTATTTTATTTATTATTTTATATAACTCCATAGAACTGGGATAAATAACCCAGCAGTGTAAGTATTTGAAACACACTGAGGTGACTTTTAATTTATGTGCTTACCTTCTTGACTGTGTAGTTTACATTTGGTTTTGGTTTTTGGTCAACACCTGTGGTATACAGTATCTTAATTTTCATGAGTGAGTAACAACCTTTCCTTTTCTCTTTGGTCAAACTCTAGCAGATTGCCAGGTTACTGAAATAGTTCTCCCAAGGGGGTAAAAAGAGAGACAAATCTTTCTTCTGCTTTGCTAATGTGCTAGAAAGTAGCAGTGTGTTTTTCATAGACAACAGGGTCTGCTTTCCTCAGTGTCTAAGTTCTAGCTTCTCAGCATTATTTAAAGTTGTTTGCTTAATAACCAAGAGGTTCCAGATCAAACACATAGTAAATTGTGTCAGATAAAATGCAATCAATCTACTCTTTCATTCTGTTAATTTCTGAGGCAGACTGTATGGACATGCGTTTCTTGACACAGTGATGCTCTTGCTGTCAGACAGTTTTCTTGTTATGGACTTACCATGCCTCAGCTCAGTTAACTCTGCCTGCTGTGAAATTTTCCTTTCAAAAGAGATAATAAAGCAAAATAGTCTCATGCTACTCATCTCCATTCATTCTAGGAACTGCAGTGTATCTTCACAATGGTTAAAGTATCATATATTGGTGAAATTATTGAGCTCAGTGGCTGGGAAGATTTTTATATTTCTTTATTAGACTAGTTGAGACCTTTTTTTTCAATTCTTTTGAGGACACATTCTAAGACTATATAGTCTAACAAATTTACGTCTGCTCACATCACAGGAAATGGATAATTTAAAAGATGAACCAGAAGGAAAAAATAAAACAACAAAAAAATCCCAACAAAAAAAACAGAATCACTGTGAATTCAGTAGTGAAACAGAAAATAGAAACCCTAATATCTCCTGATAGCATTTATGTTTTTGGGATATGGTGATTCCAAATTCCAATTAAGAAGCCCCATCCTAAGTTAGCCATTGTAGTGATCTTTAGTTCTTTCAAAGCAACAAAAAAAACCCCTTTTAACTTGGTTATAAGAAAACATTATTAATAGCTGCCTAGAAATGGAGAGTTATTAGAGAATGTGTGATTTGTCATTTGGATTGCAACTGCTTTGTTGATGTAAAACTCTCTTCACAGACCTGTAATTGCATGACCTTAAGTATGCCTAACTTAATTATAATTTTAAACAAGTTAATTAGATTATTTGATGAATTGTGTTATGGAGAGAACTTGGCACAGTGTTCAAGATGAATGGAAGTGAGTCTTGACCTTTACTTCCATCAGGAGGTTCTACATTTTCTGGTAATGCTTCCTTACACAACGAGTACAGAAAAGTCTTGTTAAATCTTTATGAGGAAGTGTTAAAATCACTTGGTTTATGGAATCATAAACAAAAAGCCTACTCTCTATTTTTTCTGATTAAGCTTTCAGTATCACTCGAGTTACACTTAGGTCAGCATATGTGATACCTTACATCAATGAAATTAATCTAGTTTAGCTACTTCCCTCATGTGCATGATAAATCTAAAAGTAGGCATTGTGTGCTCACTGGGTACAGACATTTGTGTGGGGATTTCTATCAGGTTTGATCTCTCTGCATAATGGAGCGCTCGATTTATATGTTATATATTAACAAAATTTTAAAAAATGGAAAAGAGAAAAAATCAGAAAAATGTACAGATTCATTTGAAGGCACACAGAAAGAGGGATTCACCACATAGTTCTTTAAACAATTTTCCTTGAGGTGAATTGGGGATTTGTCTGGGAAAAGGCAAGCTGCAATACTCTTAATTCATCAAGTTTGGTCCTAATCTTCAAATCTGTTTTTCTAGCAGGGTATGTGAGAAAAGATCTTATAATCTGAATAAATACTTAACTACATATTCACTATTTAGTTACAGGACATATTATTTACACTGGTAAAACTAGACGTACATCTGTACATTCTAATGATGAAGAGTGGACATATATTTTATCCAGTCTGGAGACCATTGGGCATTGGTTATTTCCTTACCATGTTATCTTCGCCATGATACTAAAGCTCCTCAGCTAAAATTATCCTATTTTATCCCTACTAGAGGATTATTTTTGCAAGACCTGGACAGTGGTGTGGATTCAAACATACATACCTGTTTAAAAGAAATGAAAAATTACACATCAATGAGTTTGAGTCAAAGGATCTGAGAACAGAGTTCTTTGTGCCTAAAGTGATATTTCTCCTAGAGCCTAAAACTCTGAAGTAAAAAATAATCCTTCCACTGACTTGAACTGTAAATGGATTTGTTGCATAGCAAAGTGCTCTCAGGAAACAGAATTTACTGATACAAATAGTTTTGCTGATAACCTTTTCACTTGATAACTTTAAAATAATGTTCTATCTAGGCTTATTTTTAGAGCTGCAGTAATTGTACATATGCAATGGAGAGACAGGTGTATATATGAATTAAAAATATTTGTGGGGATGTTGTGTATGCATTTCTTTTTTCTTAAGATTAGCTATTAAAAATAATACACAGGAGAAAACTCTTCATAAAAGAAAAATCTCATTTTTTCTTTTATCTTTCCAATTATGTTTATATATTTTCAGAAGGTGATGTAAATAGTCTGCAGTCTTGAAAAAGTGCTGTAGAGCATATAGAACTCTGGAAAAAAATATAAATATCAATAGACTTTATTTTAGTTGCTTCAAGCTACACATTATTAGTTCTCAAAATGTAATCACCTTTTCTCCTCTGCTGCAGTATAAATGTGCAGCATCATCTTTATAGATAAAGAAGTCGGAGTTACTTCTCTTAATAAGTGCAAGCACATACTTTTGAATCAATAATATTATAATATAAGCATACATAATGTTAACTCTTGGTAACATACTTGAAAGCATTTTTATTAATAGTTATTTCTATCATTGGAAACAGAGGGAAAATGTACTTTCTGTTAATATGCTTGGATTTTATGCCGCCTTTGATGGTAACAGTGTGGCTCAAATTGTGACCTTCCCAATAACAAGAAGTCCAGACTATTATTTAAGTGTTCTTTGGTGTATTTTGACAGTAGACAAAAATACTTTTACTTCTGGTCTGGGCTCTCCTTGAAATTCAAGGAAATTCAAGCCTCAAGTGTGTAAAGAAATCTTTCCATTTCATGTAAGTTTAGTCCTAGCTAGACCTTTTGTAGGTCTTTTGTATAACCTCTATCTCCTGCACTGGAGTTTTTCCTGGGCTGTTATGAATTAATCTGTGGTACTCATGGGCACAAGATCACATTGAAATCGAGGGCATGTTGGGATTTCATGAAAAGAAGAAAGATGGTGACACTACTTGCAATACCACCACCGAAGTGCCAACCCTGGAAAAAAATCAAAACCAACAACTAGTCTTTAAAAGGTATGATTCTTCAAATATTGAACTTCAGCTACTGGGCTTTCTGTATTGACATATGAATCTCTATCATTCAGTAAAAAATTGTTTTTTATATTCCTCCTGAATCTGAGCTAGAGTGCCCCTTCTGCAGCTTCTAAATTGTTATTCAAAACTTGCGTTGCTTATTCTCTCAAGTTTAAAATGCAACAAACCACCCAAACCAGAACTGTCTTCATTGACATTGGTGGCTTGAGGAAAAAATTACTCCTACTTATTTATATTGGTCTCTCCAAAGAAGCATCAGGGTTCAAGGTGCTGAAGCCTTTTGAACAGTTTCTTCAATATGCAGTTGATCACAGGCTTCTTCTCAAGCTCAGACAGTGTACCTCTTGAAGTGGTTTGCCTAGGACCTCTCGTAAGCTTGAAAGAATATTTGCTGCCTAATTATTGGGACAAGAGACATGAATAGTTGCTAAGTAGTTGAAACTGTTAGACATTTGCATTTATTAGCATGTTGGATCTTTAGAAGGAATACAGCTTAGAAAATGGGGAAGTGTGCATTCTTGAACAACATTCAAGAACAACATTCCAAAAATTCTACATTGAATCTTGTTTCTGCTGTTTCTTTCTTGGAGCTTTTCTTGATTTTCCTTGGTATATTTTTCACTGATTATATAAAGTTTGAAAGTTTAGAGATACTAAATGCACTGAAGCTATTTATTCATTGTTTGACATTTGCTGATTTTGATGTGTCATAAGTAGGCCACTGTAACTGTTAATAATGAGAATCTGAACACCCTACCATTGGAAGTACTCATGCAGAATAGTTCTGTTGGGCTTGAATTTGACAATAGTATGGCAAGTTATTACTTAGAGGAGGAACTCTAATAAAATTACCTATCTCACCCGCTTAACCCATGTGTTTGTCTCAACCTTCATTTTGTGTGAGGGGCTTTTTTTTTGGTTGTTTCTTTCCTGGATGTTCAAACCAGATAGTACAGCCACTAGAGATGTGAGGATCTAAGGAAGACAGTTGTCTCCCAGCACATCTGTGGATTTTTTAAATGTGGATTGTTACAGTTAAGCTCTGGTTTAAAAATGTTTTCCAAAAATGTTTATGGTTTTAAAGAAAACCGGAGCTGTGCTTATTGTACTATATTTTTCCACGTATTACTGTTAAATTCAGTGTCGGAAATATGCAAATGCAGAAGCTGTCTTAGACCTAGACTGCTTAAGGTACCATCTACGTAAATAAGTGGCTTTATGATTACAGATCTTAGATGGACTGACAGCTCATCAGCGTAAAGCCTAATGATAGGATGTTTGAATATTGTAAAATATGTTTATGAATATGCATACCAGTTCTGCAACCAATTCATTGCAGCCATGTTTGTGCCTCTTTTGAATTTGAGTTTTTCATATACCTAAATGATTGTTTTCCTGTCAGGGAAGTAGATTTTAAAATTACCCATATATGCATTTATAGAAACTGTCTTATAAATTGATATACTTGAATACGCATGCCAGAATGTACTGTGTACTTATTCAGTACACTGAAGAGTACTTCAGTGAAGTCTTAGGATGCATCTGTTCAACCCTACCTATGAAAAGAAAAAAATAATTTTAAAGAAAAATTATTTTGGAGGTGTTAAATTATACAAACAAACAAATAGATCCATTAAAATGGTAAATAATAGCATACCAAAAACATTTTCCAAGAAACTGATACTGATATTCTGGGAGGAAAAAAAAATCAACAATAACAACAAAAATCAAGGTTGTTTGGTAAATTTTTCTTATATCTTAGAATCTGAGATAACATTTCTGTAACTTTCTAACCTATTTGAGTGACAACATGCTACACTGATTATCAGATTCTATTACAGTAGTAACGGGCAGTACTTTTCACAAGATACTTTTATGTAGAGTAAGAGTGTATTTTGGAGATGCAGAAGCTAAGGTCACCTGAATAAGGTGCAAGCTCTATGAGCTACAAATATCCAGAGTAGCTTTTCATATGGAAAGTTTTATAAGATCAAATGTGTATGGAATTGAATAATCTCCCTGAAGTCAGCAGATATCCTGCAAAGAAGTTTCTTCTAATTTTGAAATTATTAATTGATCTTAAAACTAATGGCTAAAACTTTGCAGCATCAGTAATTTACATAAAATTACCATGAGTAGAAATTGTCATTTTAATTTATCTTAAATAGGGAGAGCTATTAGAGCAAAAAGTTTAAAATAAAGAGAATGGATAAAATAACATCTAATCTAAACATGTTGAATAAGACAGGATGCACTGAATAATTTTGGCTGATGTTTGGAAGAGTTCAGAGGGGGATGATAATAGAACTTAACTACAACACTGGAGGAAATATTTGCATTACCTTCATCTTGTGAGTGACAACAGTACAGTCATATTCTGTCAGTTTTAAATGATATGCTGGTTTATGTGAACAAGCATGAACAATAGTCTCATAATTCAACAAAGACAATTCCTTTCTTGAACATTTGTTTTTTAATTTCTGTCATTCTCTTTTAGGAAATATAAAATGCACTAAAAGGGATTGGGGGAGAAGAATGAAAAAAGAAAATTACAGTATAAGAACCAGAACTGTGTATTTGAAGAGTTCTTTATGGAAAGCACACATATTCCACACAGATTAGTGAGTGAAGTGTTATAACAAGAAAACCAGGTTATTTTTCTGGTTTCCTAGATTTTTTTTAATGTAGATCAAATAACATTCTATTAAAAAGTTTATTCCCTCAGATAGCTCTGCTTCTTAGTACTTTGAGGAAAAGTGCAGAGCCTTGATTATGTAGATTAAAGGAGAGTTAATTTGAAATTGATATATGGTCAAATATTCCTGGATTATGTACATGTTCTGTATGTTTTATAAAAAATAACATTGTATAATTTTATAAACATTAAGAAAAGTGACCTAGGAGTTGGGTGAAAAACAGAAAAGGAGAAGAAAAAAAACCCGACAGAAAAGTGAAAATACAAACCCCTCTGTCCATTTCGATAATAATAAAGCTTTTTTTTCTTTCCTAGACAAGAAATACTTGAAGAGGATCTGGTGAAAATATTTTCAAAGGGTGTCATGTCAAAGGCAGGAGTGCGGGGTGGGGGTGGGGTGGACGCAAAATCTGAGAGATGGGAAAGGCAAATGGTAGATCCAAGTGTAGAAACTGGTCCAAATACAGCTTTTTTTTTTTTTTATAATAAATTATAGCAACAAATAGATGCAAAACTAATTTTAAAAACTTCAAGTTTTTAACTAATTTATCTTGTCTGTGCTCTTGACTTTTTGGTTTAATTTTGTTGGTGTGAATTTAGGTTTATAGTACCATGAATATCTTAGTCTAATGTAGCTGATCTATGTCAGAGGCTCTCTAGCACTACAAATACCACTTCAAAGATCAACAAAGAATCATCTTCCTGAAATTCTAATGAAACCCTATTGTCTCTTTGTTCTTCTGTTTCATTTAAGTTCTATAATTATCCTATTTATTCTTTTAATTCCTGCTCCAAAGCTTCTGATTGTCTGCTACTTTGCTACAAGCTGAGAGCAATTTTCACTGTAGTTATAGAATTACATGTAGTGATATATTAATCAGTACACAAAAATACTTTATAGATCTTCAATATATAAAAAATTTTGAATCTCCCTTTGTTTCTCTTAAAGATCCTTTTAATTTTCCTTGCATCAGAAGAAAGATCTTTTAAATTCTGGAGAAAATATGTTAAAATACCTACAGGAAACTGGACCAAAACCAAAGAAATACTTAAAAGAGTAAAATACTTTTGCAAATCCTAATTTTAAATAGAGTGAAGAGGTATCTTGGAAATGTGATGAATAATATTTAACACCTTCTAAGAATTTGGTGTAATTTGTATACTTGCAACACAAGAATAGCTTCATTTCCTGTGGCCAAGAAACAATATCTGGGTTGAAGTGCAATCTTAAACAAGGTCGATTAACTACTCTATATAACAGATTAATCATGGATTAGAATTCCTAAAATATTTAAAAATGCTAAAAGTTAGGAACTAGAGTAGGAATAAAATCTTTTTTTTTTTTTTTAATAAAGTGAACAAATATTGTCAGTCAGGTGTCACAAGCACATATGTTCACATATGAATACAATGAATCTTATGTGCACTCCACCATTAACTAACACTATCAAAACATCTCCAGCAGTTTTGATATCCTCTCAATACATGTGACAAACCTATGCACTGTGCTGTCAATGAAATTACTGGGAGGACCTGTAGCTGTTCTACATCCATTTAACTGCAACGGTAGGGTTATAATTATAGCAGATTTGCTTAACCCTGATAACAATGAAACAGCTTTGCTTTAGGGGAAATATAATAGTCATTTGCAGAGAAATTACATATATCTACCAAAATGTAACCATTACATTTTGTGAAAAAATCCAACTTGAGTAGCTGGAATAAAAGAACAATGCACAATTATATAAGTTCAATCAACACTAATAATTTACCATGTCTGAATAAGGATACCATTAATAAACTACAGGTAAAATCTGGAATGAAGGCCACTTTTTTTTACTGCGCCTTTTTTTAAACAGTACTATAAATGAAAGTCAGTTAAAAGCTTTATAAAGACTTGTACAATTTAAAGGTCAGATGAGATTTGTAATTATGGTAAAATTGGCTTTTGGGAATTAATGAAGCTTAATTTAAAATGAAGATATTTTGGCAAATTTAAGTGGTAGACTTATACAGATTTAGCAAAACTTGAAAAACATCCAGTGCTGTGGGTGAATTTTCCACCACAGACAGCAGAAAAAAATATTTTTTTCAAATTTAACAAAGAAAATATTTTGAAAGCTAAAATAATATAAATGCAACACTTATATCACATGTGCCTGAGACAAAGATCCCTGAAATATCTATCCAGTGTAAAAGCAGGTAGGCATAATATCAAAATTGTTATCTTTCTTCACTGGTTAGTAAATTTTATATTGAAAAATTATGTTCAGTTTCCAATGCGTCAGAAATTATCTTATGACTACTTCTGTATATAATTTTTCAAGTTGAACTTTATCTAGTATTCACTACCTTTAAATCTATTTCCAATCTCTTAACAAATTGATAAATTATGGCATACTTATTCCTAAGGCCAAACAAGGAATTTCAATTCTAATATTATATTCTATCTGAGCTGGAGCAGGAGGTCGTGCAAAACTGGTTTTAAGCCATCAATTTTTCCTTGTGTCACAGAACTGTAGAATTATTCATTGAACATACCTAAAATAATTTTGAGCAGTCTCAGAATAGTGTTCTGAAATATCCAGTCATTTGTGCTTTATGAAATACTACAATTCCTGCTCTGGTGAAGGAAATACTTCAACCACAGATGTGATTCAGCAGTGAATTATTATTCTGCATCCTGTCCACTGAAACTGAGGTGCTGTGAACTAAAATGGCTTCCTTTGCGTGTGAGGAAACAATGACTTTTTTTTACTCTTCAGCCCCTGATTTTATAATATAGACGTGTTAAACTGTGTTTTAGGAATGTACCAGCTGTGCATCAAGTTGTTTTTCAGCAAAGACAAGCAGTGCTGAGGTAATAATACCTGAGCTCACTTGGTGGGTTAAATCCCTTGTCAGGGTAAAAGAGGCAGCCAAAAAAACCTTTAATTTGAGAAAACATAGAACAATTGTTGCTCCAAAGCTCTTTGCATTTGAAAGATGCATGCAAGAATACAGAAGTAATACAATTTAAGCTTTCCTGTACTTGTTTCTTTTTAGATATTTGCACTTTTAGGGGCAATGTCTAGTAATGAATGTGTTGCATTCCTCTTGTGTGAAGAACATGCAAGTGCTTATTAGAGGTAGGACAGAAGCAGCAATTTACAAAAGCGATTTATACTGTTTCCACCACAGTATAAGTCTGAGCTGATTTTCCACCTCTTTAGATTTAAAGATCTGTATGTTACTATCTTTGGAAGAGCTTAAGGATCAAGGAGATGTTTTAGTAACTTCAGGAAAATATTTTATACAGGGGTTGATCAGCCTGGTGTTAGCATTGTACTCCCAATAGGGATCAGAGTTTACAAGTGCATGAAAGATGTAACTTCTGTTCCCCTCTGTCAGCACTCCAACTCCTCGTAATTTCACTAAATACTTTATAAATTAAGAATCAGTGTAAAGACTATATTTAAAAATTAATTATCACCTACGTCTTTTGTATGCATCAAAATCTTCAAAGTTAAGCTGTATATATTAAATTTTTTGAAGATGTTTTATAAAAGACACATTTCTAGATTAAAATTGATATTCAATTTGTAGACTATATTTGAAGAGATTAATTTATTTTTAATGATTTTTGTCTAATTTATGGATCAGAATACAGATATGATTTAGTAGAAATAAATGTTCTGTATCAATCCTAAGAAGAATTACATTATCTTATGCAATCAACTAGTGCCACGTTTTATTTTTTTTTGTGCAGCAAGTTTTCTTCCAACTCTCTATTGATAGTCAGTCTTCCTTTTACTGCTGACAGGCTGATGCATGACAGCTGTGTGAAGAGTTCTCTTTTGTAACCTAAGTAGCCTACCTGTACTTACTAGAGCTTTATGAGCTACTACATCATACAAAAGGTTCACCCCAATTCCATCAGAAGTTTCACACTTCTGGGAAAACTAGAGAATATTGTAAAAGCTGTAAAGTAGAAAAGCATTCACATTCAGATGCTGAGTTCTGCTATGTTTTTATACAGTGACCATCTTACTGTCAGTAAGTCATTTGCCATTTACAGATAGACTGATAAATTCTGTTAAGCCGTTCTTATAAGAAATATAGTGAATCCAGGTAGTGTACCTGGCTGTTTAGTGTGGGTTTGGAGACAGGTAACTTCAACCTTGGTGATTTAAAAAGTTACACAGTGTTAAACATTGATGCTTTATTTCTCTGAAAAAAAAAAAACAACAACAACAAAAAATACCACAGTGGCAGTTTTCTTTAGCTTTCTTGCTTAAAAACTAAGTAAATTTAAAGAAAAACTATTTAAGAATTATTTTTCAGTGTTGTTACAAATCGAAGTCTTGTTATAAATTGTGGTTTGTTTTGAGTTGTGTTATAACTCTTCCAGATCAAAGTCATTGTATGCCAAAAGTACACTTTCAATTGTAACTTGAATTCTGATTTGTTCCTATTGCCTGAACTAGCTACTGGTGTCAATGAAACTGGGATGGATCTCAGTTTGTTTAACTAGCTGAATATTTATCCAACTAGTCAGACAAGTTATACAAGTCACTGAGCCAGATACTACCTGGTATAGCCAGCTAGCTTTAAGGTAGCCCATGAGTAGCAGGGAAGAGAATGTAAACACAGAGATACCTATAAATATACACAACTGCCACTTTGTTGTAACTGCTGTGCTTAACTACAGATTTCCACATAGCTTTCTCCTAGGTTATGTAGAACCTCGTTGTGTTAGAAGTAAATCTGCCACTGCTAACTTTACTGTAGAAATTTGCTTTGTTGATAGCAAAAGCTAGCAAAATCTCTTCAGAAGTTCATCATATTCATTATATGGATCTTTTTTTTTTCCCACTTCTGAATGTTATATTACCAGAATTACAGATCCTGTTACAACTAGAAAATCCATTTACATCCATCTTCTGTCATATTATCTATCCATCACCTATCTATAAAGGTGGGGTTTCACTTTTCTGCACCCCTTAAATGCTTTAAAAATATTTTAAGCAGCTTCCATTGATGTTTGTTGGGGTTTTTTTTAACTTCAAACTGTACTGCTTTTTTTCTTCTAGTAGTTTTAAAAGTTTGAAATGGTATGATGCTCTTTCATAACAGTAATGATCTTTTCTAAATGAGCTATTGAAGCAGGATATGGAGGAATGGTGCTGTGCCCCTGACCTTTCAGATGAATTTGAGGAGTCTGATCTCTGTCAGGTGCTGCAACCACTGAGTATAGGCAGTACGTACCAATGAGGTAATAGGTTATGAGGGTGGAGGGATTGAAGCAATGAAGTGAAATGATCAGAAATTTAGCAGAGAGAAAAGACTGTGGGGGGCAAATAGCTTAGTAGGATATTTGGGTCAATCAAAATTTCTAATGCTCTAATTTTGAAGTACTTCATTTCATAATGAGATGTCATGACCTGATACAGAGGGACTTAGTCGGTAGATTCAAGTGTAAATGACTTTATCATGTTTCTTTTCATTTTGAGACAGTGTTACATGCTGATTTCCAATGCATTGTTCTTTCCTATTTCACCATGCATTGTTGAGATATAAATCATTTTTTATTGCTGTGCCCACAGGCTATTTGTTCTTTCATCATGTAGTTATTAAACTTCAGTCTTGTTTCTTGTATGTTAGCTGTCACCAGATCATATATTTATTTGACGGAAACATATAAAATGGGCTGAATAGTGATTTTTCTGAAAACTAATAATATTTTGTACTTTGAGGGGGGTGAGATTGGTGTGTGCCAGGCTTATTTCCAAGAAAATTGTGATTTGAAAGAGAGTTAACAAAACATCTTAGATTAAGAGTAGATAATTGTGGAGTATATCCACTGGCTAGCTCAAAGCCTACATTTTTATGAGCTGTATTCCATCTTATTTGGGTAATACTGCTGTACAACACTACAGTGTAGGCTAATGTGTGCCCTATCTAAGTGTTTGCAAACTCTTCATTTTTAACAAGAGTAATCTAACACTGAAAAACAAATGTCAAACAAAAATGCATGACCACAATAGATTGTCATGAGGGGGACTGAAAGAGTAGTCTACAGTTTTAGTGATAAACATCGTGTTTATCATTATGCATCTCAAATAGGGGGGATGGGAAAACCCATAATAATATATTTCTGTATAATTACTTCAAAAATTTGAAAATATGTAGAAAACTTTATGCCTGTGTGCCCATATAGAGATATTGGGGCCTGATTCCATCTAGATCACATTTAACCTATATTTTTATTGTGGGCCACAGTGGTTGATGAGTTAGCAGTTTGATCTGTCAGATAGGAAGGTCTCTGATCCCCTATTTTCTCTCTCAAGTTTCTCAAGCCCAGGTATTTATTGATAGGCACTCTCTTAGTTGTGCTTAAAGGTCCTCTGACCTCTTCCAGTCTTCTAAAGCTGACTCGTCTTATGAGTCATTTGCTCATTCAGAGAGTTCAGTGGGGATGTTAAGATCTTCCCTCTGTCTCCTGACAAAAAAATCCCAAACAAAAAAAACACACCCCCCTCAAACACCCCCCCAAACAGCAACAAACAAACAAACAGAAAAAAACAAAAAAACCCCAAAACAAGCATAAAACTCAAAAAATAACCCCAACCTTATTTGCATTCCTAACTTGACACTTCCAAAAAAATCTTTGGAATTGTCTATTACAAGTTGGACATCACATTCTTGGACTGTTTCCTTTTACAGCTTCTTTTGATGGGCAGAAGAGGAATAGCTGAAGTCTCTAGAGGTAAATGTCTTGACCCCTATCTGTAAGCTTTCTTTTTCTTTCCTTGTCTTTGTCCTTGGAAACGAGGGCTCTGTGTGTACCTATGTGTCTGAAGGTGATCTGTCCACACCTGTACAGTTAACACAACCTGAACTTGTCAATCATATGGTGGCACTGAGTAAGTGTTAATTTAAAATACTTCTGTTACTCCTGACTGATGGCATGGAAAACCGAGAATAAGGTTTCTCATAACATGCAATCAACGTACAATATGTCTTGCTCCTGGCCAGCCTCACTTTTCCTCTTAACTGGTCTCATTACTTCTGTTTAACTGGTACAATCAGAAAAATATTTATTTTGATTGATTCTGTTAAAAAATGTCAAAATTTAAATCAGGTTCAACAACTGGAATTTAATGGCAGTAAACCTTAGATTGGCACAACTGTAATATCAAGTCTTGCCCTGGCATACCTTTCAAGTCTTGCCCTGGCAAACCTTGTTCTGTTCAATATCTTCATTAGTGATCTGGACAAGGGGATCAAGTGCACCTTCAGTATGTTTGCAGATGATATTATCATCTTTCATAACTGCCTGAAAGGAGACTGTAGTGAGGTGAAGGTCAGTCTCTCCTCCCAGGTAACAAGAGACAGGATAAGAGGAAATGGCCTCAAGTTGTACCAGGGGAAGTTCAGATTGGATATTAGAAAAAATTTCTTCACTGAAAGGGTTGTCAAACACTGGAAGAGGCTGCCCAGGGAAATGGTTTAGTCTTCATCCTTGGAGGTATTTAAAAGACATGTTGATGTGTCACTGACACTTTAGTGGTGGACTTAGCAGTGTTAGGATAACAATTGGACTTGGTGATCCTAAAGACCTTTTCCAACATAAATGATTCTGTGATTCTATGATGTCTTATAGGAAAAAAAAAAAAAAAGATAAATATAGCTGAAGTGTTTGATCCAGGAACAAATCTAAAGCTGAAACAGGAGAAGACAAATAGGAAAATCTTAATTGCTGAAATTTTATCAGCAGTTGATGAGCCTGAGAACTTTTAGCAATTTGTTTTGTATTATCTGCCATGTTATACAAACTTACCTAGAACACAGACTGCTTTTATTACTTCAGCTTAATTTGTACTATGGATAATGCACAGCTAAGACTGCAGTTTGTCTCTTACTTTTAGAATTATAATCTCAAGTGACAAGGCAGGGGAAAGGTGAAGAAATAGATATGAACCCTATTGCCAGTAGAAAAAAGCCCCAAACCCTGCTTTACTTGTGTAGTTAGAATTAGGAGTGAAGCACATTATGGGTTAATTAAAAAGTGGTAATTAACTGGCATTCAATGAACTATGTATTCAGGGTCAGTAATGCAAAAAAAATAATTTTATTAGACACTAAAAACTGTTATGGCTATGACTTTATTCATGTTATTATAGAACTAATCCCAAAAAACTTCCTCTTCCAGCCATTCAGGGTTCCAGGCTCCTCTTTGCCTTTTCAGGGAGGAATAGTGACCCCTATATGCCCCTACTCTTGTGCCCCTGTATTCTTTGCAGCCCAGCTTCTGCCCCCACTGCTTCCCAGACCCTGCCAACAAACACAGACAATGGTGACAAAATCCCCCCAGCACCAGGCACTCCACGATGGGGGTCCTGCATGCTGGCCCATACTGCCAGCACCCAGCCAGATGCAGCACCCTTGGGGAGGCTCCTTTGTTCTCTTTATGGGGTTGCAGTGCTATGAAGCAACAGCCAGCAGTGCCCTATCAGCTGCAGTCAGTGCCACTCCAATGTCTCTCCCCACAGCTACAGATTTTCATGCCTCATTTCTACTTCTCTTTATGCTGATTTCTTTTCTCCAAAGCCTCTTTGTAATTCTCTGTTTGCTCTGAAGTTTAGCTGACAGCCCTCTTCCTCTCAAATATGATCAGTTTGCTGATGATTACCTCACAAACAGTTTTGAGTTATATACTGTGTGTATGGTTACCCTCCTATCTCAACAGCAATTGTCATCCAGGCCATTTTACCAAGGATGGGATATGGGGGATCCCCTACTAATCCCCATTATATGGATGGAAGAATCAAAGCAAGGTTTTCTGGAGACACGTGATGTCAGCAAGTGAGGGTAGATTCCAGATTTCTAGTCTTGCAGTGAGTGTGCCAGCTGAAACAGAGATTTTTCAGGGTCAAGGGGGCTTTGGAGAGTGGAAGGGAATGTAATTGTCTTGTTATATGGACAGGGAGGTTGAACAGGAGAGGGAAAGTATTGTAGCCAAGCAAAAGAACAGTGGAAGAGAGATAACCCTTTGGTGTTCCCCACAGGATGCTGCAGTGATGGTTCCCTCAGCTTGGCATCTGCTTGACAGTCTGAGCAAAAATATTTGGCTTCTGTCTTGGTAACACCAATGTGAGGAAGCAGTTTCACCCTCTGCTTCCTCTTACTGCAAGGCTTCCAAGCAAGATCTGTCATAAGACTTATAGAGATCACATCAGCACTGATGTTGCTGGGACCTCACTGACTCCAGTGGGAATGAGCTATCTGAATAGTTTTAGGAGATTTGGTTCTAAGAGAGTGCCTGCTATACATCATGGTTTAGAATCACTGTCTAGACCTGTTTAGAAGACTCCTTTGCAACATGAAAGGACTTTTTTTACCATTAATATAGAACTTAGTGTTTAGACTTTCTTAAAAATGTATCACAGGGGTGGTGGCTTAAATGTTTGACAGATCTGAACCTTTTTATCAGTATACTGCATGCCTATAATTTACAGACACTTTGACTGTCAAAATCCTATGTGTTTTCTTCCCTTTTATGTACAAAATAGAGTACTATTCTATTCCTTCTCTTTACTACAAAGTTTTTCTGTGTTTCCTCATCATGCCACCTCAGATATTTTGATGTTTCTTTTCTTTATTTTTTTTTTTTAATGTAGGTAGTCTATTAGAAAAGAAGCAAAGTCAAAACCAAATAAACAGGTGGAGCAGGTAATATTCTTTAGGTTGTCCCATTAGTTGCCTTTTTGTCATGAAGGGAAAGCCTAAGGCTCTGACTAATTTGGATTTCCTCTCTTTTTTCTTTGTCTGCTAGGAATACCATTATAGGAACTTATCAGTGCATAATGTGCTACCATAATTGGTTCACCTGTTCATCTGGAATTGGACTAAACTGTTCCTTTACTCTATTGAAATGCAAACTGTACAAGACTGGAAAATGTTGTTTAGAAGAAGTGCTTTTGTCTCTGGAATCAGAAAGTTTCACCATACTCATCAAATTCAATCTAATTGTTGAAGTCTAAAAGAATTACCTTCAGGTGTAGGGTCTGTTATACTTGAAAAACTTTATTATTTTTTTTTCTTAAAGAAATTGTCTTCCATTAGGGCTGTATGTTGCCTGGAGACATTAGTAGAATGATAGGTGTGTTTGCTTTTTGGGTATAAGCAGCTATGCAAGGTGGCACTGATCCTACAATGGAATGAATAATTGAGTGTGGTTTGACAATGTTCACATGAAGAAATATTTGTGTACATAATGCCACCCAAAGAACATTTTGTGTAGATACTTTAGTTCTGTCTGGAGCAGAAGTTTATAATATTAAAAAAAACCCAAACATACGAATCAGAATTCTAGTTTTATTCTCATGGTATCCTCATAACTAGAAATCCAATTTTAGGACTTCTTCAGCCTATCTCAAGCCCTTACCTTGAGATGTTAGAACTTTGAGTTTCTAATGAGTTGGAAGTAGATGAGATTAATTTTTTTAATGTTTGCATAAAGATTAGAGTTCAAGAGTAATATGCATTGAGTGTGTAAAGAATTATACCAAAGCAGCCTTGCTTTGACAAACTCCATGGATCATTTCCTTCTCAACAGCCAAATAATATTTTTCAAACAGCAGGCTAGCTCTTAGGTTGTGCATTCACATTTAGTAGTCTTTGTTTATTATCCACTTCTACCCAAGAGGTAGAATAACAAAGGGTTTAGGTATGGGCAGATTGAGGATACAGTGAGAGGACCACTGCCTTGTGATTATCAGGGCCAACCCCACCTATGGGGAAGTTGCTTGCAGTGATGTGCTTTGGGTCAGTGATGAGATGGTCACCCATGCTGGTGATTATCTGAAGAAAGGGCCTGGGCAGTGGTGGAACAGAGGCCATCTTCCACAAGTTGTGGGTGGCTCTAATTTGGGTAAGACAGGAAGGTTGACATTCGCAGAACCACAGAAGCACAAAAGTTGGGAGAGACCCTTGGAGATCTCCAGCCTAAGCTCTGCTCAGAGCATCTCCAGTAAGGCCAGGTTGCTCAGGGCCTTGGTCAATCATATTTGGATACCCTTCAGGACAGAGACTCTATAGAGTTCCTGGGCACCTCTTCCATATCTGAGCACTCTGACAATCTTTTCCTTTTTTCTAACTGGGATTTCTCCATCTGTCAAAGTGGACATGATGGCACTTGACCTTCCACCACAGAGCACCTCTGAGAAGAGTCAGGATCAACCTACATTACACCCTCTCAGTAGGCAGCTATAGTCACGAATGAGGTTCACCCCAACCTTCTCTTCTTAATGATGACCAAAAAATTGCAACATATAGAATGGCTTAAGTTGGAAGGAATCTTAAAAAGATCATCAAGTTTCAAATCCCCTGACATTGGCAGGGAAGGATATCTTTCACCAGACCAGGTTTCTCAAAGCCCCATCCAGCCTGGCCTTGAACACTTCCAGGGAAGGAGAGTCTGCAATTTCTCTGTACAACCTTGTCCAGTGTGTCACCCCACTCATGATGAGGCAACCCTCATGTGTCATGAGCTCTGGCCTCTCACTGTCCCAAAGACCCTGGGCTGGGCACACACCTCACCTATCTGTATCCTTTCTGGACTGGGGAGACCAGGAGAGGGCAGAGATGTGAAGATTCAGCAGGCAAAATATTAAATAACAGAAGATGAAAGAATTTTTAATGGTTTTTTGTTTGGTTAGTTTTTTTCTTGTTTATTTTGTTTAAAATTGTTTATTATTAGTCTTAGAGAGAATTACTAATGAAGCAGCTAGGAGGACCCTGGTGCTGAAGGCCAGCCCTTCTTCCAGGCAGAACTGTAGTTTCCTGCTTCTCCAGAGAAACAACTCTTTCTTGCTTCATCTCTTGCTGTTTTTCATGCACTGCTGTGGAGTGTCTGGCTGCATTTTCAGCCACACATTGGGAAACCACCTTGTCCTTGGACTAAAGAAACCCAGGGAACTTGATGATCTTCACTCTCTGGGCCTGGCCATCCAGCCTGTTTTTTATCCGCCAAATGGTGTACCCATCCAAGCCATGAGCAGCCAGTTTCTTCAGGAGAATACTGTGGGAAACACTGGCAAAGGCTTTACTAAAGTCCAGGTAAATAACATGCTTCTCCCTCATCCACTAAGTGTGTCACCTTGTCATGCTGGCTGGGCCTGATCTCGTGGTTGTCTTGTATGTGCCACGGGATGGCACTCCGGATGATCTGCTCCATGACTTTCCCTGGCACTGAGGTCATGCTGACAGGCCTGTGGTTCTTAAATCCTTCTTCTGGCCCTTCTTATAGACAGGTGTCACACTTACTAACATCCAGTCAACTGGGACCTACACAGTTAGCCAGGACATCTTACAAATGATTGAATGGTGATGCATTTGGCCCAAATATGGCTGTTTTGGGAGCCGGTAGCCTGTGGCCTGAAAGAGCTCTACTGTGGAAGAAAGAGGAGGGTTGGGGGGAGAGAGTGCTGAGGGCCCCTTTCCTAAGGATCACTCCTTTCTGCCTTTCTACTGCCCCTTGGTCACTGGCACTGCTCTCCACCTCCAGCTTTCTCGTCACCCTATGCCTGGGCCAAGCTGAACAGGATAACCACAGCAGTGTTCGAGGAGGGTCAGAGGTCCTCAGTGAATCCACACCAACCTGGCTCTTTGCAAGTGACAGCAGTGCTCAGCAATGTCTGAGAGGAGACTTTTAAAAGTAGGTAGTGGTAAAAAGTAATCCTTGAGAAAGAGATGTGAGGGTTGAGGTTTTTTGCTTTAAAATAGGTCAAATTTATGAGTTAAATGAGACCTTGGCAGAATTTCAGTGACAAAATAAGAGAAAATGGAAAGTTTATTCTGAGACTGTGCAAAACTTCAGACTATAAGTTAATATCATGGAACTAGGTTTCAAACATCTCTCACCTGGCGGTTATTTTGCGTATGGAATTTACAAATGAATCTAGGAAACAAGAAACCTAAGGATGCCCTTAAGCATTCCCATAGTCATTACTTGTAACTACAGAAATCATGAACTAGTTACATTTGTCCTCTGAAAAGTATGCGTTATGCTTCATATGAATTAGAAAACTTTAGTTTGAGGTTGTTGACAAACAAGATGTAAGGATGAAAGTGAGAGTGCTTGAAAATACAGATTTACACTAACGGCATAAATACATGCTTAAATTAAAACAAAACATTCCAGCTAGCATGTCAGTCTACCTAATTAAGCTTTACAATTTCTGCCAGAGCTTG
>JAWWLV010000088.1:83130986-83142347 GCA_035041135.1 Platyrinchus mystaceus
CAAGAAATATTCTTTGCTAGCTTTTAATGAAAGAGTTTTTAATTGAACAAATACTTTTGCTATGCTGGCTAGAATGCCTCTTTAAATTTGGTTGATTCCATATTGACTGGGTGAGTAGAAGTTTCTCTATCTGCCTTTCTAAAAATATGAGCCAAGATTCCATCTTCTCAATACTCCAGCTTTTAACTACACATTTTCAAAACTATTTTTGAATTGTGAATTGTAAATTGTCTTACAACCAGTAAATGATTATCAGACCATGAAAACCAAATTAATAACATATAAATACGTAGATATAAGTGACAATAGAAATTTAAAACCAAGAGACTGAGTCAGTTTTAAGACAGAGCTCTGGGACATATTCATATCATATGGAAGGAGGTTCTTACGACTGTTGAAATAGGACAATTTCACTCAGACTGCTGTACTTCTCGATCTTAGTTTTTTTATTTTATGACAGTGAGTACACAACAAATTAATTGAAGCTGGAGAACCAAACAATACTTTGAGATTTGCAGAATACTTTGCAATTTTCTTGTTTGGTTTAAGCATTCTGTCTAAGAAAAAGGGGAGCAGAAAAAGAGCAAAATGTCACTTCTTCTCAGCGCTTCCCCACAGCTGCTGCTCTAGGATATAATGCTTCTTCCTATGTAAACCAGGATAGTACTGAGTGGATGGCTGTAACAGAACAGCTGGATGAAACAACATATAATCCACAATAATCCTTCTGTCCATGAGCCAGCAGTGTGCCCTTGTGCCAGTGGTATCCTGGGGTGCATTAGGAAAAGCACTGGCAGAAGGTTGAGGGAGATGATACTGCCCCTCTAGTCTGCCCTGGTGAGGCAGCATCTGGAGTGCTGTGTCCAGCTCTGAGCTCCTCAAAAATTAATCTAATTAAATTAAATTAGATTAAAGCCTGATTAAAAAAAAAAACAAACAGGTAAAAATGTTTGTTTCCTTTTAGTCAGAGAAAACTGTGGGCAGAGAATATTTTGAGGGGAGTTGGATTATGCATGTTATATTAGGGACAGAATATATGCATCTATGGCAGAAATATTATATATATTGCATAAATATTATATCTAAATATCTATGTGTAGCTATAAAGGAGAGAAAATAGAAGAATTTTTTCCCTTTTTCTGATCAAGCTTATTTCCTCTCCTTCCTCATGAATTAAAAAAATAGATACTATTGAAGAGAAATTATGAAAAAATATTAGCATTTTTATCTAAGAAACAAAGCCAAGTATGAGCTATATTTTGAACTGATACCTAGCAGAACAGAAAGTACTAGAAGTACTACTTTGAAGATACAGAACCAGTTCCATCCAATATATGAATAAAAACTTTTGTATCAAATGCTGCTATCCCTTCCCTCTCAAAATGTAAACTAGAAAATAAAAAGCTATATCTTATCATTCTTTCAACCTGCCGTAGATCATGGATTGTGATCTATGACTTGAAGCCTGTCATCTGAGGGATACCACAGGACAAGAGAAATTTTATTTTTTAAACTTATGGAAGTTCCTTGTTAAAATATTGGCAGTGTGTCATTGCTCAAAGGAAGATTATATGACAGAGAAGGGTATCTAGGTTCATATATAGATACATTCTGAAAGCTGTCACAGCAATTTTGACAGGAAGAAAAGCTTCTTTATTGTTCATTTTTGAAGTACAATAGCATTTTCATCTCTTTGGATACATGCTTCTGTTCATGGTTTGAACTAAACGCACCAGTGATCTACATTTCCTCATTAAGATCCAACGCTTAAGAATTACTGAGAAAGTATTAACAATAAGCCTCCATATGGAAGTATAAATAATTCACTTGTTGTGTGTTTTGTTCCATCTCTTAGGGAATATAAACTTGGCAACAATCAAGGTGAATGTCATCATTAATTATGGTTAAAATGCTGAAGTAGAAATACTTTTCCTGACAAAGCAATGCACATAACCAACTGTAACAGGGGAGGTTCGGAAGGATGCCGAAATGGAAAACTAAGACACTGTTGAAAGCTCAAAGAACCAATATTTATTACAAAAAATGGCCAAGTAAACGGGAACCCGAGAGAGAGAGAACAATAAGAGAATAACACACCCTACTCATGCAGGTGTCACAAAAGAAGTTATCTTACACACTGCAAATATCATAGCTGCGTTTTTCGGAGAGGTGATGGCTCACACGTGCAGGCGTCCCCATTATAGACAAGTGGTCCTTCATGTGAAGCAAAAATCCCTGCCCAAAACCCCAGCTGGCTGCTTTTATACTGTTAATTGATTGTGTCTGTCCAGGCAGGTGTGGCCAGTACCACCCAGACAGAGGTTCTTAGTCCTCCCCCCCGTTATGTAGATGTACCCCTTCAGCGCATGCGAGAATACTTTGGAATTCCCCTATCACATGTGCTGTTTTACTCAAGGGGTCTTATCTATTTGGTTCTGGGGGCTTTACTTCATCTTCTCCTCTTCAGTTTCTCCTTCAAATGTCCTCTACAGACAATGAGCCAATCATAGAACACCAATTAAAATAGTTTATACAAGAAACTCTCTCTCCAAGGACAAGGCTCCCATTTATCAGTGAACTTGGCAGGCAAGGAACAAAACTTTTGCAGGTGGCTGGCCCAAACACAGACCAAAAAATATCAACATTCCCCAATACACCAACCTTTAAAAGAAGTTTATAAAGAGACTGAATGGAAATTAAAATTATAATACTTATGTAGATACTGAACACTCAATCAGACATAAAAACACAGTTGCTGCAAACACTAGAGATAGTTTTTTATGTGGCATGATATTTTTGTAGGATTCAAAGTGATATCTGTGCAGGCATCATGCATTTTAAAATCATGAGTGCTACCACTTGGTCTGTTCCATACTAGTGAAGTGCCTTTGTCACCAAGAAGATGCTGCATTGTTATGGGAACTACGCTACCAAAATACACAGACATTAAGCACAACTGTGTGCAACTTTGGCCTAGGTGCTCTAGGTAGATATGAAGCCTTTAGCAATCCCAATAGCTGATTGGGACATTCATTCAGCTCCTGAAAGTGCTGTAGGGCTATAAGAGAGACAGTTAAGTAGGCAGATAAAATTATCATAGGATTCATGTTAAGCTTATATGTCAACAAATACACAACTATAAGAGTCCAAGCAGATGGTTTTCTTTATTTTTCTTACTTTTTTTCTTAGCTCCAGAAAGAGCTAAACCCAAACACATGGAATTTTAATGGATTCTTTTTTCATCTTTTCTTCTACAAATTCAGACATCTTACAGAGTGTAAATCCCTTCTGAGAGTTTTGATTTTCTTTATTTAACCCAAAATCTTATGCAGATTTTCATGAGTATTAGGACTAGAGGGGACTGTAGGTTAGTAATACTTGCTCAGTAGTTATTCAAGTAGTAGTCTGAGGTGATCGTGGAAACAAAATCTCCTGCTCTTAAATAGATAGGTACTACATTCTGAGGAAAATAAAATTGATTGTGATGAATACGTCAGTTTAAATTTCTTGTAATTTTCAAGTCTCATCAATACAGCTAGAGGATAGGAAGTGTGACCTTCACAGCTGCTTTTCTAATTTTCTGTATTCTACATACTATGATTTTTCTTGAAACCAAAAGACTTCACTGATGTGAAGCAGGAAGTGTTTAAGGAATCTTCCTTGTTTGAACTGCTTCTGGGTCTTAGTAACTGGAGGATAATATTCTGTGACCTGACTCAATCCTACTGAGCTCAGAGGATCCACTGCTATAAGTGAGCCTCTCCTGCTCATAAGGTGTTACAGAACTAGAGAAAGAGAAATATATCTGAAACTCCACAGTTAGCAACACTTCTTGCTTTGACTTTTCTACCATGTGTTAAAATAGTAATAACCTCAGTACAGTAGCAGTACAGTAGCCACAGGTGACTGGAAATCCCTGACAGATTTACTGGACAGTGAATGGAAAAGATGAGAGATCATGTTTCCAGCTCTGTGTTGTGAGGATACCTTTCACGAAGGAACATTTCCAACTGGGGGACTTGAATGGGGCTTTTCTAATGTTTTTTGAAAAATAAGCAGGAAAAAAAATCAAAACAAAGACACAAACAAACTGAACAAAATGAACAACCCCCAAAAACGATCAAACAAACAAAACAAAAAAAAAAATCCAAAAAAACCCCCCCCAAAAGCAGCAGGAAAAAAACTGCTGCAAACCCCTTACTTATTTCTTTATACTGGACTTTTGTGGTGTCAAATATTTACAATACACTAATAGTGGCTGATGGCAGCAGGCAGATACAGTAACTACCTCAGTGAGGGATTCAGTCAGAGGTTTGCAGACGATATCTTCTCTCAGGAAACTGGTGAAGGGTGTTGATCATGTCTGGGATGACTGGGAGAAGGAAAACTATTTTTTTCTCTCAAGACTCTACAGAGAAATGACCTTAGAGACACATTTTTACTGAAGCAGTGTAGATGCTGCTTTATTTTCCTGTATTTTCAGCACTCAAGCAGAAGCTGAATGAGGGGAGCATTTAGACTGGGGAGTTTGGATACTTCTGTCTTAGATGCAATATGCTGTCATGGAATTTTACCCAGGCATTGCCAAATATTCACTTAAATGTTGTTACATTAATGCCTGTAAAGTTGGTGGCAGTATGGCTCCATAGCTCTATTCATTTTTTAAACAGTTCAACTTAAAACAAGTCTGTTTTCTCCAATTCACTTGGTTCTTTTATTTATTCCTTTGCTTTCACTGGAAACAATTATTGCATCCTTAACAGCTCAGTTTGTTCCTAAACTATTATAAGCCCACATGTAATGACAGATGACTTTTATAGAAACTAGTTCAAAGTTAGTTTCTGTTTTATCAGGACACTTCAAAACTCCCTGTGATGGTTTCCTGTATTGAATTAAAGAAAATTAGAAAGCTTGAAAGGCTTGTATTTTCTAATTACTCAAACCATGTTCATTTGCATCCACCAAAATGATCATATACTTCATTATTTTACAACTCTTAAATAAGCTTCCTAAGGTATTCTTAATCATATATTAGCCTTATAAGTTTTTGGTAGCACTGAGCTTTGGAAAGTTTCAGCATTATTTTAAATTGAATTTCCTATTGTTAGAACCTATCATGAGCTTGCCTTTGGTGTTAGTAATCCCTGGACAATTGTCAGCCTCAACACTGTATTTTTGATCAGTTGTGGAAAGACACAGCTGAGATAGGTCACAAACACAAAAAGATAGGTCATTAAGAAAGCAAAAATAATGATGCTTGTGGTTCTATAATGAGTGAAAAGTTCTACAGGCACTGTTATCACTAGAAGGTTTTGCATAAAGCACCAAACTGAATATTTAGGATAACATTTAGTAATTGCTGAATAACCTCTATTGTGCGAGTCAGAGCTGAACGCTGTTCAGAGCTTACTGGTAAACTCATAAACTAGTTCTCTTTCATTCTTTGTTCTACTTTGTTTGAAGAGCTGTTCAATGCCTCTAGAGTAGAACATGAAGTGATATTCTTTTGACCTTGAACCTCAAAGGCTGTGCAGTGATTATATGGAAGCTAACATGGGGAGATGAGAGCAGATTATTTTGGTAGTCAAAAGAGCACTGAAATTCTCTGCAGTGATTTTGTTTAGTTTGTTTGCTGTTTTCTTAGTTTTACATTTTATTTTTTTTCTTAGGTATTTCATTTTCAAACTGTTTTATTTCTTTGCTGCAATCCAAGCAGAGGATAATGAAAAAAAAAATCAACCAAAAAACCTGAGCTATTTACTTATGCTTCCATGGAACAAAAAACAGTAAGGACTCATGATCCACTCCTACAGTGTTTTAACCATTCACATATCTTTGAATACATTATTTTTGCTATTCCTGCTATCTTTGTTCAACAAAAATGACCACTTGAAGTACTTCCATTACTAGAATCAAGCAGTGACACTGAGATTATGCACTGCATTTCAAGATTTCATACACACTTTGGTGTACTGAAAAGTTCAGAATTATGAAAAGTAGCCAGGAACAAGACAGATGGACAAAAGTGGCAGATGGACAAAATAATGGATATTCATTATCACAATTCAGAGCTGGCAGATACAACTTTTCAGTAAGATAGCTTTGAATCAGAGTAAGAGCATCTTCCTGAGAATTCCTTTTTGAACAGGAAGTTCAATGTCTTTTTCTCCAATTTTCCAGTCATTATCTCCTTTATCAAGACTCCTGAGATAGAAAGGGATGATTGTATAGAAAAAATTTAAAACCTGTGGTTTCAGATAATACTGAAAGCACATCTTCAGATCATTACTTAAATAAAAATTCTTTTGTGTTATGATCAAAAGCCTTATGCATTCATCAAATGAAACACTCTAATCAGAGAATTTGTGTTGTCAGTTATTTTGAAGTCACATCTATATAATATTTTGATAGAAAATATGTGAGATATTTTCAGGTATTTTACAGTATTTTTTCTGTATGATTTACATATTTTTCACTTCATGATGATTTTGTTAGATAAAACAGAATTTTTAAGAGCCATTTTTATCTACAAGATTAAAAATGCCACATCAAAAAATTTAACATTCTGTAGTTGAGTGACTACAAAAGTCATTCAACAATTATTTATTGCATGGCTTTGATATATTGTATTACCATGTTTCCTTATTTTCCATGTTTAATTTCAACGTTTAGTATATTTTTATATTATCACTGAAGTACAGTATGATCAAACTTTTGCAGAAGAAACAGTGTTGTGAAATGGTCTATTGTATGACTGATAGTCTAAATTTATTGTTTCATGGGAACTAGTCTTCTATGTCAAAATTTTTCTTCCCTTCTATCCTTACATAACAGTTTAAACATGCTTGCTAAACAAAGATAAAATCACTCTGCCATGAAAGCAATTAATAGAGACTTAGAGGATCTGTATTTTACCCTAGCATGAATTAAGTATAAGGATTTCTCCTCACAGTTACCATGTTGTGCACAAGCAATTATTTTGACATCCTTTGGTTTTTCTATTTGTAACTGAGAACACAAGTATCATACAGTGTGGCAGAATCTTTCCCTGGGCATTATTAAATGACAGCTTAGTTACCAAAATTAAGTCTAGAAAATATTCTTGAGAGGAGAGAAATTTTGGCTTTCTGAGGCTTCCTACTAGAAAAACTACATGCTAAGCATCTTCTTCAGACTAGGAAAGATTATATGTTTCTTCTCAAACTCTCAAGTGTTACTTTGTGTTTTCCCCTTAGGGCACCCAAACCCTCTGTTACCCGTCAAACTTCCACTTTGCCTGCAAAAGGGCTTTTTACCCCTAGAGCCTTTCTCACTCTCCCAAGAATTTAGTGTTGCCAGTGATAACTTGTCTATGCTATAGCACAGTCTTAAATTGTAGGTTGTAAAATAAGTTCAGTTATAAAGTGAAGGTAGGTACTCAGATGTTGCTTGAAAAAGATGCACATGATGCAAACACCACACTTCAGAACACTAAAGGAGATAAAAATAATAATCTGTTACTCTATTCAGAAACATAAAGTTATGTACAGACTTCTCAGCTTAAATGGATGGTTTAGATTCCTAATATCATAAGCATTTATTCTATTTGTTTTTATGGAACTAGCTGGCAATTTTCTATTTGGCTTAAGCATTTCTATCTATTCATTGCAGCATTTGGTTGTGAAAAAAGCTTTCTTTACTGTGGAAAAAGTCTGCAGTATACCAGTCACAGCACATCATACTGTGCAGCACCATATGCTTTCAAAAAGTTGCTAAAAAGTGTGCATTCATCACTAAGCTGTCAAAACAATTGAAGCACTACTCAGAAATCCCATTTAGGTAAATACTCTGTGGCAATACCTAATATGCATAGTCAATGTAAGTCATCAATCCTGCAGCATCATCCAGTCCAATCTTCTAGTTAGAGGACTTCATCTGTAACAGTTACCAAAAATTAAAATTTCTTAAACAGAGAGCACAGGCATGACACTAAACATTTCATACTGGATTTTGGTTCACAATAACTTTGTAAACCAAAATAATTTTACTGATATTTGACATTGTACAGCTGCCTTGTACAAAAGGCTGTTTTGACAATTCCTGCAAATGTTACAGAATGTACTAAAAATGTTAAAGTATTTAATGCATATAACTGATTTATTGAAAGAGAAAATTAATACCTTGCATTATGAAACCAGGCATTACTTATTTTATAGATCTAGACATTAATTGTTTTATAGATCTATAATAAAAATAAGGCTAATAAAAAAGAAACCTTTAAACAGGAGCTTTTAGATGAGAAATCTACTCTGTACACTTCTGAATAATGATTTAAGGCTTAATTGAACTCTAAAAGCAGGAGAAACTTTGATGATAGCAGTTATGGTTTAGGTTTTTTAATTAGCACACATCTAAGGTGTTCAGATTGTCAAATAAAAAATGCTGATGTGCATAAGGCAGTACATTTCTCTTAATACGAAATGCAGTGGGATCTCAACTTTGAAGAGATCAGAACTAAGACATCACCATAATTGAGGCTGTCTGCAGAGAAAATACATGTATCTCAGAAATATACTGATGATATGTACTAGGTGAAGTTACTAATAGTAATGCAAAGGTTTAACACAGAACATGTAGAACTTCAGATGTGTAGGGACTTTTATTTTCACCCTTGTGATAAAACGGCATTCTTCCAGAATTTTATGTAAATTTATTGCAATGACTAGTTTCTTTGAAGTCATTCAGGATTATAGCTTCAATTAACTTGTATTTTTTTACTTTGGGGGCTGTTTGCATGCCTAGTAACCTGCATGGAGAAGTTAAATAGCAAAACTGATCTACCATCATGTAAGTCAGGGAGTTTTAAGTGGCTCACACACGCTGTGCTACCAGACGAAAGACATTGGCTCCACCATGCTAGCAAGGCTGAGTAAGACAGAGAGAGATGTAGTATTTTTTCATATGTGACAGGGGAAAAAAATGCTTTCCAAAATTTTCAGCTCATATGCAACCTCATTATACACTACTTTTTTTCCCTTTTCTTTGTTCATTCTTTAGATTGGTTTGTATGGTATTTCTGCTAACTGTGGTCTTGTGCAAGAATGTGTGGGTTTCCAATACTGATTTCTATTGGGATTCTTATACATATCTTTGTTTTTAGGGGTGTGGTTTTTTTTCTTTCCTGATGAAAAACAGAGTTTAGAGTTTTTTAAGGAATTAACAAAAGAAACACATAAGAAGAAAATTGAGTAGCAGGAAAAAAATCAACACGGCTTAAATTATAATGTGTTCCCTTTAAGAGTTTTTTATAGATTCAGTGTGTTGGATTACATTATATGGAATGGAACAATGAAGAAACCTGTTCCAATGAAAAAAAATCTTATATAAAACAAGTTTTCTGATTGTAGTCAGACTCCTAAAAACTGAAGGGATACTATTTCTACTTATATAATTTTGCCCACTATGCCTACACAAGTCATAAATTGCATATATATTTAAGGCTGTTTGACATCAGATTTAAAAGCCTAATTTAAGTCTAGAGATGACGACATCTTAATCCTTGTGGGAGGAGCTAGAAAAATTTCCAAGTTTATTTTTGTGAATTTGATTACAAATAATCAATCAACTAACATATTAGTAAATTTTCTGTACTTACAGGGCTTGATCCCCTCTATCTTCATACACCACCTTCATTCTCATATTTATGAAGTACCTATAATGTGAGATTACAATATTTTTAGTTTGCCAAAACAAAATAAACAGTCATCTCCTACTTTTTTTTAAAGTTCCAGTCAGAAGACATAATGTGGCCATATCCTGGTAGCACATTGAGCATGTTAAAAATTATTCATATGGTCGAAGATGTCAAAAAAACAATCTTTTTATTGATTTACCAATGAAGATCAAGCAAAATATTTCCAAACTGTATAGTTGGAAATAGAAGATTTCCAGAAAATGACAGGTTTGCAAGAATTAATCATAACAGGCTAGTGAGGAAAAAATATTTTGTTCATTGTATAAATGCTGCAGAATAAATTTATGAAATAAAAATGAATTTATAAAAAAAATACAGGACCAATATTACCTGTGTAGAAATACAGTTTAAGGCATTTATGCTTCAAAGAAAAGAAGAAATTAAAAATTCACTTTAAATTCTAGAGAACTGAAATCCTTCAGTGCTCTAGGAAGGCTCTCTCCTCTAAAAATCCTGTTCAAATAAAGTACAAATCCATAGGCCAGGCCATAGGATCCTCCCACTGGATCTGACACTTAAAAGATTCAAAACTAGAATTCTGGAATGTCCTTCATTTGCAAAACACCTGTCTCAAGCACAGAAGTGTAGCTGATATCTGAACGCAGAAAAATGGGGGTATATGACTCTGTCTTTACATCTCAAGTGAAAAAAAAAGCACGAATGGCTCAAAACAGGAAAGATGGATTGAAGGATCAGTAAGTGCTGCTATATTAGATAATCAATACTAAAATTGTACACTTCTGATTATGGGAGTGTAATGATTCAAGTACACTAAGGATCTCAGTAAAAATGATGTGTGGACAACCTATTTTATTTTTTTCACATTGGTTTTACCCATACCCAAAGAATAATTCAATAGTAAAATTTAAGTATAGAGAAGGTGATATCTGTAGGTTCCTTTCAGACTTATTTCCATATAACTATGTGAGAAGATCTCAAATTATTTGATCCTCTGAAGTTCCCTCTCATAAAAAATAATAATAAAAAAAAATATTGGTGAAATTTGTTTTGGCCATCACAGGTGTGTTCTTTTGGCACTGGTAAGTCATACTTCAGTAGAAGTTTATAAATGAACTATAATTAAGACTACAAAAGACACGTATTTCTGGGGAGAGATCACTCACCAGTTATCATCGAGCAAAACAGACTTGACTCAGTTTAATTTATAACCCATCAATAGTATAATAAGAAATACAACCAAATCTCAAAACCACCTTCCTCCCTGCTTCCTGAGCTCAATTTTACTCCTGATTTTCTCTCTCTCTCTTCCCCTCCAGGGGAGCAGGAGAATGGGAAATGGAGTCTGCAGTCAGTCCATCACATATTGTCTCTGCTGCTCCTTCCGCCACAGGGAGAGGATTCCCCACACTCTTCCCCTACTCTGGCATTGTATTCCTTCCACAGGAACAGTCCTCCATAAACTCCTCCAGTACGAGTCCTTACCACAGGCTGTAATTCTTCACAAACTACTCCAGAGTGGAGGGGTCTCCTGGTGGTCTAGTGGTTAAGATGCGACGCTCTCACCGCCACGACTCAGGTTCGATTCCCGAGCCGGGTTCAGGGATACTCCCCCGGGCAGATGGTGCTCGTCAGCCCCTAAGGCCATCCATCTAAGAGAAGGTCACTCT
>JAWWLV010000088.1:83142447-83189224 GCA_035041135.1 Platyrinchus mystaceus
TAAAAAATCCATTGCGCAGGCTTGAAAGGTAAAAAGACCTTTCCCAAATCTTCGTTTGCGAAGACTGGCCACGTTTAACTCCAGAGTGGGTCCCTTTCATGGGGGAATAAGTACTGCCAGCAAACCTGCTCCAGCATGGGCTTCTCTCCACACCCGTAGACCCCCCCCCCCCACTACCCAAACCTTTCCACACCCAGTACAAGAGGTATTTAGATATGTATCATTATTTGAAAAAGAAAACCCTCTTCATATAATATCAGTAATTTAAATGTATTTTTAAAAGGAGACATAGATGACTGCCCTGGTCTTCAAGGTAAATATAAACTACATATGAATGCCTTGATTATGCAGAAAGTGTCCAATATGTTTTGCACATGGGCACTACTTTATAGGGCCAACTCAAACACATGAAGTTATACTGACATCTAACTGTCGTGTTGTCAGGTGGCATTATACATGAGATCAGTCAATAATACTGAAACAGCTTAAACAACATGCAGAATGAGGTGGGAATATTAACTCACCCTAGTTATACTATAAATTTAGTAGGTGTTCCATGCAGAAAAATAATTTTCAATTTGAACGAGAGCCTTTTAAAATGTCGAGCATGTTGTATTTTTTATTTCTCATATGAAACTCAGGACTTTTTCTACTTATATGCCAAATCTTGATTAAGAGTCTGTTTCAGTTATGAAAGTAAATACCATCAGAACAAACTTAAAGATACCAACAGTTGTTTATATATCAATATTTTATTACAGCAACTTTCCATTTTTTGGACAATATTTTGGGTTTTTCTAATGTCCTGAAAACTTAAGGCATTTAAGAGTACTAAGGCATCAAGGAAGAAAGTAAATCTACTAATTCATATACTCTTTTAATTAAGTGTATCATTACCTTGTGTTTAATTTTATCTTTTTAAAAATAAATACATGATTAATTCCTTTTTAATTAAAATAAAAAGTCATTATCTCACTAACATTTCAATGTTAACAAAGAGCTTGTAGTTAGAAGGATTAAAAACATGAATTTTCATGAAGACTAATAAAAGACATTAGAGTGATAAGAAATACCCATCAGTTGTCAGATTATTGCTAAGGTACACAAAATAGCTTTCATAAGAAAGAAATCTTAGGGATGGGTAAAAAGGAAAATCCATTTGGAAGCTTTGACAATCCAAAATGCTACCCAGCACTGAACAACCTCCAGGCGAAATTTTAATACTTCGGAGCTAGAGTTATATTGACAAAGTGGTTCAGACCAGTAGAAACAGATCTCTAGAACAAAACAGTGGTGCTGAGAAGCTGATACTTACACTACAGGTGTTTTAGGGATTTTCTTTAATTCCCAGTAGCTTTAATTTTGTTGCACGGACTAAACGTTCCTTAGCAGCTGGAAAGCAACTTCTAGTGCAGTTGCCTTGAGATCACTTCAAATATGTAAATCAAGTAAGAAGGGATATTTGGGAAGTTCATTCCTGATCCAGACTAAGCCCATAATGCAGATGAACCCTCAGAGCCCTTTGAAGAATTTATTTTTATGGTATCCTAAAGGAGTGGGACAGGAAGAGAAAAATTTATCACCAAGAGAAGTGAAGAACTGGGAGTTTGGGCACTTGTCTGGCAGTGAAACAAGCCCAGTGTTCTGTGGTGTTATTACTGGGATTCAGCATGAAATGTTCAGGTACTACTTCATCCAATACCTTCAGCTCCAACTTTAAGTTTTAGAAGTACTAAATTGAAAATGCTTGGAGTCCAATTACTGTCACTGATTTTCCCCTACTTACTACGCTTTTGTAGTGTTTTTTTTATAACTCCTTCTTATTGCGTCCACTGAGCTCCAGGGATCTTACAGTAAAGAGCAGCTTAATTTCCCTTTCATTTAATATAGGGTAGCTCAATTTGTTTTTTAACTTGTCTCTAAAAAAAAAAAATAATCTTATACTTTGATAATTTTTACTTTTTCTCTACCCAGATCATAGATATTTTGTTATCAGTGGATAAAAGACAGCGGCTGCTCAGCTGGAAATTTGTAAGATGGAGAAACTTGTGAGCTACTGACTTTTCCCTTTGAAATAAAAAGGAAGCAAGAAGAAGAAGAAATTATTTTGTGTCTGTGTCTGCCTTTAACTTCTACATAGATCAAGAATTCAATATGCACCCTTTAGAGCTAGGTAGGAAGATGTTTGAAGTACTTCCTATGGATAACTTAGAGCACAGTATAATAAAATTTTTGAAATAGTTTTCTCTGGATTATGCTTGTAGATTTTTTGGTGAATTAGGCATCGCAAATGATGATTATACCAGATGAAACCCTACTGTTGATAATGTGTGATGTCTTTTATATAAATTTTATATATATATAAATGGGGAACAAAGCCGTTTGAATGCTGAATATCATTTGAAAGTTGGCGATAAATAATCACTATACATCTGAAAAAGGAGTTGAAGTGTTCCAGTTTTCAGGCCAATGATCCAATTTTAATGTGCTAGTAGGTTTATGCTGATATGTTACTCATCTCCTCAGAAATAACAGCAGTCTGTATAAGAAGAAATGTTATCAGAGCTTTCACCTTTTAAATACACAATGTGCATCATTTAAGCAAGAGAACTTTTGTTTGACATAAATGACCTAAACCATAATGTTCTTTTTTTTAGAGGCTTAAGGTGGATTGGCCCTTATCTTCTTATTGACTATATGCTTTGCTATGGGTAGTGAAACATTAGCCAGACTACTTCTGGTTTATCCGAATATTTCATATAAAAAATCAGATAAAGTTCTGAGTCTTGACAGTCTAGTGCTAAAAGCATTTTGTTTTAGCAAGCTTTTAGGCTGGTTGGTATGAAGAATGTAAGGACGAAATAAACAGGAAGATACATAGGAAGACACAATGTGAAAACTAATACTCTAAAGCAGTCTCTGATTCAATACTTCATGTCAACTACCTTCCCCCACTTTTCCTGTTGTTTATGAAAAATACAATGAAATTTCTTCTAAAATGCCTCTGACTGAAAAAAAAAAACCCTACAAAAGCATGCTGAAATGAATTTCCTTGGTATTTTCCCAGTGTCCTAATGAGTACTATAAATATGCATACTGATTATTTTTTTTTTTAAAGAAAAGTATATTAATCTTGGACCTCAGTTCAACATTTTAGGGCAACTTGGAGCTTGGTATATGTGCCAAAAATATTACAGCAGTTCAGAATTACAGTTACATAATGACCTACAAAGTGACAGGTCGATCACATTAGTGGGTTCAGCAGCTAAAGCAGATGTTCCCTGTCAACTTACCACTTATTAAAATAATTTAGATATACACAGGTTTGGAGCTTTCAAACTGATGATACAGTAGAAATATGTTAGTAAATTCTATTGTGGTACAGTTTTAATATCTCTGGATATTACAGGGACTAACATTACCCAGTGATGTTCAGTATTGTGATTTTTCTCTGAGTTTGAGAAGAAATTTTTTAGTGAACAGGATTATTTTACTTTTTTTTAATTAAAATGATGGAATTCTTTTCTTTCAATGTCAACAAATAAAGAAATCATAATTTTTTTATCTTTTATTTTTTTTAAACTAAATCTCTGAGTAAAAATGTGCTCCAGTTATTTTACCCGCAAATCTTACCCTGCTTAAAGTAAATTAATAAAATAGCTGTCCCTGCACAAAAAACCAAAAAACAAACAAACAAACAAAAAATCCCAGCTATTTTGTACGGCTTGAAAATTACAATATGCTCAGATAGAGAACAACAGCTGCAGGAAGCAGACATGCCTACTTTGGCATAGGGTCTAGACACCAGAAAGCAGTGGTAGTGAAAACTAGAGATTTCCAGATCTGAGACTTTCCTGATGTAACGTGGCAGCCGCTCAGAGAGCCCCTGCTATCCTGCAGATGTCTGAGGCTGCCATATCCTCCGACAGCAGCCAGGCCCCAGCTCGGATCTCTTCCCTGTTGTGGAGGACTATTCCACTACGGGCAGTCCTGCTAGCTTTGTATAAAGGCATTGGGCTTGTGCTGGCATATTGATTCTTGCATAGTGGTCTCATGAAAAGCTGCATTAAATGGCTGTTTTATAAATATTCTTTCTGGACTGTGAGCAGAAAATAAAAGGGATTTAGGATCCACAGTTATTCATGGTAATGGCTTTTTTTTCCCTAAGAACAAAAATACTCATCTTGCTGCGTACATGGATGTTTGTCTATTTCGTTAATGCCAGTTCATGTGAAATACAGCCACTGCTTTTCTTCCTATTTTTGAAGCAGAAAGAAATGGATATTTTTTTAACTGGAAGAACTGTGATAACTTTCATTGATTCAAAAGTGCTTAGAGATATTTTTTGTGTTTATATGTGACTGAAATAAACCAGGTAATTTTCTTAATCTGAAGTACAGGAAACTATAACTGTATTGTTAGGTACGTAGGCTGGCACTCTAGAGAATTATAAGAAAACAGCAGATGCTAAATTATCATAGACCCAGAGAGACTGAGTTACACATCCCTTGGAAGTTTATACAGACAAATCTATAGGGCTCTATAAAAAATTGAGCTAATTTATCCCTTAAAAAATAATCAATAATATGCTGTTTAGTTCTTACAGCAAATGATGTTGAAGATATAATAACATTAAAAGTGAAATCAGTGATTTCTATAATATCAAAGATTATTGTTAAGGGGGAAAAATAGCCCTCAGTCTTTACATAATACTGGCAAGAGAAAACAGGAAAAAATCATAGTCATTCTCCATCTTTCATTTGGAGTTCTGCAGAGGCTTTTGCTTCTAAGAGGAGTATCACAGCTGCAGTTTTTGCAAAGTCAGAGTTGTAAGAGCCCTGCAGAGGTCTGTGAAAGTGACTGACAAAGTGTGCCCAAGCCACCTGAAGATAATGACTCTGGTATTTTGTCATCTTCTGTGAGCTGACTAAATTTTCTATACCAAAGCAAAATGCACAAACTCCACACAAGTCAATAGCAATAGGTTCCATGTTTTGAGTAATCTTGAGTTATCCAGGAGACTGATTTTGATTTACTCTTACAGTTTTTAAGGATATGTCCCTGTCCTCCCAACTCTGGCTCCTCAAGAACAGTTTTATTCCAATTATTCAGGGACATGTTACTCCTCTCCAAAAGGGCTGGCCTAATTGCAAGTAACTTCAGGTGCCTATCTCCATTCCTTCCAGATGACAACAATGACCATGTTGTAAACATTATTTAGAAAAGCTGAAATACCTGTGTGTTAGGTAGTAAGTGAGTGACCAAATTCCATTGAGAAAGAACCACAGTAAGGGTGTAGTGATTGACTTACAAGCAAGTAACCATGCATTTCTTGTATATCCTTTCTGTGCAATAGCTCCTTAAGAGTACATAAGGACTTAAGGGATGAAAATGTTTCACAGATCAGGATTTAACCACATCCACCATGATAAAGTGGTTCACTATTGATCGTTGATCACAGAAGGCAAGGAAAAAGCACAGAAACCAATATCCAGCAGCTCTGGATAAATGAATAGGAAAGCTTGAATGTTTATGTATGTACCAGAGAGAAGGGAGTATTTTGTGTTATGCTGTCTCTTTGCTACCTCTTTTTTTGAGATGGTGGAAGGCTGATCAGAAGACTCAACAATTTATTGTCTAGCTTTCAGATATACCATCAGTTTCAAATGCTCAGACTTTATATTTGACCATGAAGTCAGTGACAACCTTTTAAATAAGAACAACTACTCCTCTGAAAATTGGACTAATCATTGGCAATTCATAAATTTACTTTCCTCCTGGGGCAGCTAAGGTCTTCAAGACAAAATAATTTCTTCCAAACCACTCATGGCTTCTCTTTACATTTTGGATATAGATATTGTCATATGGCATTATAGATTCTTTGTCAGAGGCTGGCTTCTGCCAAAATTATTTGGCTATATCCCAAATGCTCCCCTTATGGATGACTAGGCCTGTTCATATAGCAGAGCACTTAGAGAGACCCATGCCTCCATGTGTGCACTACAGATTTTTCTCATTATTTTTACACTAGCTTGTAATACCTTTTGTTTTCCCCACTCAGTTTTTTTCCCACTAAGGAGAAGGATGTGATCATTACATTTTTTCTTGAGGACAAAGTCTTTCATAAGAAGTGACTGTGATATTAAAAATTTCTCGTGTTGGATTCTGGCAACGCTTGACTTTTGCAATAAATCTGGAATTCAACAATAGGACAGTTAAACACACAAAAATGCCTCATTATTGAGTTTAAGTTTGTTGTAAAAGACATCCTTCAGGATGCATAATTAGCAAATCCTTGGATAGACTGCTAAGTCTCAAGGTTTTACATGATACTAGTTCAGTAGATTCTCAGTTTGTATAAAGCTTTATGTCAGAATGTATACCAGAAAAAAAATACAGCATGAAATTAGACAAGCTTAACTTGGGTTAATATTAATCTGTAGCTTGTCGTGACAAGCAATATTTTCAGGGCATCTGTAGTCATGGAAGTTGAAAATTACTTATGGATACACAGGTGCCTGGTACATACGCTGGAGAGCGACTGATAGTCCCTTTTTATGTTTCTCCCTGTCATTTTTCCTCACTGAAGAGCAAAACCAAAAGGTTATCATGGTCCTTAATAAGAAGTGGCACATTTTGTTTTAAAATTGAATAGTACAATTTCTCATTTCCCTGCCATTTTAACTGTTTATTACTACACAGTTTTTCATCTCCATCTGAATTTAAATGTACAGTCTCTCAGCTGTCCATTCGGGTCTTACTTTGCTGCCAGTTTATTATGTATAATCTCATATATACTCTAAATTTGATCTCAATTGTGGTTTCTCCTGAACTGTGATAAACATGCAACAGGTTCATGTCTATTTTACATTCACATAAAGCTTCAAACCTAGTCAGGGATTTGGTTTCAATTCAGTATAGGCATTTTTTGGCAGCTTTGCAGTCTTGTGATAGACAATCCATAGATTGTCTATCAAAATAAAGATTAATGATATCATAAATATTAATGGTGCCATAATTTACTTTTTTATTTCCCTAAATATAACAGCAAATCCTCTGTATGTATTGAATTTTAGGTGGAAAAAAAAGTGATTTTTATTTCACTTCCTGATGGATAACCTTCATGATGGCAAATACGATTTGAGTCTATTTTAAGATGTCTTCAGTCTTGATAGTTACTAAAGCTATCCACTCTTTGGGTTTCCTAAGGTCAGCAGTTTAAGAGTCTTCATTTTATAACCATCATTTGTCAACTGTTCATTTCTAAACAGACAAAGAGTCAGTAGTAACTTACCCTAGAAATAGATTGCCAAAACCACTGATGCATGCACAAACAATTGCTGAAACCTTTCTGCTGTTTGTGTTGTCCAACTCTGGGACCCTCTTTGCCTTTTTGCATTCTGCAGTTTGTTACAGCGCATCACCGAGAAGTTCCATTTGATACCAGGGTTTGGTTATGCAGGACACTGCAAAGACATGGGAAGATAATGCCTGTGCTTCGAAGTAACAGAATTGTTTAGGTTGAAAAAGACCTCTACCATTGTCGAGTCCTACCACTAACCCAGCATTGCCAAGTCTGCCTCTAAACCATGTCCCTAAGTGGCACATCTTTTAAATACCTTAAGTGATGGTGATTCCACCACTTCCCTTGGCAGACTGTTCCAATGCCTGACCACCCTTTCAGTGAAAAAAATGTCCACCCCATAGGCTTCTCTGCCCAGGCAGGGCAGAGGATTGTAGGAATGGTTGTCTTTCCAACACTCTTTCAGCAGGTTTACTGAAATAAAATATAAAATAATTATAATGAAATAAAATATATAAAAATATACTACAATAATAATAAGATATAAAAAATTTCAAACATAATGAAATAAAATAGGCACACATCCTCTCTTTTTATTTATGTGTATATATATATATATATATATATAAAATCAGGCTGTAAAAACACAGCAGAGAACTGCCACACCACCCACTCTCTCCTGCCATGTGGTTGCTACAGGTGATCACTGGTGCGCCACTCCTCTCCCCCAGTCAGAGACTGCTTGCACCAGCTTTTTGTATGCCATGCTGTCTGGAGTTCTCCTCTAAGTAGTTTTCTTCTGACATGGTCTATAAAATTTGGAAAAAAATAGATTTGCCTAAATGTGCCAGGAGAGAGGTCATCCTGGGGCAGCAGCTTCCAAAGCAAAGCTACAGAATCACAGCCTGACAAAAGGAACTGGCTTAGAAATCTGCTGTCAGCTATAAAGCAGTCACAGATTGTGGTGCAAGCTGTGGTTATGGTGGCTAAGACTGAGGCAGATCTCTCCCATGATTTAGAGACAAAATAATGCATATTCAAGCATCTCCTTTGTGCAGAACTGCAGAACCTCCAAGTGGGAGATGAAATAACAAGGAACTGTTAGAAAAATCTGTCAGATCAGCTTGAGGAGCAGCAGAGCAAGAAGCAGGTGTGGCTAGAGAGTGGGCAATGGTCACAGCACAAGCTCTACCTGTTGAGCACCTGACACGCATCCATCAAATGCCCTACACGTGACAATCACACTTTTACGTGGAATAACTCAACAGTCACATACCTGTCATGTTCCTCTCCGGTGCCCATTATGCCTCTATTACGTGTTCCTCATGGACTGACCCCACACCAATCGTGTGCCCAACATGTGGCGATCACGTGCCCAGAATATGACAATCACGTACCCATCAGGCACCCACCATGCGCCCACCACATGGCAATCACACGCCTGGCATATCTGTTGTGACTGATACAGTTGTTCCACTGTAAGGGTGCCAACAGCAGCAACATTTGATGCAACAAGCGCAGTATTGAACTGCCAGCTGATGCAAAGTGAGGTGTATAAATGTGGAGCTCAACTGGTATTATAACACCAAAATTATTTTTTTTGAAAAAACTTTAAAATTAATTTTGGTAGTATTGGGACAGAATGGATGGGTAAACAAAGTAAGTTGTTTCAGACATCTGTCCTGGCTGAAATGCAATTCAATGTTTTCATCACTTACTAAGATGATTAAATTGAGTATACTCCATCAATTTGGCACTCCTCTTTAATTGAGATTCTCTCTTGTGGTTTGGAAATCTTGTGTAAAGGATTACAAAATATCTGTATGCAAAGACTACAGAATACCTGTATATAAAGAAACTCTGTTACAGCTGAGCCCACTGGTGGGTTCTGCAGTGATTTGCTAAAGTGGTTTTATGATCGGGACAGATCATAGTATTCATGCAACAGTGGATAGACATCCAATATCTGTTTTATTTAAATAGGAAAAAATCTCATTGGAAATTTTTTGTGAAGACACAGGGTTTTTGTGTCTAATAACTTCAAAGACAGACATAAGAAGCTCATCTGGAAAACAGGTGACATTTATTATGGAACAGGAGAAATTACAGTGGGAATGAATTTGCTAATGTTCAGGTACATGAACTGAGTAGGACTCTACAAAATTCCTATGAACCTTAAGTTCCTGATTTACTCAGCATGCTTCCTAACTGAACAGAGAGAAACTGGTTTCCTCAACTCTTTTAAGATGGTACTTATTTGACCATCATTTATTGATGACCTTAAACCCAATGATTATCACGTCTTCTTTAGTAATATACCAAATATTGAGTCATGTCCCAAGAAAATGCCCACAGAAATCATTTCCAGATTTCTACCAAAAAAAAAAATAGTTTCTACAACACCATTACATTCATAGAACAAAAATATGAGAGGGGAGTTTTTGTATGTGCAGAAATCAGAAGAGATTAGACAGTGTTTATTGTTTAACACTGGTTTTGTCCCCCATCAAAATACAAAGGTGATAAGCTGGAATAAGGAAAATTGTATTTTATGGAAAAAAAAAAGTCTTTTCAGAATTTACTTATGTAGAATACTGGTGTAAAATGCTAAATCATGTCTTATACATTCTAGGCTGATAATTCTGCTTTAGTTTGTAATAGTGTTTTGGAACAGATAAGTTGTCACAGTTCTATAAAATATGTTTATTGTGTTTTGTAAGCACTGCTGTACCATCTAATGTAATTTGTAGACCATGTTTGTTGCCTTTGGTTTTTCGATAACACTCAGAAAAAGCTTTCTATTCAGTTTGGAGTGCCATGTTTACTTGGTACACACAGACTGAGCTGGGTAAAACACCACCACAACAACATAAAAAACAAACAAAACCACATTTCCTAGCCTACTTGCTAACTTCCAGACTAACTGTGATTCAACTGACTGCTGCCCCCATGCACATTTATCCAATGTGCTCATTACTTGCACTTATTCTGCACCTTTTTCCCAATGTCTACACTTTATCCTGACCTGCATTTACTCCTTTCCTAAATTGTCCAGGGTAGGCCGCCCTACTCGGCATCTACTTCATCCTCAGGAAGACTTGACAACTGAAATGTGTGAGGAGCATTTCTGTTCAGAGCTCAGCATACAGTGGATTAAATCATAAGGACATCCCTCCCAGGTACGTGACCTTCATCAGGAGCAGTGGCTGCCAGCAGAACTCAATATGTCGCAGCTCGTTTACCAAGGGCTGGGGCGTACTCCTGTACATGCACTGGCAGAATAATGGGTGAGGCTCACCTCAGGAGCTGGAAGGCTTTTGAAAGATGATGAGAAAGGAAAGAAACAGGCCAGCACCTGTGAGAAAAAAGCTATACAATATGTGAAAAATGCTAGGAAACTACTTAGAAGCAGAAGTTCTAGAATTGCAATTTAAACAGTTTTATTGAGTAAAAATCATGAATGTTGAATAGTCTAGTATTGAAGGAGATAAGCATTATGTAGTATATCTGCAGTTAGTTTCCAAAAGCTAGGTTCCTATCTTTATGGGTGTGTTCTTTCAAATTAAATTACATTACAAATAATTCATATATATATATATTAATGAAATATGTTTCTGGGGTAATTTTTGACTATTAAATTGCCTTGTAGCTTGGGCAATACAAACGAAATTGGTTGCCAATTACTTTTAATTTTACTTCCACCCCTAAGAGGCTGTTCAGGTAGTTTGTATGGTCAGCTTTGAAACAGGGTCTTTTTCAGGGGCACACTGTGGAGTTTTCACTTGGATTTTATTTTTTTTTGTCTTTGTTGCTGTTTGCATTTTTTTTAACTCAATAATCTTAGAGGACTCAATTGTTTTTAGTAGTGCTTTAGTTTATTTGAGCATCTATGTATTGTGGATATGTTTTATTCATGTCTGGATTATTTTTCTTCCCCAAATGTCAAAAACATTGTGGACGCTTCAAGCTTAATGCATTCACGGTGCTACAAATTTAATTTTCCTGCAGCTATAATTATTACAAGTTGGTTGTTTTTCTTCCTCCTAATTTATCTAGAAACATAGAAGAAAAGAAAGGCTGGTTTCATGAAGACATAAGATGCCACATAGTTTAAGTACATCTTTATAGGCATCATTTATCTTGCAGGTTCACAATACACAGTATCTGTCACTGTACACAGACTTCCTGCACACTTGTTTGATCTTGTTTTCCCACCTTTTAAAAAACATATTTGAAAATTTTGTGAGGCTAAGGATGATTTGACATTAAGATGGATTTGCTTCTAAATCTTGAAAAGTCTGTCCTGAATCTTGAAATAGGTTGTGCTGTGGGAGGGAAAAGCATAGGAAAGATTAGGCTCTGTATGATGCTGATCAGTACGTGTATTCAATGTGCTAAGACAGTATTTTACTCATATAAATCTAATTTTGTGGAAGCAGGCTTAGTGCCTCCTGGTTTGCACTGTTTTTTCATGGGTAAACTTATTTTTTTCTGCTTTTTTTTATACATTGGAGAGCATATTTTGGTTGTTCAGAGACAAATGAAGAGGTTGTCCTCTCAATATTTTTCTGCCAAATTGTATATGAATCATCCAGGTCATTTACAAAGCAAATTTAAAGGCAAGAAAATGAGAATATTTCTTCTGCAGTTGAAAGATTATAAAGAGAATTTTAGCCACACTCTGTTTTGAAAAGATTCTTAATGTTTCCTCTAGGGCTACTATAACTAAATACTATTTCAGTGTAAAGCTCTGTAGACAGGCTGCTGGTCTGAGAAAATTAGAGAGACTATGCCACTATTTAGATAAATATGTATAGTACATTTTCCAGGTCAGTACTCTGACTGACAGCCATAGTGGGATTAGTGGCAGTGGTAATACCCCAGGCTGTGAGCTGCTGCTATATGTAATACGGCTTTCCGTTTGCAGGCATGCATTCCATCTGCTTCTCAATTGTAATTATTAGAACTCTATAACTCTTTGAGGCTTTCTGTGTGAAGTCCTAAAGAAATGTGAAATGCTATTATTGAAGTAATGTAAAAATTATTTTCTTGTCTAGGTTACTAATCATAGGACTTTCCCAGCTGAATGTGCATTTACTTATTTACAAGTATAGTATTTTTTAGAGCAATTCAGAAGGGCATCCTGTAGCAAAAAATGTTATAGGGGGCACATCAATTAGTGAGAAAATGTAGAAAATCAGCTGACATTTCCAATTATAAGATCCTATTTTCAGTACTTTGTTGGGTTTTAAATATTTATACTTTTTCTGGCTACGTATCTGTTTTAAGCTGGATAGTTTTCAAAGTACACAGTTTCACTGTTTCAAGAAGGTTAGAGAAAAGTATTGTCTTGCCAACATGAAAGAGAAATCTAAAGTTTTTAAATCCCTAAGTCTCTTGACAACCTCCCATCCTGTGAAACAGGAATTTGAAATATGTCAAAGAAGGAGCAGAACAGTCAAGTTAATGAAATGCCTTCAACTGGCATTGATGTTTGCCCCAACTCAGTAAAGTTTTAAGACTTTGAAATCTTGTTTTGTAAATATTCCCTACAGACTATAAAAGAATTAAGCAACTTTGCTCTCTAATTAGATACTGTGTCTTCAGTCAGCGTGTCCTCAGCCAGGACCCTTGGGGCACTCTGGTCATTGCCATTGCCATGCCTTTCTGCTGTTATCAAACCACCTCTGAAGCTGATAGCAGCATCACCTGCTGTTGGCACATACCAAGGATAAAACCTGCCACTCTTATTGGTAACACTGTGCTGAGGCACATCAGGTTGGTTGTTACACAATCCTGTTGAATCATCATTAGTCACAGTGTTGGCAGCTGTTTTCTCCATATTCCTTCAAAGAAAAACATCTCACCTTAGGACATTGTACAAAGAAAAGCTACATGAAGAAGTGCTAACTCTGACAAATCAAATGCAAAAAATGAGGAAATGTGATTAAAAATAAAATCAAGGCTGAATTAGCCTGGATAAGTTGCCCCTCACGTGTGACTGCTTTATGATACAATTTTAATTACATATTTTCAAGCTTTCATTTCATAAGAATTCTGATTCTTTCAGCATATATATTAAATAGAATTTGGAGATAAATTATAGTTATAAAGAAATGAGGCAAAAAAAATTTGTCATTTCTCTGTCTCGTTTACTGCAGATATTAAACAGTACTTCGTGAATGTGCACCTGTGGGAAGATAACCAAATTTAGGTAGATACACTTCTACACTGTAAATTATATTCTATTTTAAACTGAAAAATAGAAGATACTATTAACTGTTATTTATGCAAAAAGACTCTACTTATTAGAAACTGTCAAGTTTTAATTCTTGTCATGTAGATCTAGGAATTGACTCAGCTAAATGATCCTTGTAAGTTTTATTTTATTTTTCTTAAGTCAGCTTCTTCATTAATTACTAAAGAAAATTAAAGTTATACCCACCGGGAGACAGATTATGATTATGTTAACAAAGATTAAATCCAGACTGTTTACAGATTGGCACTTAGGCACTTGTCTGCTGTCAAGTATGTTGCAAGTTTGGTTTCCTTTGCACTGAAAGTAACAAATGGAAAAAAGAAATGAGTGCTAGAGATGAGGTGCAATTTTTAGACCAGAACATTAAAAAAGCTGTCAGTATGGGAATTCTAGTTCAGAGATCATTTGCAAAGTCAATGTTGCATGCCTAGAAGTTATGAAAATTGGGCCCATTTTGCTGTAAATATCGAAGGTTGCACAAATTAAAATAAGAACCATACCATTGTGACTGTCATGGTTATACACCCCATGGAAAGCAATATGTACAATGTGGTCTCCTAATTACACAACCTACATTTAAAGTGGAATAATCTTATACTGAAGGGAATAGTCAGTGCATAGCCAGTGCACATGGAAACATGCATTGGTTAACGATCCTTTCAAAAAGTGAGAGAAGAACAGGAAAAGAAATAAACTACAACATTACATAAGTTATAAGAAAGATTAGTGGATGCAGCGATCACTGTACTTTTTCAGTGAACCATGATGTGATCTTAATGTGTAATTAATAATTTTACAATCACACTTTGTTAAGGGAGGGGTATAGTTATGGGCTGGCAGCTGTAGAGGTGAGTGTATCTACTCAGAATTGTTACGTCTCGGAACTAGGTTCAATTTGGCATAAATCCATCCTGGATCCTCTGTGTAAATTTGTTGAACATATTACTCTCACATGGATTCAACCAGTTCACAAAAATGCATAAAAAAGCTAGAGCAACATCTCAGTTAGTAGTACCTGTTGCCCTACTGTAAGCACCCAAACTCCTTCTGTGTGTATGCAAAACTGTGCATGTATATATAAGAGGAATATCAGAGATATTAGGTTCTTTGAAATGAATTGGATAGTAGAACACCAGAAACTCCCTTTGCCAAAGCAGCCGCTAAGAACTGCCAAAATGACAAATATAGATCTGTTCCTCAAAAAGCAGATAATTGAGCCTTCATGAGAGTAGTCCACTTCCATCTAGAATTTGAAATTATGCTCTTCCTTCAATAATTGAATGTCTTGGAAGAGGTCTTCCCAGATATGAGAAGGTACTAACTTTATTTTACTTGGTAGAGCACCATCTATTTTATGGGGTGTGAACAATTATCCAGGATGGAGCTGAAGTTTTTGTGTTTTGCACTATTCCATGTCTGGAAAGCAGCTATCCCGTAATGTCTATCCTGAATGACTGCCATCTAAAAAGTGGCATCTAAAATATAAAAATAGCCTTTGGTTTAAGCAAAAGTGTATGACTATGATGAGACTATAGCATTACAAACAAGTATTGTCTTAATTAATTTCTCAGTGACTTGGAAATATTTTTAAATTTTATGAAAATGTGGGTTTTTTTCTGTTTTGAGAAACAGAAATTGGACATAGCAATTTCTTTGTAACCTTTGAAGAACAAACTTTTTAAAATATTTTCAAAACTGGGAGAAACTGCAGGAAAAAATTTCAGTCAACTAAAAAGTTGCCAAAAAGTAGCCAAAAAGTAGCCAAAAGATGCCAAAAAAATTGTCTTAGAGAGGCATATACTTTAGAGGAATTATTTTTGACTCAGGAACATTATACTGCAAAATATCATAGTCCAAACTAAGTAGGCATTTCCATTAAATGAGAACACAGGGTGTACATGGCTCTCCTTCAGTATGGAAGAGAGATTCAGCAAAGATAAGTCTACAAAATAAGAAGGCAATGTCAGTGCCTGCACTTCAGAAATATAAGCAACCCCTCAGATGCCCACAGCTTCTAAAAATTAAGAAGAAAGCAAAATTAAAGAAGAGGTTACTGTGAGAAAACAGGAGACAACAGTGAGACAACATTCTTTATGACCAGTGCTCAATACTGTCTGTGTGCACAGACACCTAGAAGTGTCAGCAATATTGAACTGAAATTTATTTAATAAATGAACTGCAAGTTAGGAAGATGAAAAATGTGTGCATTTTAAATGCACATATTTAGATGAAAAAATTGAATTATTTTATTATTCACATTTTAATGATGAAAGTTGTAACAAATCTTAAAGGGAAGACCTAAAAAAGGAATAGAAATTAATCTTACGGTAGTATTCAGACTATTAAAATATTCATCTAGGAACAGAGGAATTAATTTTAGTCATCTAAGCAAGCTTATATAAAGTGGGTGTTTTGTAAAGTTCAGCAGTGACATAGCATATTGTGTTTTGAACATATATAATAAAAGCCCTTTCTTTCCTGAAAAACAATAAACAAGAATTAAGAAGTGCTGTATTTATAAAGCTTCCTTCAACTGCAAAACAGAAAGCACAAAAAATTCTCTCTCTTAAATTTACCTTTAATTGTTTTTATTACTGTAGTAAGTGTTGTCTTCTGGGGGTGTTTCCAGAAAGAAGGTATTTTTAGAAGTACAGACGGTAGCTTAGTTGGGGCAGGTCCCTTGAGGGAAGATGGGTTACTCACCTTTTTAAACACCTTGACATAATTATCTAGGCTGGAAATTTTAGAAGAATGAATCCTGAAAATTTCTAGTATAATCTGATTCTGGCACAGAAATACTGTATTTTGTTTGCAAAAAGTGGTGCCTAAAGAAAGTAGTGTTCCACTGCACAATATCTCCTAGAATCCTCTCAGCATAGTATCGAAAGGGGGGTACTGTTCATTTATGTCTCTATAGTTACTAAAATGTTAGTTTCTTCACACTACTAGCCTTTATGGTGATTACAAACACACTTATAGAGAGAGCCTTGAGACTGAAAAGTCCTTTCTGTTCATAAATGTAAGATAATTCTGTAATGACCAATCATCCTCTGCTTCACAGTCTTTGCTTTTGTTCTGGATCAGGGATCTTTGACATTTTGCTTCAGCTTTTGGGTGGAAATTCAAGTTGGTTCCACTCGGGTTGACACTTAGCCAATATCTGTATTTAGGGCTATGTTTAATTTTTATTCAAGAAAATGAGAAGTTTAAGAAAATTTATTTGATATTACATGGTACTTATCTATTCAAAATTTTTTTTGTTATACCACACTCAGCTTACTATCCTTTGCAGATGATCTTGAACATGCCAGAATAGCCTTGACAGGATGCAGATCAATGAGGCCAACAACATTCTTTCCAGAATGTTGCTAACCCATTATCCATAATGATCTATTTAGCATTGCAAAGTTTTAAAAGAAAGCAACACAAATTCATATACTGAATACACAAGCCCTAGATGCAATATCCTATGTCCTCCCAAAAATAGATTCAAGCTGTCACAGATGCAATTACCATGTAAAGATGAGAACATCAGTGATGGAAGAAGGGGCTCTTCAGCCTGAGAGACTTGGGAGTAGAAAGAATACAAGTATCTAGATTTCTATAAAATTTCTCTCTAATATATAATGACTTGTTCTAGCAGAAGCAAAGGATTTCTTTCCTTATATATAACAACATGCTATAATGTTATAAATATTCAGACTAGTTTTTGTTTATTCATAGGAAACCCAATTACTTGCCATTGTAAGATAAGGAAAATGTGTTACAAATAAAATGTTCACACTAAACTATCCACTTCGTGAAAATTGATTTTCAACATTTTTTTTTTTAACCATTACTCTGGGTTATAAAAATGTAACTCCTTGATATTTTTTAAAAATAATAACAACACCATCTGATTTAAAGTGAGATGGAGGCTCCTGTTAAATCCAGATCTAATTGGGAATGAAGTAAACCTTGAAAGTGGATTTGCTAGGCTGGGAATATTGATTTGACAAGAGGCAAAATTTATAATTTTCTTTTGTTTTCTTTCTTACATTTATCATCTGTCTAATACCTAATACGTAACACGTAGATGTTCTAATGGCAGAGATACAAGGTATCTTAGTCACACTTAGGCTCTCCTTATAATTGATTATAAAGATTCCTTCATAAAGTTTTTTAAGGGTGTTTTATCAGTTTCAAAGATAATAGAATCTGAAAAGTTTACTTTCTATGCCTTTTCTTTAGAACCATCTGTTAAATCATACTACAGCTATTACCACTTTTTTTTTATGCTGCAACAATATGGACAAATCTTACTTCATATACTGAAATAGGAAAAGATTTATGGCATTTTTTTCTTTATACATACACTGATACAAACATTTTTGCTCTGCTGGATTCAGTCTTTTTCAGTACAAAAAAAATTGCTTTTGATTTACATAGATTTACAGTCTATTATTAATAATATCTAGTGGGCTTGCTTATAAACCTTTTTATATTTATGCAATCAGTAATGTTCCCTGAGATACTACAAGGAATTCAATTCATATCTGATCTTTGTGGTTATGATTTCTGGACAAGGTAATTTTCTTTCTGGCAGAGGAAAGTATCTATATCTATTCCAGGGTTGGTTAACCTATATAAAGTGTGGCAGAAATTAGAAAATTTCTCTGTAACCAGATGGTTATTAATGAAGAAAAAATCCACTTATGCTGTCAACAACACTTTACTGGGATCAAAGTCAAATTGGTGACTGACCATCTGTCTCTGTGCATATGTATTTCACATAGTTCATGCCTTCCTGATCCATCAGATCTCACCTTGAATGAGAATAATTAACCACCAAGACAATTTAACCTAGCCAAAACACCACAACTTTTACTGTTATCTCAATATAGCCAGGAGCCCTGTTGGTCCTGGTTTCAAACAGCAGTTTTTGCTACCTGGGATCACTCAGTTGATTTTTATTTTGAGTATGTAAAAGACTATATTTATTCAGTGTTTTTAAGATGCTGTCATAACTTTGCCATATAAAATTTACGTTTTGCATTATGCAGTGAGAGGTGTTTTCAAGCTGCTGACTAGCAGTGCGTTATATACTATTAGTGCAGTTTCACTGTGGTTTCACTTCACTACAGAAAAGATTTCGTTCATCTAGAGGTTTTTAACCAATGCTTTGACGTATGAAATAAAAAATGGACCTCTCTTGTAGAGACAAGTAGGTGCTTTATTTGCTTAAAACTTTAGTCCAATAGAAGTAGATCATTGTCAGGTTCTCAGTGATACTTACACAACCCAACATTAAAGCTTTCATTTTCTTATAACCACCATCTCACAAGTTTTACACAGCATGATCTCTGAACACTTCAAAGAGCTTAAGTCAGGAAATCAGGTTTATCAGTATTATCCCAACCAGTCAAGGAAATAATTCTTTTTATCTTTTATGAAATTAAAGGTAAAGAGAACTATGGATAAGAGCAATAGGGGTTTTTGTGTTTAATATATTAAATGACAAACAGCTTTAAGTAAAAACACTCAGAATTAGTGAGACTGATTTTTGCACACTGTCAATTAAAGCTGTTACTACTAAGCCTGGATATGAGTTTTCTCAATCAACATGTCACTATTAATAAAATATCAATAAGTTCATTTTACTTGTAGCCTAAAATACTCTATCTAAACTAAACAGAATTATAAAGTAATAAATATCAATTATATCTCCCCTTTTCTTCCTCAAAGATAACTTAAAGCTGTATTAAAGCATATGATACAGAAATTGCAGAAAAGAGGAAAGGTGAAATCTGTTCTCCATCCCCACAGTAGTCAAGATCAGTTTTAATGGACTTAAATTCTGTGAGGAGTATTCAGATTAAATATTAAAAAGCAGTTTCTTATGGTAAAGATACTGAAGCAGTAGAACTGGTTGCTTGAGTTCACCACCATGGATGATTTTTGAAAAAGGACTATACACATTTCCAGCCTGACAGAATCAACTGGGTAAGAATGAACCTAAACCATCATTTCTCTTAAAATGTCAACATTTGGAACTGCACCCACATCCAATTGTCTGATATCTAGATGGCGAAGACAAGAAGTGTCTCAATAATGAAGTTTTTTCCTCCATTTCAGAGAAAAGGACCAAAACTGATTTCTAACCTTTTTTTAGAGTCAGACTCACCTTAAAAATACAGCTCTATGTATATAAAAATCAATATCTCATTAAGCAATTAAAGTTTAAAGGAGATACAGAGGCAGACTAAAAACCAAAGAAAAAGCTTTTTTTGTGGGTCTTGATCCACTTGTCCTATAGGCAAATGAAAAAACTCATCCTAGCTTTAAAGTTGACTGAGTTCTTGTTAAGATGAAAAAAGACCATGCAGCCCCAGGTGTTGAGAAATATGAATCCATTTGGAAGAGCTGCTCTATGAAAAAAGAAAACAGGTTCTGCGGGTGACCATACTTTTTCTGATATGCAACTAGCTGAGAATTTTTGTCTCAAGGCTGTCGGAATGTTACCTCTAAGAAGCCCTAAATTCCTTCAGAAGTTATAAGAAAAAAAAAAAGCCAGCAGAGATGAAAATACTTTTATTTAACCCATAAAAAAAAATAAAATTCATTCAGCATAGACTTTCTCATGTTTATTTTATGTAAAAGGCAGATCAAAGGTTAGTCAAATTAGTTTTATGATAACTCGGGCATGACACCAACATTTACTTTCACAGTTAATCACAAACTGTTTGACCTTGGGCAACCTTCCATACATCAGAGGAGAGGGTTCAGAGAGACATTACAGACTATTCACTGCACAGACTAGCATTAGGCACCCTGGCTGTCAACAGAACAGTATGACAGTGATCAGATCAAACAAGTAATCCAGTTAATGAGGCATATCTCAGGAACTTGCCGAGAAAGTAAGCCTGTGAGTGATATGAGTACTTTGTCATGGATTAATAGAATATTAATCAAGGCAAGGTACATTTTCATATACAAGTACAGAAGGATTAGGCAGCATGGGAGTGTTAAAGCTTTAAGTACCTTTGAGAATGCAGTGTCTAGCTTCTTTGCTTTTGTTTCGAATAAAATGAATAAATCTTAACAACCTGCTGTCAATGCTTATAATTTTGAATTGTTTCCTCAGTTTTCTTATGGAAACTTGGTCAAATAGCATCATAAATCTTCTTTCAAAATTTCCAAAGGAACACCAACACTATGTAATTCTAAGGCAGTCTCCTTCTGTCTTCAGATTTTAACCTCTTCAAGGACGGGCCATTAGATACTTTTCTGGGTTTTTGAAATAGTAATATAATGTTGCTAGACCTTGATCAACAATAACGAGCTCACAGTCTGTTATTTCTGTGGTGGTTGAAGTATCTCAACAAAATCATGGTAACTGGTTTAAAAATTCAAAAAAATAACTTTTATAATAAAGTACTTTTTCAAGAAATAATATTGTTTATATATATTAAGGTTTTTGTTGGTCATGAAAACTATCTAGATAATTCTAAAAAGTCATACAGAAAGTTATTGCCACTGTAATAATTGTGTTTTTCAGGTATTCATTCCATTCAATAGTATGTTAGAAATCTATAAGGAAACAACACATGCAGTCTCATAGACTGGTTTGAGGTTTTGATTTTTTGCTGATAAACATAGTGAAGTTGAAATTCCAGGAGCGGTGAGACTTCCAACAGTGAGGAGAAATGCTTTCACTGAAAACATTCGAATTTTGAATAGAATTAAAATACAGTCAAAAGAAGCTACTAGTATTTCTATGGCACAGATTGTGTTTGCTCTGATGGGGCACTAGATTATTTTAACACAAGAACTTGACATGGACCCTAAAGTTAGGACAACAAAGTAGCATAGTATTTGCAAGGAAATGGCAAATATATGGATATAGTGTCATTTGTTACTTCCAGAAATGAATACAGGCTATTGGAGGTGCCTAACAACAGAAAAGAAAGTGGATATCCTTATTCTTATAGAGCATACTAACTGCACGATGAATTCCTATTCTTTTTTAAATATGTGCCTGAGGAACATAATATTTTTATATCATTAAAATTTTTTGCTTTTCTGTTTTTGTTTGTTTGGTTGGTTGGTTGGGTTTTTTGTTTGTTTGGGGTTTTTTTGTTTTGTTTTTTTTTTTCAGAATAACAAAACTACTAGGCTAAGACAAATTCCAATCAAATATCTCTCTCAAATTTATTGTTTGCTTATGAGCTTTCTTTTTAAAAATGGAGCTTACAACAAATCTAACACAAACTTTCAGGTCACTAGTATGCTTTGTAACTTAGTATTTATTGTTTTTCTCCATGTCCCTATTTTGACATGCTTCTGCAGATCTTTTCCAATTTATTCTCCCACTGGATTCAGCTTCCAAAAGCAAGCTTTAGTTTCAGTTTCTGCTGTAAATATCTATTGGGAGATTTCCTTGGGCTAAATATTAGAGCTACAAATTAAGTAATGTACAGTGTATACAGGTAAAAATGTCATATTCATACATACCTAGGTAAGGTTCAACATCCGAGATTAGCCAAAGATTCTAAGGAAATTGCATAGATCTCTGAAAACCCAGACTTAGCACCATGAATTGGTTGGTGAAAATGAAACTGCTTTGCAAAATATGGTGTAGATTTCTTAGGGACAGAAAAACATTCTAAGATATCCTATTTCAACTATTCAAGAGCTTTCGTCCACTTCAAAGTAGTTTATTTTTAAAAGTATAATTTTACATAAAACTGAAATAAAAGGCGAAAAACTACACTTTTTGAAGACAAAGATTTTTTTTAAGATATTGCATTAGCAAATTACACATAATTTTTCTACTTAAGAAAATCGATTTCAGAATTCTTTTTCATTTAATAGAATGTCTTTTCAAACTAATTGCTCGCAGTCATTTTGAAAGGCACTTGAAGAATTTTTATGAGATTTCTGAGAAATTATTTTCAAGTTCAGTGTCAAACTGGTGTTTGACACTGATCAGGCTTCCCATCATCTGGCTAGATCCAGCTAACCTGAATTCACTTAGCAATATTGATGGGTCTTGTGTTGGCAGTTGTTTAGATACCAACAATATTTTCCGGATCACATGAGGAAAATAAATGCCAATGAGGTGAAACAGTAAATGACTCAAAGGGTTATAAGGGAGGGCCATTAAAGACATTATTTGAGTTAAAGCTGAATTTTCTCAATAATCTTTCTGAATTCATTCTCTCAGATCCTAAAGTCAGTTTTAGGTGTAACATGAAAATGCAGTGGCCATTAAAAGGGACAGATACAGAATTGCTTATGGAGAAGAGGAGAAGTATCCAAAATAAGCCATTATTTATTTTGAACACAGAGTGTTAGTATGTATTTCTATGTAAACTTATCAGGATTTTTTTTTCTTGAAAAAGGTCTCAAGAGGAAAAAAGTCAGTCTTCTGACTCCCTACTATTTACATCTGTGAGCACAAAGAAACAAAACTAATCATACAGATTACCCTAACTAATACTCTAGTTTTTTTCTCCATGACTACATACATGACAGTAAAACATGGTTCAACAGCAGTTGTCATAAAATTCCTAGGGAAATGTTGCTTAAATGCCAGGAGGAAGGTGTTGTATATGTTATTGCTGATTACTGCTATCATTGCAAAATATGCAAACTGGCTGCTCCTCATCACCTGCAAAAGCTTCTGCCAGTTGAAAAGTACAGTGCACCCTTGAAAGAACAAAAATCCACTAGAAAAGAGGTAGGTGGTGTCCTTTATTGAAAAGATTTGATGGTTCTTTGACGGTATTCTCACTAAGGTGCCTTCCCAGCCAATAAAATCCTATAGATTCTTTTGGCAGATTAAGTCTGTCTACCTGTGGATTCAGGGAGAAAAAAGTTATATTACTCCTGGAAGACATACAGAGTTAAGTTCTTTGGAAAGAGGACTTAAGATAGGCTATCTTTATGGACAGTCTTTTTTCATATAATTTAACAAAATTCCATATACAGTCCTGGAGAAATGTGACTCGATGGGTCTACCTGTGTTACATTCTGGGGCACAGATGTGGTACACTTGGTGGAAACATTGAATATGGCACCAGACACACTTTGCCTTGATATTGGTAATCAACATTGCTTTTTAGAATGTAAGTATTGATGATAACAGAAGAAACACTTTTCTGCTCATCGTGCTACCTACCAATGTCTTTATGTTCTATCTGTTTAGCATTAAAGTCAATATGGTGGTTTCCCTGAGCTATGCATCTGGTCTTGGCTCTACTCAAGCTCTAAGAGACCATTTAACTTTTGAGTTTTGTTACCAATTGCTGAATAAATTCAAATGAGATTTTGTTCTTCATAACCTATATGAACCTTAGATTGTGAACAGTCTTTCTGCACCTTCCTGCGAGTCTGATTTCACTGCTTCAGCAGTGGTTATTTGGTGTGTTTAAAGGGTTCCTTCCCCAATGGAGAAAAAGGGAACATACCCATACTGCCCCAACTGGGAGGGAATCATGGCAATTATACTGCCCAGTTTGATGCTAATGGCATGAGCTTTTAGGGCTGGAGGTGTGAAGTCTAGGAAAGGTGGAAATTACAGGAGGAAGAGAACAAAAGACAAGAGAGGAAGGCTGAATTATCTGAATAATTTGTCAGTACAGAGGTCTGCTTATTTGGCTAGAGACAGTAAAACATTGAGTACCTTAAATGGTTGTGATGGACTACAGAGACACTGGCAAATCAGATCTGACAGACTAGATACAGTAAGAGCCAGGAATGTGCTACCTGATACTTTCATTTATCCAAATTTCCTTTTAACATTCATTTTTAAATAGAAAAGAGCAGATATTATTTTCATGATAACATTATATTGTGCTAGCTTTATATTGCATATTACCTTATAGTAATATTATGTTACATTATTCTATGGTACAGTAACATCCTGAGCAGAAATAATGAAGTGCTCAGAATTCAAACAATTTTCTGAAGCAACCTCACATTTTTTCAGTTGATTTTGACTGACATTCACCTTATACTTTCAAGAAGGGTAGTATTTTGGACCTCAAAATATTGGAATTGTCATGTAATGCTTTTGGTGGGGGTTGGTGTGGCAAGACACAGAACCTAATATAGCAGGAAGGGAGCTAGTAATACCTGTGGTTGACCCTGTTTTTTAAAAGTTTAGCACTTAAATAGAGCTGAACTCTGAACACAGCACTGGCATATAAGAAACTCAGAGGACAATAGAAGAGACTCTTCAGCAATGTATTGTACATAAATTCATTTGTCATAGTATGAATGGGGTGTTTATATATTATAGCTGCAATTGTCCCCCTTCTTTAAAGAAATGGCTTTGAAGAGGGCATTTAATGATGTTTTGCAGTCATCCATTGTGGCTGTGGAAAGAACAGTTATAGTCTTAAAGCATCATATTTCATGAAAATGTAGACGACTATTGTATTGCTGCAAATCACTATTTATCTCTATCCACTGGTCACAGGAAAAAAAAAAAAGAAACAAGAAAAATAATATTATGTCCTTATATGCAGCTCAGGAATTTAATTTCTAAATTATTTTTTGCGTGGTTTTTGTATCCATTGTAAGGAGAGTACTGACTTGTAATTTTATGAATTTGTTTTGTCTTTTCTCTCATAATTTTCACAACAAGATTTAGAAGAAGCATAACTCTGTGAGAGGTAGCATTAGCTTAGACTTTTTGCTATAGTCTGGGTTCACACAGATATGTTGTTCAGTCCAATGACATTTGTGTTTATGATGCACAGACTGAAGAACTGGTGCTCTCTCTGACCCCTCTCTTGTACCACAATCTGCAGTTTGGTGAATTACTTCAATGGAGGAACAGACCGCTGTCTTAATCTGTTTCATTCTCTTCACAGATCTCCTCATGCAGTTTCTGTTGAATGGAAATATTTCAAAACTAATTAGACCAACGGTTTATTTTCTGGAATTTTCTTGCAGCTTTGCTGATGCCATCAGATCTGATAGCATATCCTCTTTTTCTATAATAGATATCAGGGAAATGTAGCTTTTCCGTTCTCATTGAGGCTAAGTAGAGTCTTATCTACCTTACTAAACAGGGATCTTTGTGAACTTTGAGTGAACTATAATGAAAATTATTTGCATGACTTGGATTTCCTAGTATCTTTCAATGAGGAAAAACTAGATTGATTTTAACTAATTATCAAAATACATGCTGTTGCCATGTTTGGAGTCAACTATTTTATCATTGCTTTAAAATAATGATGGATTAATTTTGTCCTTGATAATGTATACCATCACTTTAATAATATTTCCTATGAATTTTAATAATTCCATTCAATAATATATGTAGGCTGGGATTTAAGGGATGATCTTTGTCTTGAAACTTAAAAATTCCACAGTTCTCTCCTGAATGTAAAAGTATAATATTTTCTTCCATTGACTTTTTCCACATCTCCCCTTACTTTCATACAGTATTAAATTCAGTTCAAGTGATATCAGCGTTGCAGTGAGAGTTACTATTTTTATAGGATTTCAGTGGATAATCTTTCAGAATCTGTTCCTTGACTTTAATTTTTCAGCCCTGCATATGGTGTAATGCAGATCCTAAATTGAGGTTTGAGCTCTTGAAACTTTTTAAACTTGAATTGCAGCATACAATGTATCATTTGGAAGAAGTGACAATACATTCAATAGTAGGCAGCAGGTGGTGTTAAAAATGTGGTCTTAACTTTTGAAGGTTGAAAATAAAAACAGACATATACAGCTGACAGATGGTGATTAAGTCCGGGAAACCACAGAGATTCAGGGATTTTGCTAATTTTGTCAAACAGTTCATAGCAGGCAACTTAGCCAAAAAAAATCTATACCTTTCTGTTTCTTAATATCCCAACTCCCTAAGCTCATTCTTGAATAAAAATGTTCAAGTGTTTGCTACATCCACCAAATAACTAAACAATTAAGGTCTTATCCAAAGCCTTCTGTAGTCCACAAAAATAATTCTATTATTTTACTGTGTCTTGAATATGATGCAATTGTCAGCACAGCTCTCTGTCTCTGTATAGCCTTATTTTAAGTCAATGAGTCTCAAAAGATATCAAAAGATATACACATATATCTTTTCATACTGAGGAGGAAGAAATTCAGACTCCACCTAAATAATTCTGCAAATAATTATTTATATCTAAGATAGAATTGAGCATTTTTCCCCCCTTGTGCTACTCAGTAGTCACAGCTACACCTAGAAGTCATTATTGTTCTCTGACTGAAGGTGCATAAAAGTCAAAATGTTTATATTCGTAAATTCAAAATTAACATCTGTATTCTTTATAATACTCATAACATTTACTGTGTCTGTAAGTAATTGTTCCAGTAAACTCAAACCTCACACAGAGCAAAAGGAAAACAAACAAAAAAGTAGCAGAAAAAAAAATCTAAACAAAATGGAGTAGGAAATATATTTCAAAATGCATCAACGGAATTTACTCATCTTTAAAAAGTGTTTCTGGCAGCTACATTACTGTTCATGATCACAGAATCATAGAATCATTTAGGCTGGAAAGGACCTCTAAGATCATCAAGTCCAACTTGTAAACCAGCACCACTGTGTTTACCACTAAACCATGTCACTAAGTGCATATCAACACAGCCTTAGAACACTTCTGGGGATGGTTATTCCACCACCCTGGGGAGCCTGTTCCAATGCCTGACCACGCTTTCAGTGAAGAAAACTATTCTAATATCCAACATCAACGTCCCCTGTTGCAACTTGATGCTATTTCCTCTTGTTCTGTCACTTTTTAGTTGGTAAAAGGGACCAGCCCACATCTTGCAACAACCTCCTTTCAGGTCGTTTTAGAAAGTGATAAGGTTCCTTCCCAGCCTCCTTTTCTCCAGGCTAAACAACTCCAGATCCCTCAGCTGCTCCCTGTAAGCCCTGTGCTCCAGAACCTTCATCAACTTCATTTTCCTTCTCTGGAAATGCTCCAGCACCTCAATGTCTTTCTTGTAGTGAGGGCTCCAAAACTGAATACAGGTGCTGCCTCATAGTGCTGAGTAGAGAGGGACAATCACTTCCTTAGTCCTACTGGCTACACTATTGCTGATACAGGCCAGGATGCCATTGGCCTTCTTGGATACCTGGGCACACTGCTTGCTCATGTTCAGCTGACCATTGACCATTTGGGCAGCTTTCCAACCACTCTGTCCCAGGTCTGTAGCACTACATGGGGTTGTTGTGACCCAAGTAGTGGACCCAACACTTCACCTAGCTGAACTCAGACAACTGGCCTCAGCCGATCTCTCCAGTCAGTCCAGATCCCTCTGCAGAGCCTTCTGACTCTCCAGCAGATCAACACTTTCATCCAACTTAGTGTCATCTGTGAACTGACTGAGGGTGCATTCAACCCCCTTGTCCAGACAATCTATTAGAGACATTCAACAGGACTGGTCCCAATACTGAGCCCAGCTAGAGAAATTTGTAACTCTCCTTAGGTATCTGTCTATATATTGGTGCCTGGGATGCTACTCATCTGCTCCCATCCCTACAGCTGTTGTATACCAATAGATAGAGGATGACAGCTCTAGTGGATCTCAGTAAGATTTGCTACAGCTGTACTTAAGAGAAAGGCTGTTCTAAGTCCTTGTCATGTGTGGGCCATACTAAATTGATAAAATAGAGCTATGGCTTTGTCAGCTGGACTGAACTTCCTCAAATCAGTATCACATGTTAAGAGAATGTGTCTGATTTCATCTGGCATGTTGTTCAGTGATTTCAGTTGTGTCTAACTGTTTGAAAACCCATGCTGTCCTTCAAGGTCTGGTTTTTTTGCAGAGTTAAAGCAAAATAATACATTAAATGCATTTTATTTTTCCAGCACTTTCTGTTAAGCTTTTCTAATTCTTACGCTTAAATTAATAAATAAAGAGGAAATTGTAGGATTTTGGGGTGTTCTGAGGGCAGTTTTTCTGTAGAATAGCATTATTTTGCAGACTCATTTTCTGTAACAGAATGTTTATCTTCCTACCGTTATCTGTAAAACAAGTCCTTCACAAATTTGCTACGAATTTACAGGACAAGCCTGTACTTGTATGCAGTGCTAAATTGCTGTAAAATCAGGTAATATGTGCTAAGTACATATCTTCAACTTAAAATAAAATATAAGTTTATGGCATGTACTTATCTAAGACATAGTTTCTAAAATACTGTATTTACTTCTTCAAGGGGGGAAACAGTTTGGGCAGATGTTTCATATGTTGATTGCAAAATTAATTGCTGTTGAACTAAGTGGTAAACATTAAACCTTAGCCACACTATGGACTCTGTCTATGTGTTATGTTATTTTTTATTGGAAATTACAGAAGGAATTAATTTCTCTCTTTTGAGCTCGCTGTACTAAATTTTAGTTTTCACTGCAAAAAAATGAGTCACTGAAGTGTGGATTCAAAGGAAATTACCCTGGTTTTGAGATATCTCAGCCTGGCCTAATTGGTAGGATTCTCATTAGCAGCTTCATTCATGTCTGTGTAGGTACTAATTGCACAGTCTTTGTTCTGTGCATGGTGCATTTTCTTTCATTCAGAACGTCCAAACCTAGTAGTTCAAAATTGATTTTCTTCTCTAAGACAACAATATTAATATTTCAATCAAATGCCTGTTTTTGATTAGTGGTTTCTAACTATGCTATCTCATAAGGAGTGGTGTGTGTGTTCACGTAGGATTCCAGAATGAGACTCTAGGCATAGGGATCTCTCTGCATCAGTTAACTTTTGACAGACTTTCTTGTGATGGTTGTACAGGTTGTTGTGAAGAGCTGGTGTGTGTGATGCCAAAACAGCACATAAAACTGCTTAGAGAAGAATTTGTGTCTTTAAACAGCAAAGGTATTTATTGCATACAACGTTGGAGAGCCCCTGATTTGCATCGGACAAAGTAGCTCTAAAGCTTGAGTGAGAAGTCAGGGTCTTTATACAGTTCCTGTGAAGGGGTTACAACATTTCTACATACATATTCATTAGGTTTTGACATGTAATTATCATATTCATAATAGGTGGAGTTTGGGTGGAACTTGAGGCAGAGTCTCCTGGAATCAGCTTTTTTGGGAGAGATCTGGGAGTAGTAGTTCCTGTTCTTCAGCTTCACTTTAGGATCTTCTCCTCTCTTCCTCGGTTGAACTCTTCAACTTACTTTGTTTCGCTGACTTCAAGTTAGGGTTTGCAAAACTCCCCTTGACCCACCACCCCTCTATCTCCCTGGATGCCATCCTATCTTTATTTGTGATTACTAGGCTGACCTTTCTGCTATCTTTTACAGAACAAACTACCTCTGCTATATTTCTAAGCTAATCTTTAGAGCCTGGTCCCTGCTTCTGCTATATTTTAACATAAATATTGCATTCCTCAGAGCAAGGTCCCAAGAACCAGATTCCGGCCCCTCTAAGTTAACTCTTTAAATCCTTTCTCTGTTTCATGTGTCCTGCTGTGTGCTTAGCTTTATCATAGAAAAGCTTGCGATTTTCTCCCCTATCTCCCCTGATCTTTGGGGTGTGGCAATAGCTCTGGGCACCCTTGGACATGATGTTCAGGAAGTGACCATTTCAAACCGTAAAAATCAGGTGACTTTAAGAGCTCTTACATTAGATGTTCAGAAATTGAGACTTTAGTCCTTTTGGCTTTAATCATCCATACTGTTATGACAAATTGTTCCATAACAGATTTAAATCTTTGTCTGGGCATTTTAATAGAAAACTTAGAGAAATAGCAGTTCCTCTTTATTTCTTCGTTACTGTTCATTATCTTATAGAATCAAACGGCCATACATAAAATACTATTTTCTAAGGTGTTTCTTGTAAGGCATTGCAATACATTTTTTGCACAAATAGGTGGAGAACAGCAATGAAAGAACGAAGGATACCTAAATGGGCAACATGGGACATTTGCTTTTGGCAAAAGACTGGCATAAAAATTGATTGATTAACCTAAAGAAAAGGCAGCAAGAATTAGAAGCAATAAAACTCTGACAAAATACACTTATAGATAGTTGCCACAAGACAGATTGTAAGGACAGAAGAATCAGCTGTACCTAGTGACTAGACATAAGTTTTAAAAGTGGTATCTCTGCTTTGATTTAAATTGCCGCCTTACCTGATCTTACCCCACTCTTTGTGTATGGAGTGTCTTCCAGAGGGCTGCAAGCTCATATTTTTTTTTAACCTTGTCTGTAACTTTTCCTAATACAAATACTACTTACTAAAGTAGTAAAGGTATGGAAAATCTTTAAAGTTGGTCATAAGCAAAGGGAAACAGTATTTTGTCTTTGAAAGAAAAAGAATTAGAGTGAGTTGTGTAATAAAAGGATGCGGAACCGCCTACTGTTGTTGGAAGTCACAAATGGTTCAGTATCAGAAGAGAAAGTCATCACAGAATAAAACAGATTGTGAAGGATAAGGAAGGAATTATGAAATACATTTTCAGATATTTTTAGGTATGAGAAATGCAAGATAATTTGTCAGGGATCCTACTCTACCTGCTGCTCAAGAAAGAAGCAATAATATTCTATATGTGGGTTTGGGAACTGAATAGTTTAGTTGCCTCCTCCAAAAATGTTGCAGAGGATAGAATAAGAGAAAGAAATTTATATTTTGACAATGATCCAAGTGTCACAGTAGGTAAACTTACAGGAAAGACAGATGAAAACACAGAAAGCAGGTGAACCAGGAACACAGTTGTCTTTTCAGACCTGAGACTACTGAGATGGAAGCTCAGTCAAAAGAGTACTTAAAAAAACCAGATTATTCTAACTAACTGAATTTTCATAATTTTCTATAGAAGAAAAAAAAAATCTCTTCAAGTTGTTTTCTATAGCCTTAAATAGTCAGGATTTTTATTTTCTGATTAACTTGTAATTTTAAAATTTGTTCTTTAGAATTAGTTCATCACTGTCTTCCACGATCTAGTAATCTCAGGACAAGTTTTATAAATATAATTTATTTTGTGAATAATCCAAACTTAAATACACTTGAGTTTTTCTTGTATTTTCCCTAGTGAGAAAGAGAAGGACAAGGAGAAAGAAAGAAATGCTTAAAATTCTTTTTTTCTCTTTGCTGTCAGGGGAAAAATGCCATATTTACTGGTTCACTAGTTTGTTCAATTGAAGTAATTTTTATGTTCCCTCATGTTAACTATCCTAAGTGCTCTGTAATAAATTATATCAGGAAGGCCACTTGAGTGTTCAGATGTTCTGCTTCTTCTGTGACACTTTATAGCTCTCTCTCTTTGGTGGTTTGTCTAAAATTACTTTCTGAGCTCTCTTTGTTTTCAAACTGCAAATTTTTGGAAACAATGGTTGATAAAATAATATCATTATGGGAGAGAAGGAAAGAAAGAAGTATAATTTAACACTAACATTTTTTTTTGTTCCACCTGAATGATCACAAAAAATTGTGCTTTCTAATGTTTTGGGTAAGAAAACTGAAGTTAAAAAAGGACTTTTTTCAAGTACTTTACATATTGTATATCAAAATAGACTTTCAAAATGTAAAGTATATTCCTTCCTTTCTGTATACACAATATTTCCTAAGAATGTGTACCTCCAACCCCCTTCCGTAACTCCACCCCCCACAAAAAAAAAAAAAAAACAACCTCCTGACAATTTTATGTAAATATGTCCTCATCTAATATTAAATGTCTGGCTTGTAGCCTAATACAGTGTGCAGCGAAATGGTTATCAAGTTGAATTATCATTTTTCAAACCTCAAAGTTAAAAAGAAATATTTCCTCTGACCATATTTCATATTTTAAATCTGCATTCATATAAAATACATTTCAGTGTTACTGCATATATCCATGACTTTGCCATCCCCAAAGTTTAATTATTTTTATGGACACCGATAGATTCTGCACTCACTGTTTCTTACTTTGCTCCTGGTGGGTAGCAACTTATATAAAATCACCCTAGATTATGTTACTTTTAAAGATTATTTTATATGTTTTTCCCTGTGCACAATTATAGTTGAATTTCAAATTAAAATTTTCATTAAAGAAATGCTTCTTATTCTTACGGGAATAAACTATTTTATTTAAGTGCATAACGAGCCATAAGAATAACAGTGAATCCACTGACATAAAAAAAAAAAAAAAGACTTATAAAAATCTTGTCTGAACTAAGGTTGTGACAAAGGAGTAGTTAATATCATGATGACTCTTAGTTAAGATGCTTAATTAAAACTTATCTATGTATAATGGATTCTTACCTCTTAAACCTTCTTTTCTTCAGGTACCTGATGGTTTGGAGTACATGAAATGGAAACATCACTGATTTTCTGTCCACCTCTCTTGTATATGCAGATTTGGAAGAATACTATTTTCATGTATTAACTGGTTATTGCGATTGAGAACAATCAGAATATGATCCAAATACATTCAGGAAGTATCAGCAGATACCTTCACAAAAAAATAGCAGTAGTATTTTGTAGGGCAAAGAAAGGGGTTATGCTTGAAAATATTGTTGGCCTCATCTTGTTATTTTAAAGCAAATATGGAAAAGCTAAGAAATCTCAATATTATTTACTTTATTAACAGATGTCAGTTTCAATCAATTTTTGAAATGTTTTTTTGAACACCAGTCTGAGAAAGCAAAACATATTGCCTATGGAAAGTTGTTTATTTTAACTTTCTTTGTGGGAGACGTGTAAACACTTCAGGAGACCTGACTTTCTAGTGAGCATTTTTCCATTTTAACTGCAGCACAAAGGGCAGCAACAGAAATAGCTTTTAAAAACGATTTGAGACAAAAGCAATGTCAGGATACAGCTGCTAACTGACATATGGGAACTAAATAGTAAGGTTTTCCTTTGATCACTTAGAAGTTCACTTCCTTTTCTGCATACACTTATCATTGTTCCAAATATAATAACAATTACATGTTATGTTTTTGAAGCTCTTAGTATGGAAAATGTATTTAGAAGCATTTCTGAGCATCTCTGTGTTTTTTTTAAATATATTTCTTTCCAGAGGACATTTCGGTATAACATCTTTTGCTGCAAGACATGCCACATATGCACTTGTAAGATAAGGGAAACAAAATTAATTAACATCTAAATGATGCCTATATTTTAATGCTAATTATGCTTAATTAATTTATGAATATTTTATCATACCTCACCCAGTAATTTTAATAACCTACTTTTTGTATTTTATTTATATATATATATAAATACTCCCTAACATGGTTTTAAAAAGATTATAATTTAAAAGTTAAATAATTTCTGTAGTGTGTTAGGAAGATCACTGTAACTGTTCACAGAAATATTAACAATTATTTGTTTGTTACCATTTAAGCATTGTCCCTTTTGAAGCATTTTTTTTCTTTTACATTTATTATGCATACATTTTGTTGCTTATTTACAGCAAATAAACCCTTTTTGGACAGCTAGGTCACATCCTAGAAGACAGTCAGAATTAATGGGGGAAAAAAATCAATGGACATTAGGGCAGATCTCTGATAACTACATATAAAAGGACAATATTGTCAATACTTTTTAATATTGGCTGAAAAACAACAAGCCAGAGTGGAATGTTTTTCCAGAAGCCATCAGCTTTCAATTCGTTTCTTTATAGAGACTCTTCTGCTCCCAGATTCTTTTGCTCAGATCTATACCTTGCTGCTTACATTTATGGGTCTTTTTAAGTGTTTGATCTATTGGGCACAAAGGGTTTGTTCTGTGCTTCCCAAACCCCTTTAATAAAAAACCCAACCAAAACAACCACCTTTTTTTTTCCCCCTGTGTACCTTCACTTAATTGGAAGTGTAGAATATGTTAACAGAATTACACAGACTTAAATTCAATGCATCCAAATGCAGTCTTAGGTTGTAAACCAGACGTCCATGCAAGAAATGACTCAGCACGTCACATCACATTAAAAAGATAAATTTAACATCCTTTGAAAGAGTAGCCTAAATTATCTGAGATACCTATGTATATGTGGCATCAAGAGATTCAAAACTTCTCTTTCTTAGTGAGGATAACCACATAGACAGAAGTGTCCAATTACACTTTTTCTTCATCACCTTCCCATTTTCTATTCTATTTTCTATTCCATTTTCTAATTATAATGCAGATATTACTTTCATCTTTGAAATAATCATATCTTCAAAGAAACTTATGGATCAGAGTTTGACCACTGTATTTATTATCTTAACAGACTTGATGACAGCATATATTTGTTGTCAACTTCTCTAAAATATTTTATGCAGGTATTGTAACACATAACCTTGCTATTAACCTATATTTGGACATCTACACATATATCTGTGCTGGTTTTGGCTGAGGTAGAGTTGTTGTTTTCACAGTGGCTAGTATGGGGCTGTGTTTTGGATTTGTGGTGAACATAGGGTTGATAATATTGAGATGTTTTTGCTGTTGCTGAGCAGTGTTTACACTGAGCCATACCATATGACATCATGCTCACTATACAAAACTGGGATAAAGAAGGAAGAAGAGGGGAAGTTTTGAGTGAGGGTGCTTGTCTTCCCAAGTAATCATTATGAGTGATGGAGCCCTGCTCTCCTGGAGATTGTTGAACACCTGCCTGCCCATGGGAAGCAGTGAATTACTTTGTTTTACTTTGCTTGCAGGCAAGACTTTTGCTTTCCCTATTAAACTGTCTTTCTCTCAACCCATGAGCTTTCTAGCTTTTACCCTTCTGATTCTCTCCCTGATCCCACTGGTAGGGGAGTGGGTGAGTGACTCTATTTTAAATCAACCAAATTCTGCTATCCTTTCTAGATTAGCTATAACATCTGGAATATTCTAAATTATTGATAATTGCAAATAGTTCCATTCATTCTGAAGAGACCTTTTTACTGTGAAAAACTGCTCAGTAAAAGAGATGCTCGAAGGAGTTTGCCATGGGGAGGGGGTAGGCAAACTGATGGGAATAATGATAACTTGAGTGATTTTAACAGTAAAGAATCAGAAAGAATTGGTTCCATTATGGTACTATTAGAATGTTAATTTCTTGGTATTGGATTAATTTAAATATAGGTTTAGATGTTACATAATCCTGTAAAAGGGATTTCTTCTGTATGAAAATGTAGCAAGGGCCTCTTCACTTTTACGCACAGAATTTCTCTCATCAGCAATTAAAGTCTCATATATTTTGAACGAGAGTTCCGAAGACCAAACCCCACGTGACATGTCCCTGTAGGGCAAGTCATTACCAGTTCAGTGACAATTGTTTCAGCTAGCTTTTTGATGGAAGGAAGAAATAACAATCTTTCTTATGAGTTCTTTGGTATTGACAAATCACTTTCAGGTTCTTGCCTCCAGCAGAAATAATGCATCTCTGCCCTTTAAAATGATAAGTACTATTCCACAGCAATCTTCCTTGTATCTGCTGCTATTTTCGATCTATTTACATTATCTGAATGGCATAATTTTCCATGTTCAAGTTGTGAGACCATGTTATGCTCTCGATTTATTGTATTCTGTAGTTTGTAATGCCTGCTGGAAGCATTTGTCAGAGTTATGTTTAACAAAACTAAAAGAAACACACAAAGGCAGACTGCACAAAATTTCATTTCCAAACAGGACTATTTCTATTTCTGACTGAATAAACATCTTATTTCAGTTATCTGTTTCTTTGAGGGAGAAAAAACTAAAAAGTTCTTGTAGAAGGTAAACATCCTTAATGAAAATATCAAATTGCTGAGATCTTCATTATTCAAGAAAAACAATCCTATAAATTGGGATTAAGAATTATATTTAAAAAATAGAGCTGTGGTCCAATCTGGAGCATAGTAGAGATTGCAGTCTTTTGAGCCACACCTTACATTTTGGATATCCAACGAAGAGACTTAAGTACTAGGAAGTATTTGTATATTAACTTTTTTTACCTTTTACCCTTCTTTTTTGGATCATTATTTACTTTGGAAGCTAATCGCTAAATAATTGTCTTTTTAAGCACTGATTCTTTGTAATGTGGAAGAAGGTAAAAGCAATTATTGGAATTCTAGGAATGAAACAAATATTACTAAAGCAAATTTAATAATTTTTACATATAGAATTTACAAAGGAGACATTTACTTTTCTACTTAAACAAAAAATGCTTCATATTGATGCATTTCTCAGATAAGCATATTCTACCAAGATCTCAAAGGCTGCACTGTGGTATTAGAAGCTCCTATATAATGAAGAGGTTTAAGTATGTGCTGTTTAAAAAATTAGATGATGACATAGTAAAAAACCCCACCATTTAGGGAATGAAAATCTACATTGAGTTGGAGGAGTATGAAAAAGCATTTTAGGTGTTGATAGATATGAAGACTGGAGAAAACAATATAACACTTGCAATAGAGTTTCTGATACCAGTGCAATAATATAATTTATTACACTGATTTCTTCTTAGTCAATTTCATACAAAGACAAATTTATGGCATCAGTAGTTACAAGAGAAACCAAGTATTGATTTAGTTGGATCAAACAGAGTTATACATTTTTAAAGAAAAAGTTGTTTGCGCTTAATTCTTGCCATCATTCTTCTTTCTCACACATATAACACATATGAAAGATATTAATGTTGTACCAGTCAGTTCATAGTACAAAGGGAAACATGTATGCTGTCAGGCAAGTTTTATAGCTTTTTTTTTACCCATCCCAATTCATAAAACATGTAGTGAATGTAATGTTGGTGATATAAAACATGTTTTCCTCTCAACACAGTACATTGGTGACATGGTTTAAGAATGATATTCCCCAACGTAATGCTGTCACTGAAACTGCAGGAGCTCACTTCCCCCACACACACCCCACCCCTCAGAACCCCTGCAGCTGGAAGCATAAAAGGGAAATATCATGGGTTGAGAGAACAATTTACTGGAAATTGCAATAAGATAAGAAAAACAGCAACAATACTAATGACAAAAATGTACAAAGAGAGAATGTGATTTACATGCCAAATGCTCACCAAACTCTGGACAGTGAAGGAAGTCCTATGAGGACAGGCTGAGGGAGCTGGGGTTGTTCAGCCTGGAGAAGTGGAGGCTCAGGGGAGATCTCATCACTCTCTACAACTACCTGAAAGGAGGTTGTAGCCAGGTGGGCTTTGGTCTCTTCTCCCAGGCAACCAGCAGTAGGACAAAAGGGCACAGGCTTAAGCTCTGCCAGGGGAGGAAGAAATTTTTTATGAAGAGAGTAATCAAACATCAGAATGGGCTGCCCAGGGATGTGGTGGAGTCACTGTCCTTGGAGGTTTTTAAGATGAGACTGGATGTGGCACTTAGTGCCATGGTCTAGTAACCACAGCGGTGTTGGATCAAGGGTTGGACTTGATGATCTCAGAGGTCTCTTCCATCACGATCGATTCTACGATTCTATGATTCTATGAAAGAAATGGAGAAATAGAATTTTGCATTAAATATAGTCGATGAAGACATTTATCATAATTTTGTATCTCGTGGTAATGAGGAACGAATTAATGCATGGCAGAATGGGTGATAGGTTTATATTCTGATGCAGAAACACACACAGGTGGCAGTGATTTGCTCTATGAAGGATCTCAGTGTTGAATATTAAGTGGTTTACTTCTGCTTCTTGGTTTTATTTTAAGTTTCTTTTACACGGAAATATGAATGGCTGTTGAGTTCTCACAGAACTACCTTGTGTATGTGGAGATGTCAGTCCTCAAAGCTTGCTTAAACTTGATATTGTTCTTTAATTACTACTCATTTAAATACCAGCAGGTATTGTAATATGTTATAATTTCTTCTTTTTATAGCAGCAATAACAACAAAAAGCTTCTTTTGTTTTTATTTTCTTTTTTTTCCCCATTCCTTTCTTCCCTTTTTTCTTCTTCTTCCTCTTTCCTCTTCTTTTCCTTTTCCCTATAAACATAAACTCTTTGTGGGTCTACCACTGATCCTTTTACTGCTACAGTAGCCTGCAGTAACCAGGAAACAGTACACTGAAGCTCATTTCCCCTGAATCCTAAAATGTTTAATTCCTCGTTGCATGTGTTTATTGAGAACCAGGGAACAATTAAATACTTTCAAATGCAGCAACACAGTTTCTCTAAGAGACCTGGTTGAAATATTTATTTGCTTCTGACATTGCTTAACATAAGAACCTTTTAATTCCTTAGAGCCCTTCCACAGCTCTCAAATTGTGATCACAGTTTAAGTAGCAGTTGAGACATTTCTTTCTAGAATCTTAGCATTAGAAACATTCGTGTGGAAATTCTAAGTTAAGTGTACATATGGAAGCATATTCCATTAATGCATGCAGGTCTGCATGGACTAAGGAAAGGGAACTATTACTTTGACTGGCAGATCCAGATGGATTTCAGAGACAAAGCTCTCTTTTTCCTCCTGTAGAATAGAGGCAGAATGAGTTAGGACTAATGGATATTAGATTTCAGACATAAAGCTGCATCTTGTAACAGAATGTAGTGACATTTTCAGAGCAGAGATTCTGATGGGGAAGTACAGGCTGGCATCCAAGTGTGCACACATCCCCAGATAGGGTGCAAAGCACCTTTTAGGCTGTGAGTTTTGTTCTGTGATGAGGTGTTAATTGCTTCTCACTGAAGTACATATTGATCTGACACAACTATCTTTCTGTAGTGGATTCTAACCTAATCTAAAGAGATTTGAGAGCTCAGAAAGAAATGAAAGTGGAGAAATGTGTTTCATTAGTTTCTCCTTGCTAGTAGCTTACTCTTGTGATATAAGTTTGGGAACAGCTGCAAATGGATCATCTTAAAGAGTGTATCTGTGTGCTTTCTGACATACGCCCTTGAAGAGATGTGATTTAGTTTTGTAGGAGCAAAGAACCTGTTAACAGAAGCTCAGTGATTTCAGTTAAAGGCTGTGTGTGCATTACTTTCTGCATAATGTGAAGAAAATATTCTTATCACTTCAACTCAAGTCTGGGGAAACAAAATCTATTGATTGTAACCCAGTCAACTAGTTTGTTGATTACTAGTGCAAACATTGCTGTGCTATACTGTGTGTGGACTAACTGAACATCAAACAAATAGGACAATGCTTCAGACCACATTCATTTTAGATTTTGAAATGATACATCTTGAATTTTAAACTATATTGTTTAATGGATTCTTTTTAATCCCAGTGGTTATGACCTGACTGGACATTTGATGACAGTTTAGGGAATGTTTTATGGTATGGCTACTAGTAATGTGAATAATTTTTTTCTTCCATGTTAGGTACTAATATGATTTACTAATATTATTTGACCACTTTTTCCTTTTCCTAATATCTTTTGTGTTTATTAAAAGGCTGCATTTTTCCAAAATTATTTCACAGCAAGAATGTTTATATAACGTTGTTGTAAAATCGGTGTCCATTATTGAACAGGATATACTACAGGAATAAACCTTACTGTGAAATTTTTGTTCTTTCCATGGAAATTGGGAAATATTACTAGAAATAATGTTAGTTTCAGGGTTGCATGTATTTTTTTTCTTATAATAGTGCGGGCAGTCTGACCCTGACTGTGCACCATCAGTTCAGAAATGAAAAATAATGAAATCACAAAAGGTGAGAAATTAGGTACCTAGGCAGTCCTTGCTATTTTAGCTACATTGGTTCAACTCTCTCTAATGTAAGTGTTTCAAATGTGAACTGCTATCAGTTCCTGAAGAGAGCCAAAAGGTTGATAACTATAAAGGAAAAAGTGCCATGAAACTAATAGGGAAGAGGGGATAAACCAATCCTCCTCTGGGTTAAAAAATTTTTATACCACCATAGAAATCTATTTCTTACAATAGTCAATGCTGACATTTAAAGTTTTTGCTGCTCCTGAATGAGTATGCCACACATCATGCCTTGTAAAAAGCAGGCAATATAGCATTTTATTAGCTTTCTGTGACCTCTCATTTCTTAATTTTGGTACACAAAGGTATAGTGAAGCATACACCAAGTGGACTGGAGAAGACAAAGCTTTGAAAAACACATGAGAAAAGAAGAACTTATAATTGCAGTGGTATTAGAAGTCCTTTGTGCTAAAGCAAAAAAGTGAGAAAAAAAAAGCAACTATGTGAGATCTTAAAGCAATTTCTGACTTTTGAAAGAAAGTGGCCTGCAAAGGGGATGTGGGCAGGACTGCTCCCTTCACTTCACCTGCAGCAGCATTTTGCTTACTGGTTTGTGTCTCTTGTTAGGCTAGTGGTCATAATCTTAGCTACTGTGGTGAGCAATCCTTTGAAAGAGCTGAATTAAGAGACCTTACAATTCATGACTAAGATTCCTTGCTCTTGATTAATGTTCATTTCTGTTTAAGTACTCGGGCTAGATTTGGAATTGTTCTATTGTCTGATGTTTATGAATTTTAAAGACATGAAAATTTATCATTGCTTCATCTAATAAACTGAATAGAAGGCTAGAAAGAACAAAGCAGGGAAGGCATGCTTTTCCCCCCCTAATTCTATGCAGACTTCCCCACTCTGGCACAGAGCAAATAATTTGGCATTTGTCAAGTAATGATTATGGTATTACTTTCTTGTCTAATTCACAGGGCTGTTATGAACACTAATCAAACAATCTTTTTAAATGCTTTAGTCAAGTATGAATATTTATAAAAGAAAATAACATATTGTTCATTACCTTTCTGCATCTGGCCTTCTCAATGGGTGTAAAAGCATTTGTTTTATGCTGCAGATGACCTCTGGTGACACAGAAAGGGACAGGCAAAGGGAGAGTTAGTTTTGTTTTGGCTTTGCTTGGTTTGTTTTTTTTATAGACAATCCTTGTTTCAGATTCTTATGCAGAGTTTTCCTCTGTGGCCTTGATCAAAGTGCTTGGCATCCTTTCTTTCTAGAGATCCTCCATCCACTGTGTGTCTGAATCTGGTGTTTGAATTGTGACAGAGAAAAGACAAACTTGGATACTCTCAAACCATCTCAGAGTCTTGGCATGCAACCCTTGTGACTGTTTTGCCTTGAGTTTTCAAACTTGATGCTTGTAAAATGAGTCCAAATGTTTTGGAAAAATTCAGAATTTTAAATTTAATAACCATTTTTTCCAAGTAGCTGATTTTCTGTTGAATACCTACAGAAAGTTTCCTGTATTTTCAGTGGCTCTGTCAGCAACCTGCAACTGCCACCAAGAGCTGTTGAAAATCTGCTCACATCATTAAGGTACCTGAAAATTATTCCTAGTATCTTGAAATGCTAGAATTACAGACTGTAAGAAAGATGCATCATTCCTTACAGGGCACTGTGTTACTCCCTTGGTGTTTTGGAATAATAATATTAATAGCTCCTGCAGAACCCAGTCATGTGAAAACAGTGGTTTCGGCATTAATTGTGCTTAAACAAAAAAATTTAGTAACCATTTAGTAAACCATTGGGAGTTGTCCTCAGTAAATTACACTGAGGAACTGTATATCTGTTTAACTCTCCCTGGCTACTGGCAGCCAACTTACTTCCCATCTGCTGCTTTCCACGGATGAAGGCTGCTCTCAGTTTCTAGGAAGCTAAATAAGACTTTTGGTAAAATTGGCTGTAAACTGCAGAAGAGTTCTTATTAAATGGCTGCACAGGGGAGTTGCTAAAGCATGATCAAAATTTGGTAGAGAATATATGGAAATTCCAGAAGGTTAGTCGTGTCAGCCATCCTTAAATCTGAATATTTGTATATAATGAATGAAGGAAAATACTTGTCCGAGATTCATAAGCACAGTAATTCAGTAACCCTCACAGTCACTTGTTGATGTGCACATTATTAATCACACTTTCTCTGTGATCTGAGCTGCAATGAATTAAGAGAGTACCGAGAAACTGAAAAACACCACGACCTTGCCACTTGAACATCAGATTTTTTTGTATATGTTATCAAACTATTAATACATGTGACTCAGAAGTACCCACATCTTGGGTCTCAGTCTTGATGCAGGTTCTTAGAATGGGATTTTTTAACTGAAACATAAAAGACAACGAAGAAGAATTGTTCCTATGTTATAGCTTGGTTCATCTTTGCTTCTGTGTTATTTTTTCTCTTCTCCATCACATTGTTTTATAAAGGCAATTATCTTTGATTTAAAGACATTATCTTCATTTCTTATGCTTACTTCCTTTTCCTTCAAAGCATTGCAGTTTCCTCTCCTCTGTCACTTATGACAGTTGTTTTTATATTTTATACACTTCTGATATTTTTCCATAATGGTTCCACAGACTGCTAACACAGTAAGGAGGAACCTTCCTTGAAGAAACATTGGACACCTCAGCCTTTCTTTAGCAATGCAGAACTGAGGAACTCATTACATGCCAGCCTGAATCCAATGGCATTAAAATCTGCTTCCCAGGCAAAAAAAGTCCCTAGGTGTACAGACTTATCTGAAGACTAATTTTATGCGGATTTGATGGAAGGAAATTGAATAATATTAATCAAATAATACACATCTCATAATCATTGATCTGCTGGCGCATATTCCTCTTCCAAATTTTTGTATTACAAACCATTAACCAATATATTTGAAAAATTACGAGAGCTACAAAAATTTTTGAAATTTTATATTGATTTTAAAATAATTATTTTAATTTTAATTATTTTTTAATTTCCAGCTTTGATGCAAACTCAGATGTTGCCCAAGGTATATTTAAGACAGGGTGCCTACCTTGGAAAACTGAAAACTGTTGAATTACTTTTTGACAAAACTGTCTGGTGTTTAAAAAATTTTCAACCAGGTGAAACCCCTAGGAGTACATGGCAGTTTAAAAAAACCCTCACAATAATTAGGGGAAAAGCACTTATACATGGGGTTTTTTCTCTATGTTTCTATTTCTAGAGGCCATGTTACCTTGTCAGTAGGTTTGAAGGAAATGAGGAGTTAAGCTTTACCTTAGAAGAAAATGTTTTAAGTCCACAGATGAATATGCAAAAATTGTTGGAATTTTTTCCTGTGTAACTAAGAAATTATTTTTCTCATGTCTACATATGAAAACAGTAGACTTTCAAGTGTGCCAAGTGACTACTCTTGGGAATTGTCTTTTCCCCACTGAAAAAGGTGGGGAGCTTTCCTTCTACAGACTGTTAGATGAGGAAATGACTGAAATGCTTGCATATCTTGGCAGAACTGAAGCAAAAAATAAGGACTTGATAAACTAGTTTCCCACTCATAGCTATTTCAGCGTATGTATAACTTTGCTTACATGAGTAATTCCATTCAATGTTATAAAACATTTGCATCCTCAGGACTTCATTGGATATTTGTTTTTATTTCCTGCATGAAGAAACACTGTCAGCTACTTAGTATTTCCCCTAAAACCTGACATGGAAATCTATCCTATTCGAAGGTCGCTAGTAGAACTTGTACAAAATTCTGGACTCTCGACAGTAAACAGAATAAATACCCACAAAATGATTTATGCCATCTTAAGATCTCATGGCATTGACCAATAAGCTGCATAAATGCACACAAAAATGATTTATGTCTCTTAAATTCTCCTGGTAAGAGAATAAGAAGGAAAAATGGAAAATTCAGGCACTTCTCCTTCAGTATAAGTGTTCGCTACAGCAGAAGGAACATGGTCAACTTTGAAAATGTTTCTGTTTTGAATTGGTATAAGAATTTCTTTTTCACTTTCCTAGAAACACATGCTTTTCTTAAAGTATTAGGCTTTAAGCTATCTCTGCTAAAGAAACTTCTATTCAGCTCCATAGCTATCATAAATGTCAGTGAAAGTTTGCAGGTAAAAGAAAGTAACTATATATCAACTATTTGCAGGACTTAGCTTAATCTAAAACATAGCAATAACCTTTCTTCAAGAAATATTTGTGCAGTCTTATGTTCCTGAAATTGTCTCCAGTGTACTCACAATTTAGAACTCAATGTAGCAAATTTGGAGATCTGTCCAGCATTTTGTTATGTTTTAATCTAGAGCCACATTAAAATACACTAGTAAAAAATAAAACTAGGAATATAACTAAGCATTTAAATAAAGTCCTTTGGGAGTTGAAACAATACCTGAAATTATCTAATTTTAGCTGTTTTATGAGCCTGTGACTATGACTGAAATTCTTTGAAAAATCTTTTTGCTTGCTGCTAACAACTTTTCACAGAATTTTCCTTTTTTATATTTTTTATAGGTTTTGCTACTCTCACTTTTTTTTCCAATTTCCAGAGGGATACTAGCAAGAAGCATCCCCTTTTAAATCCTTGTGAATGTTCATAAAGAGAATCTATCTATAATCTGTCAGTTATTAAAAGAGAGGCCTCTCATAAATAATGTCATCTATTTCCATGATTTGAAAATAAGTCCTTTGCTCTTGAACAGGAGTCCAGTTTTCACCTTTGTATCCTGCTCCATGCGATATTCAAATGAAAGTCAAAGCAATGACATAGAACAATGTCAGGTCCTCATGTCTCAGGGGATGTTACTGAAACTTGTGGTCCAAGTCAGGATATGAATTAAATGTCTCTAGGGCTTCAGTGCTACATTACAGATATAGAAGTAGATGAGAATCAAGCTGTGTATCAAAGATAACCTAAACTTGGAAGTAAGTTTCATCTAGGAAAAATACTTTGTATCTTAGTAATTCCTTTTTTTTTTTTTTTTTTTTTTTTTTTTTTTTTTTTTTAATAAGACTTACTCATTCCAAAGTGTGGTATCCAAAGACTAGTGATTATTCTAGAAGTTTTGTGTCTGCATCCAAATCTCAGCTCTATAATTCAGGCATATTCTCAGAATTAATATTTTTCAAATATATGATTTGGGGAAATTCAAATGTATTTTCAGAGTTAGCTAAAAACTCAAATAGACTTTCCAATGATCAGATCACACAGTCAGTCCTAAAGTTCAGCACTTTTTACTTGGATATTTTGACAACTGTGTGGGGCTATTGATTTCAATAGAGCAATGAAAATGAGCACCAAATGCAGATCTGGCATTCGTTCTTTCTTTTAATCAGTATTTCTAACAGATGATCTGTTAACAGAATATTATTGTACATTAGTCTTTTCAAGTACTCATTACCTTTCTACCAGAAAGCGAACTTTTCATAGCACAATGAATAATACACCTGCTTTTAGCAGTAATTGCTTTGGTGCTGTGTGCATATGAGAATGAGGTGTACCAGCCTGCCTGAATATAAATGGGGTGAGATGCATGGGGCACCTGTTATATTGTGGACTTGTAATTAATAATCAGAAAACTATTTCTGATTAATATCAGAAAACTATTAGGTTGGGCAAGGTGAGTATTAAACTAGGTCCATGACTGATGGCAGACAATCACTGAAATAAATTCCAAGCAAGACTGCCATAAAAAATATATCTGAAGTGAAAATAATCTGCATTGTTTGATTAACCTAATTTTTACAGTTTATAAATATCCTTAAATTTGTTTGCACACTTTAGGTAAACTAAACATGAGAGACACATTAACAGCAAGAGAAGTTTGCAAAACATCACTCTGGGTATGACTGAATGTACGTCATTGGCTGATGGATTTTGTCCTGAGATTTCTTTTTTTTTTTTTTTCTTTCCCTAGGAGTATTCTACAAGATACCAGTAACTGCTTTAGTCAGGTTACAGAACAAGATGGATGAATTGCCAGATTTAGTTTGGAAAATCCTTTATAGCAATCACTCTCTCTTCCTTCTCGACACCACCCATCTCTCACCTCTCTTCCTTTTTAGTTTATTTTAGAAAAAAAACCGAAACTGTTAACATTTTGAGAAACTATAAATCATACATTTTCTATTTGAATTATTTTTTTAAATTATGAGAATATTGAATTGTTATGTTTTCCAGGAAGGTGTGAAGTATTTCAGTAACTACTCACTGGTACACGTACAGCATTCAGTGTGTATTATACATTAAATCTGTAACAATGGGTTTTATATTACTTTCTGTGATCACTTTAATCTGTGCAAATGTGATACACAGATTTTAGTTTAAAACTGTTATATGTTGCCTGCCTGCAAGCAACAAATTCTAATTCCACTATCAAAATGAATGATGATTTACTAATTTTTCAGTATTAAAAATTCAGTATTCTCATCCTATAAGGTGTGAAAAGTTTTATATGGAGTCAGAGAATAAACACATTAGGCTATTCAATAGGCTAGACCTTTTCTTTATGACATAGTTATTAGAGATGTTAGTATTGAAATGCAGAAACTATGTACAAGAATAAAACTAAGTGGCCAGTCTTTGTGAACGAAGGTCTGGGAAAGGTGTTTTTTTTACCTTTCAAACCTGCGCAATGGATTTTTTAGGTGAGACACAGCCTGC
>JAWWLV010000088.1:83190104-83213420 GCA_035041135.1 Platyrinchus mystaceus
GGGGGACCCGGGATTCGAACCTGCGGTCTTGGCGCTGAGAGACCAGTGTCTTAACTGCTAGGCCACCAGGGGTCCCCATGTACAAGAATATAGTGAATAGAAATAACTATCATAAAACATGCAATGACTATATGAAATTCATGGCTACAGACTATAGTACAAGGTTATAAATTATAAACAAAAAAGACCTGTTATGTTTAGAATATGTCATCAAATATTTTTCAAAAAGAAAGAACTCCATAAAGGAACCAAAGCTTCAAGTTTTAAGCATGGATCATTCTGACTTTAGTGACTAGTAGAAAGTGCTGCTGAGCTATTCCAGATTACTTCTTCTGAAATAGCCAGTGTTCATTTTCAGGTGCAGTTCCTGTACAAAAAGAATCTTTAGCTGACAAGAAGCATCAATACCTTTGGTCTTAAAAACACAGATACGGGAGGGACATCTGGAGTTATTGAGTCCTGACTTCTTGATTTCTTGACAACCTGCATATATAATTTCCTTCATAACTTTATAATTTAGATTAAGTAAACTTTCCTGTATTCCTGTATTGAAATCTTTTAATCTCTTGACATTTGAAAAAGATAAATATATACACCACTAAGAGGAGGACCATGTAGGGTTACATTGGAGGTCAGCTAGAGCTATGCTTTTTATAACCCTCAGAGAGCCAACCATGATAGTAGTGAGCAATTAGCAAATACTACAAGAAAAAAAAGTCCTATGATTACTTTCTGTTTCTCACAGTATTTATGTTCACAAGTTTCTAAATAAGCGGCACTCAAGCACAGCTCAATTCCCTGTTTAGAGATATAGTCTGTTACCTTCTTGACTATAGATTTTTCTTTACCCCTCAATCCGATAAAACTGAAGAAGAATAAAAGTGACATCTCACATTGTTTTGCATTTATTATATCAGCAGTGTTAAATATTCAATTGTCCCTACTGTATACTTCAAATTCTGCTCTATTTTCTCGATTTTTCACACGCAAATTGAAGGTGAAATGCCTGGATTTCTTCCAATAATGGTTATTCTGTGGGTAAAGTTAGATGAGCCAGTTTTAGACTGGTGCTACGTTTTTTTTTTTTGCTTGAAGCTACACTTCAGTATCCCACTATTTTCTTTCTTCTTCCGGATATATTCTCCACCACTTAACCACACTAAATCACTAGCATAGAAAAAACAAAACAAAAAAAAAAAAAAACAAACAAACAAAAAAAAAAACAACAACAAAAAAAAAACACCACCAAAAGAATGTTTTTAAGTTCCAGTGTGCTGGAAGTTTTTATTGACCTGTTGATGGGTGTAATGAATGGTTGAAATTGCTGGACAAGAGGTGGAAAAAGTCTAAAAATTGTGGGGAACTGCTCTTGAATTATTAGATATGCTGAGCATCCTCCTGCAGTTTCACCCTGAGAGGAGACAGGCTCAAGTGTCTGCTGTGCTATGTGACATAGAAAAAAAATATTCAGGGAGATTTGGATGTAGGTCCTATGGTCACTGCTGGTACAGATGGGAAGTAAGAAACCTCAAAAAGGAAGTCACTGCAAGTAACCCTTATTTGATAAGCAAAAAGAAAATAGGGAAATGCATTACACGCCAACTTCTTCTGCAGATTTAGGAACTTCTCAGTGTTCATTTCCATAAACAGTCTTTGGAATTACTTTACTGAACTATTTCAAAACATAAAGGTAAGTAAAATTAAGAAATATGGAATAAAACATATGACGTTGCTTTTCTCTCCATTTTGTGCAGGAGCACAGTATAAATCCTTCACCCAGCTTGAAGGACTTTCAGTGCATTTCTTCCAGCAATGAACTCCTGTTCATTGTTCTAGTTAAATATTCGTTGATCCCAAAAAAACCAAGAGTATGCTGTGCACTGGGTCTGGGCACTGCCTTAGGAAGGGAGCAGCTCCTGGAGACCAGGATTACATAAATGGTTGGTCCATCATTATTAAGCGAATGTCTCAGTTCTTGGGCCAGTCAACTGATGTCATATTTTCTTGATCCCTTCCTGTTAATATTTAAGTTTTGGATAAAATATTGTGACACTACTACATTCTCCCCCTTGAATTTTTTTCCCTGTGTTTTTTTTTTTTTTTTTTTTTTTTTTTGTTTGTTTTGTTTTGTTTTTTTTCCTAAATACCCATAGACTGCTGTCTAGACCATTCTCCTGGGCTGTTAGTCTTTTGCATCCTCTAAGTATCTGCTTCCCAAAGTCAAACAATTTATAGTTAGACTAGGGTTACAAGATCAGCTACCCAGAAAATTACATTCTATGTCATCTTTGGGCTGATAAAAATAAATATTTTTTTTTTCCATTCTAAAAATTTCCTAACCACAAACTTATATTATAAATTAGTGTAGGAATATTTTTCTCCTTTGCTGATGAAGTTTGCCACATTGCATCATTCCAAAAAAGCAAAGGATAAAGAGGAGGTATTTTGTTTTGGTTTTGGACACAAAATCAGGGATGGTTAGGTAGTGAGCATGGAGGTTTTAATTTCAGCTTATCATTGAGTATAGCTTAAATAGAAGATAGTAAATCTTCACTAGTTCCTTTAGTATTCAGTTTTTATGACTGCTCATCATGAAAAACTCTTCTGGTGCTAATGTTTTTGTGATGAGTGTATCTATGGAAATCTGATTGTAACTTAGCATCCAGAAATGTCCAGTTATTTAATTTTTATGATGAGGTTCTTTTTTTTATTAAGAAATGCACCACAGAAAGGAAAGCTGAAAGGTAAGAATAAGTCTAGATGAGAAAAAAGATGAGCAAAAGCTAGTTAAGAAGAAATTATAATAATTGCATTCAACACAATCTAATTAAGAGTACAAGTAAAGATGCTGTTCATTGATTCATCTGATGATAATGCAATAACAATCTATTTGTGACATGTGGCCTTGTTACTTTATGAAATCTGAATAAAGTTCACAGAACCTGTTTAAGCCAGATCAATATTAGTTGAGTCCACTATTTAATCGTTTCATAATAAATGGGCCCCTTGTTTACAGTAATATTTTAATTCCAATTTATTTTCACAATCTAAAAAAGTGTTTAATTGCTTTAATGATATTAGCTGTCTCAGCCTTTATTACAACACTGGACGTAATTACCCTCTTTAAAGGTAATTTATAGACCTCATTAACACTCTTGCCTCTCTGCTGTGATTAAAAATCTCCTAAGAATTGAAATCTCTCTGAACAGTAAGAGAATTATTGTGATTTATTGTTTGCCATTGCTACAATGGGCACAAAGCTGATTTATTATAGCTGATCCCTGCTGAGGTGACTAGAATAGAACTGGGGAAGGGGAAGGCAGGAGCTCTTGGTGAAGCAGTTTACTTCTCTCCATCACAGAGTTGCAGTTTAATATGGGTCCTGTCATTTGCTTCCACAGGACTGTAAAGAAATCTCTGGTGAATAAATCCTACAACAATAACTAGCTCGAAAAAAATCTCACCTTTGCTAAATAGAGAGCAATTATATTTCTTTATTGGAAATTAACCCCCCTGACATACTAGTTTAAAGGTCTCAACAAGGTGATATTAGTATGGTTTTTACATACAAAATATTTGCAGCTATGGGAGATACTGGACGTATTGTTTGCACAGAAAAATAATAATTATATTATATGCATAATTTACATTTTGCCTGTTTGTAGCAGGGAATTTATAGATTTCATTTATTTAAAAAAACAAATAAAACACTACAAAGAAACTGACTGAATAGGTCAAAACCACAGCTTTATAAAAACTTTAACTTATCCTCTCAGTCACTATGTAATATTTAACATTTAGCGGAACAGTGGAATCCTAAACACACACAAAAAAAAGCTGAGGAAATTATTATTAATCTACTACATTTGCACACCTGAGGAAATGCTTCTCCTGGTTGTTCAGTGTATATAAAGTTTGTAAAGCAGACATGAGAGTAGAGTCACCTGTCTTTTCCGCTGGTGGAAGGAGATGGCAGATATTCTGCTTGGACCCAACGCAGAGGTTTCTTCCACAAAATGCAGAGTATCCAGAATAAAAGAAATGTAGCTACTGTTTGGAATAGGGTCTGATCCTAGGCCTGAAGGCTGCAAATCTGCTGTTATACACAAAAAAACCACATTGCATCCTCTGAAAGCACTGGGATATTCTGCTTTTCACAGCTGTGCAAAATGCATGACTTTAGGAGAGGCTAAAATTCGTTTGGGAAATACAGACAAGCACTAAATGGGAGACTTTGTTCCACATGGGCCATCCACTGCTTTCCATACTTCACAGAATTTAGTTCCAAATAATAATGAACTCAAAAAGTAATTACTCATAGATAGCATCAGTTGAATCTTTAGCTGTTCAAATAAATGCTGTTCAGCTATATTTTTAACATTATATTGCATTGATCTTTGTCATGAAAAATATTTGATGTAGATCTCTGGAACTATTTATGAGATTAAACTAATAATTTAAAAAAAATTTTGAGCACGTGGTTGTCTGGTTTCCTTCACTCTCACTATGAATGTGGATATACTTACTCTGCAAAGTAATATACATTGCAAATAATTTGTTCAATGGAAACCAGAATTCCAAAGAGGATAAAATTAAGAATTTATGGCTGCTGATGAAGCACTAATGTGGTGTTGCTGATTAAACTTTTAGTTAATTTATATTGAGTTTGTATTTTTATAGAACTGATAATTTTAATGCAATTAGTAGGGTAAAGCACTGCGTATCTGTGGCTCTCATATGTATTTCTAAATTAAATAAGCTTACAAGTAAGAGCAGTTCTGATTCTGTTCCATTAAAACTGTACCAAACCACTTATACAAATTATGTATTATTTTAATAGATCTATAGTAAGTTTAGATCTGTTTTAAATAGTCTTACAAGGAGTAATTCCTCTTGATTTGTACTTAATTGAAACTATATTAGTGTAATAATTTTTCATTAAAAAGTTGAAGACGTAGGAAGAGTAAACATCAAACCCAACACTAAGTTGGTCAAATTTACAGATATTACAATGTATATGAAACTCCGTGATATGCACCACATACAGTGTATGTGTGTGTGGGGAAGTAGATTTACACATTCAGTTAAAACAAAAGGAAAAGAGAAATTCCATCACACAAACTGCATAATTGTCTTAATGAAAGCCTAGAACACTATTTTTGAATTATCTTACTGCTTGCTGTTTTAATAGTGGAGTCTATATACACTAGTACATAAGACCTGGTTTTAATATTGGTAGCACGAGTTTACAGTCAACCTTAGTTCTTATGGTATCATTTTTGAAGAAAATATGTATCTTAATCACTTCAAAATGTAGTTTACTTCTCCATATTTTAAGGATAGAAAAAGTCCTGCAGGTGTTTTGTACTTTTGTTCTTTAGTGGTCACCTGTAGTCTGTGAGATTTTCAGAGCAGTGAAACATTTTAGAGTACACAGAGTTTAAACTGCTGGGAGCTGAAAAGTGTTTTATGAAAAATTCAGTTGTTCAGAAATCAAGTACTGACTTTTGCTGTGATACAAAATATTATTATTTATTGATTCTTCCTTTATCTCCAAACTTTTCTCTATATTTTCTTGTATTTCAAGGTTACTATTTACATACTCAGTATACGCATCATTCTGAGAATATAATTTCCCCTTGAATTTTGAGTGCAATAGAAAATATATATAAAGTCAGAGATCTAGTTTTATGCATGCAAGGCTGCCATTTATTAATAATACCAGATGAGTGGACATAGTACTTCAATAAATAGATTACAGTCTATAGAAGTTTTGTATGACTCAGTAGAAGGTCAGCATCAGAGGTTAACCTCTCTTCATGAGTATGGAAGGAGAATGGTGAATATAGTGGATTTTTTAAAGCTTTTGCCTAAGTATCTAGAGAAGGGAAATGTGGGAAAATAATTGGTAGACAGGCCTACTTAAAATGACCTCTCATATGTAATGGCAGTGACCTTATAAATTTCTTATCTTGCCTGATTAGTGGTATGAATAACATAAATGAAGTGTGCAATCTAGCTGGATTGGTATATAAACCAACTCCAGATGAGGTATTCAACAAAATCTTATTTGTAACAACAAACATTTTTTGCTCATTCATGGTTTGTATCTATTCCATGTGAAAGCTTATGAATTTACTGGAGCAATTTCTGTTACAGTTTGTCACAACCCATCGATAAGGAGGCATGATGTTCTGTCAGCCATCCCTTCTCCAGGAACTGAGCTGGTGGGGGTGGTGCAGTGCATGAGTCTCAAGGGGGAGCAGGAAGTTGACTCAGAACAGCTCTGCCCTAACTCCTTGGTACCCTCTCCTCTGATCACCCCTCAATTCTGAGCAATACTTAGAATGTTTGAGACAAAACATGCTGATGTCTGGTCCTCTCTGCAGTTAAGCATACATTTTTTATTTCATGAGTGTGAAACTCTTTCAACACCATGAAAGAAGCTTAATTTACACGTTACTAAAAGCACAGTGTTTGCTGAATTATTAAGTACTTCCTTTGTGATTTTTTTTTTGCTATAGATATAATATCAATCTATATTTATATCTATATATCATACTTGTGATATTAGAGATAACAGTTTAATGTGTATGGAAAAATTTTTTTAAAGACATAAACATGCTTAAAGTAAAATGAGGAAAAAAATTAGGAATTACATAAACCAAGATGGTCTGGGTCGCCAATAAGGACTGTGTGGGAGAAGATAACTGCAATAACTATTCTGATCAACAAAATATAGTCTTTTGAAAAGATGAAAATTCAAGTGCTGTTTCTCCTAGTACAAATCTAATTAATTATTTGCCTTACAGCAATACAAAAGCAATGTGTAAGCCTGGTGTTACAGCTGTATTCTGCCCTGGAGAGTTTGCCATCTGAAGAGGATAACTACAGGGAATAGAAAACATTGAAGTTCTCATGTTGTAGCAAGGAATTGAAATACTATTCCTTGATATAGCTAAGGTCAGCAATGTCAGTGCACAAATCAGAAACCAAAATATGTTTTCCCAAATTCTGTTTCAGGTGTCCTAAACAGAGAAAATACATTTATTCTTTATTCACCGTCCAGATGAACAATTTCAAGTTTAGGATTCTTCTCTTTAAGCACTAAATCCTAGTTCCTTTCTTAAACCCCTGTGGATAGCTGGTGCTGCTGAATAACTGCAGTTTCTCCTAAAGTTAATAGAAATAACAGCATTCAGTCCAACAGAAAACTCATGAAGTGTAACAGTCTCAATCTAATTTCCAAAGACCTTCAAATACTACACAGTCATCACATGGTCATCAATGTAATGCCCAGAATGTGATTTACTGGAAAGACATGATATTTAGAAACTGAGATAAGAGAGAGAGAGTTAATAATTTTTGCAAATTATACAAAGATTACTTCTTCTGGGATCCATTTATTTTCCTTAGGTTTAGACGACTCTAAGAAAATCAAGCTCTTTCAATGTAACTGATATCTATCTAAACTCCTCTCTTGATCCTAATTTTGATAATAAGCTCACATTCTCTAGTTTATCTGAAGACATTCAACACTATTACCAGCTGAAATTTATAGTCACATCAGCATCTGAGCATAAAGCAGCTTTCCATTAAAAGCTCTGATACACTTTTGAAAAAGAATGAACTCATCCAACCTGCATACTTCAATACTTCTGGTCATTTTTAAAGGTATGTAGTCTTAAAAATACCTGTTACAGCTTTCAGAGCGGGTATTTTTTATCTGCAATAAGATGAGCACTTTTTAACTGCTGTATGTTACTGACAGAGGCAGTGCAGATGACATAAGTAGCAGTTTACATGGGAAGAAACGTTTTAGAAACTGTCACCATTGTTTTCTCTTATTGCTTATTGTTTTTGAGGCTTTTGTACAAGCTCTTGACTTGAAGCGTACATTTTGACAAGCATTGACAAGCTTGGGCATTTTTTTATTTTTTTGGTTTTTTATGCTGCAGCAATAAAAAAAAAAGAAGTTGTGCTTATTTTGGTCAAAACTGGAATCACTGAATGGGCATGTCTGAAGTAAGAGAAAAAAATGTCTGATGTAGAAAAACTGTTGGAAATGTAGGAAGAAATTAATCTGGATATCTTTAAGCTTTTTCTTTTCATTTAATATGAGGTATACTCTAAGATCTGTCTTTTCATTTTTGCATTAGAGAAACAGGCAGAGATGAAAAAGATAAAGGCATACAACATAAAGGTAGACATAGAAAAGGTAATAGTGCAAATCATAGGATCTCTTGGAAATCAGAAAACTAAAGAATAGAAAAAGATCTAGTTTGGGAACTATTTTACATTGTGATCTTAATTTCTTTATGTCTCAGTTTAGTTGCTTTCACCCTTTTTTTAAAGGCTATTTATGCCAAGAAAAATGTTATTCTAGTATATTCATATGACATTCAACCTGAATGTGTGTTTACATCACAGTTATTTGTATAATACACCCATCAAAAATAACAGCTAGGTATGTAGCAATGTTGAGTTGCTGAAGACAGAATATACTTTAGGAAGCTCTAAAAAGGAATAAACCACAGAAGTGGTATTCCAAATCTTGTTTCTGTGAGCTATAAATGGTACAAAAGCTATAAGGAAAGACAATTGCCTCCTTGGAAATTATTTAATATGCTAATCATTAGTTGTAAACTGAAGTGATTCCAGACAGCTTTTATAGTATTACTAAGAAGATAACAGAGCACTATTCCATATGTTAAAAAATTGCTTACTGGGGAGTAACACCTTAAAGCTTTAAACACCAGTAGCTGCCACCAGTTTTCCCTCACAGAGACATAGACATCTCACCAGCAGCTGGCACTTAGTTCCTGCAGTGCTCTTATATAGAGAGGGAGGTTATGCAGAGAGATCATTGAGAAAAGAGTTAGTAAAATGATAGGATAGACTGTGGTGATAAGGTGCAGACAACTGTACTGACCCTCTTCTGCCTTCACCTTCCTTTGCTCCTCCTTGAACTCACTCCTCCTGTACAATCCATTCCTCCACTCTTCCCAGTATAGTCTTGTCTGGTTTACAGTCTTATCAGTCACAAAGTCCAGGTTGGTCTTCCTGGAATTGGCATCTGTTTTGACAGCCTGTTGATTAGAGTGACTGGTGAGGTTTGTTTCTTGTTGTTGTCCCCATGTTTGCTTTGTGAAGTCTGTGTATCTCTGTATTTTTACTACAATCTCCCTCTTTTCCCCCTTTTTTTTCTCAATGGACACATTATCTAACTGTATAACCTCACTGGAATAAACCTTCTCATGCTCTCACATGCTCTCATCAATTTAGTATGACTCATCAGGTTTGGGTCTCCTTCCTTTATTAGTCACTTGGCAGGTCTGTGTCTCACTGCATGTTCTTGCCTTGTGGCTTCCTCCCTTTATTATTGTCCTTTTTTCCACTGAAGAATGTTCCTGACCAGACACCCTTAAAGAAGCAGACACTCTCAGAATCACAGAATATGCCAAGTTGGAAGGGACCCACAAGATCAGGAAGTCCAACTCCTGGCCCTGCACAGGACCATCCCAAGAGTCACACAATGTGCCTGGGAGCGTTGTCCAAATGCTTCTGGAACTCTGTCAGGCTTGGTGCTGTGACCGCTGCCCTGTGGAGCCTGTTCCAGCACTCAAGCACCACTGGGTGAAAAGTCTTTTTCTAATATCCAACCTAAACCTCCCCTGACACAACTTTAGGCCTTTCCCTTGGGTCGTATCACTGGTCACCACAGAGAAGAGATCAGTGTCTGTCCCTCCTCTTCCCCTCATGAGGAAGTTGTGAACTCCTCCTGCTACTTCAGAGTCTCCAGCACTTTTCTTTCCTCAAGCCATAGAAGGAAGACTGTATTGCCCCTTGAGACAGCAGGAAAAAGGATAAGTAATCACTTCAAGCAAGAACTCAGAAGAATGAGGAATGTGAACAAAATAAATATGTAGGACAGAAAGAACAATGATGTACTTTTACAACACTGTTGTGGCTGAAAACCTGCATTGGGAGGAAGAAAGAGTTGCACTACTAAACCACAGATTATAAGACAAGGATGTGAATGATCACCCACATTCCTTTAATGGAGGTAACAGATTGGTGTGCCTTGAAAGATGGCTATTCAGTTATTGCCTGCTCAGACCTTAAACTCATGGTGAGGTTACCTAGCTGGACCCAATACAGCACCACAGCTGGACCACCCCAAAAAATCGCTTTGTCCTAAAACTGAAAGGGATCAGCTCTATAATAAAGAATAGTAGCTGGTTTGCTAATGCTTACTGAAGTGTAGTAATTGAAATATTAGTTCAGCAAGGTATTTAAAAATGTGCTAATTTTAAGCTGGTCTCACTGGCAGGTGCTTAAAAATCCTGCTCAGTCTGGGCCTTGGGTACAAATAGGATGGTACTGTTATATTGAAAAGTACATTCCTAAATCTCTTTTTAAATATTCTTGTGATTAATTATATTTGTGTTTAAAATACTTGTGTTTAACAGGTTTTGAATCATTTGTGTGATTGAAAATCCAGGAATATCTTCAAGACTATGATCATAACTTACTAACTGCAAAATCTGTTACTGATTTTCAGTAAGAATCTTTAAACAGCAGCTTGCTGCTAAAGATGAAATTAGGGTTTTCTGAAATACTATAAAAAACATAGTTGTATCTTAACATTAAAATACTCTTCCAACACAGAAAAGGGTGTACACAATAAGAAAACTTTCTAAATAGTTCTGTTTCACAGCAATTTATTAGAACTTTATATTTTGCTACAGCTCGACACAAATTGTATCCAGCATAGTTCTGTACAGCTACATTGGTTAGTGTTAAAGTGCTATGCTTTTTTTCTGCTATCTCACAGAGATTTTTTCTACTGTTGAGTATTTTGTCCCATTATTTTGGCTATATGTAGGCAAGAAGTTTATTACTTGTTCCATTCTACTGCTTTTATCACTTTTTCCTTTGACCTGAGGCATTCAGAGATTTCAGTTCAGATTCAGAAAATTTTTTGGTGATAACATTTAGGAACATTATGATTTTACAGTGCACTGAGTTAAAATATTGAGTTTCTGAGCTACTGATCTGTAAGGGTTATTTCAAAAACAAACTTACCAACTTAAAAAAAATTTTGTATTTTTGCTCGATTAATTTTTAAATGATCTTTCGTGAGATTTATGTTGACAATGTCTAGAATCAACCATTCTATTTCAGCTTAGCATACATTTGGTTTACAAACTAACAAAAAAGAATTAGGCTTAGGACATTTGAGCCTTTTTCTTACTCAAAATCTATAGTCCTCTTGTTCATGAAAAATGGTAACTGAGTTTACAGAATCACAGAATATGCCAAGTTGGAAGGGACCTGCAAGGATCATTGAGTCCAACTCTTAGCCCTGCACAGGAACATCCCAAGAGTCACATCACGTGCCTGACAGTATCATCCAAAAGCTTCTTGAACTCTGTCAGGCTTGGTGCTGTGACCACTTCCCTGGGGAGCGTGTTCCAGCACCCAAACACCCTCTGGGTGAAAAACCTCTTTCTAATATCCAACCTAAACCTCCACTGACACAATTTCAGGCCATTCCCTTGGGTCCTGTTACTGGTCACGATAGAAAAGAGATCAGTGCCTGTCCCTCTTCTTCCTCCTCCAGAGGAAGTTGTAGACTGCAATAAGGTCTCCTCTCAGCCTCCTCTTCTCCAGGCTGAACAGAACAAGTGACCTCAGCTGCTCCTCATACAGCTTCCCCTCAAGGCCCTTCACCATCTTCACTGCCCTACTTTGGACACTCTCCAATAACTTTCTATCTTATATTGTGGTGCCCAATACTGCACACAATATTCCAGGTGAGGCCACCCCAATGCAGAGCAGAGTAGGACAATCACCTTCCTTGACCGTCTGCCAATGCTTTGCCTGATGCCCCCCGGGACACGGTTGGCCCTCCTGGTTGCCAGGGCACTGTTGACTCATATTCAACCTGCCATCAACCAGGACCCCCGGGTCCGTTTCCATGGCACTGCTTTCCAGAATCTCATTCCCCAGTCTGTACGAACGTCTGGGGTTGCCCCATCCCAGGTACAGAATCTGGCACTTGCCCTTGTTAAACTTCACATCACTGCTTACACTGCAACTCTGAAATTGCATATTCTTAAGCCTTTCTTTGGGGGAAAAGGAGAAAAAAAATGAAAAATAAGATTAATTATTCTTTTTCAGAACTGTTTGAAACTCATAATTACATTTTCCACTCAGCAGTTCAAAACTTACTTTCATACAAAGTCAGAACAATATTACATATTTGGATTTTCTTACAGAAAATTATTTCAGACTGGAATGACTTGCAGATTTTCTATTCAGACATAATTTTTATTTAAAAATATATTATTTTTAAATTTTTGCATTCTAATTATCTTGAAAGGCTTTTCCACCACAGTAAGTTTAACATTTAAAGTAGAAATGCTGTTAGCATGGCATCCTCTAAGGTCATATGATGTATTTACAGTGTTTATATGACACTTTACAATTTAATATAGCATATTCTAATATTTAATATGTTATATTAATAACATTTACATAGGCTTATTTTGTAAGTCTTTAACTAAATTTTACCTGAGAAAAGCAGCTGGACAGGGTTATAACTAATCTATATTTAAAGAATTTTCTGGGGAGTGAGGTCCTGGAAAAAACTTTAAAAATAGCATTTTGAAGCACTAATTAGGTCTGAATATGAAAATATTATTGTGTTTATTTTCACTAGAAGGAAGCAAAATTCTTAGAGGTGTCTCCAGCAAAACAATGACAGACACCAGACAGTCTGAGGATCAGACTGTCTTTTTGCAGATTGCACTATACTGTAATGAATACATTTATTCACTGGAAGATCACAGAGTGGCTTGGTTGGAAGTGACATTAAAGATCATCTAGTTCTACCCCACTGCCATGGCAGGGACACCTTCCACTAGACCATCCAGCCTAACCTTGAACACTTCCAGGGATGGGGAAGCCACATTTTCCGTGGGCAGGCTGTTACAGCTTTTTACCACCCTCAAAGTAAAGAATTTCTTCCTTACATGTATTCTAAACCTACTCTCAGTTTGAAGCCATTTCCCCTTGTTCTGTCACTACATGCTCTTGTAAAAAGTCCCTCTCCATCTTTCTTGTAGGCTCCTTTCAGGTACTGGAAGGTCACAATTAGGTTACCCCGAAGCCCTCTCTTCTACAGGCTGAACAATCCCAACTCTCTCAGCCTTTGCTTGTAGGAGAGGTGCCCGATTCCTCTATCTGTCTTGGTGACCCTTCTCTGGGCTTGCTCCAACAGGTCTATGTCTTTTCTGTGCTGGGAACCCCAGAGCTGGATGCAGTACTCCAGGTGTGGTCTCACACCTGGTTAATTAATTATTGTTGTGAAACAAATTCTGTGTTTGCAAGTTTATATAATAGAGGTAGTATTGTACCCATGGAGGTATAAAAAAAATAGAGATGTATCGTTTAGTGAGAGAATGGGCATATTTTTCTTTTCACACAACTAGAATGGCCTAACAGAAACATATCATTTTTGGACACAGGCTCTTTTTAGGATTGAAACAGGAAAATTTGCCTCAGACTGAGGCAAATGCAGGGTGAATTTGAATGAATGGTTCATGGTGCCACCTAACTACTTCTGGGTGATTCTTAACTCACAATGTCTCCTGTAATCTCACAGGGACAGGTATATCTTTTATTGAGAGTGCTGGAAGGCTTTTTAACATTTTAGGCTTAACAGAACCAACAGGTCTTGATTTGTGTTAGGTAAGCCCATAGAGGCTTCCATGACAAACCAAGAATGAGGACTGGCTCACTGAGGATAGGAGTTTTAGCTTCATTCTTCTGACTGAAAATGTGTCATATAATAGAAGAGTAAAAACTAGTTCTGTGAAAGAGATTTGGTTTATTGATAATTAGTAACATGGGAAAAGACCTTTGGCAAGACAAACATGGTTAGTATCCCTGTTGCAGTTCTTCACTCCTTCATAAGTACCATTCTTAAGTGCAGTAGGGAAAAGTTCTTTTGGTTAATAAATGCAAAATCACAGACACAGCTGATCTTCAATATGCAGAAAATGCTACACAAAACATCTGCGACAAGTAGGAAACAGTCATGTCACTGATTAGAAATTCATTGTCAGATTGTGCTGTTTTTACTTGTCTGCTCAGATCAACTGCAGGGAATGTGTCCCCTGGGTTTGTATTTAATGGATAATTCTGCACTCCAGTATATTTTTTAGAAAATAAAATGCAATTTCCAGGGCTCATTTGAAGACATTGTATCTTTTTCTGAATTATTTTGCTGTTCAATGCTGATTAAATATCTCTGTGTTTTGTCTGATTCTTTCAGTAATGTTCATATTCAACGCTTATGACATCATCATTGCTTTCATGATAATGAAACACATTGTCACCAGAACTCATCTGTCAAAGAGTCCTAATTGTCCTAAATGCTAGAGCTGGGACAATGGCAAGTAAGGATAAGCAGCTGATTGGGAAAAGTAATTTCTAAGTCTACAAAACTGTGATAGTCAATGAGGAACAGAGATGGTTACCAAACAATTTCAGGGAATATGAGCAGGCCTTCTGATATCTTCCCAAGTTTAAAATACCAGTTACTTTTTTTTGGACAATTCTTATTATGCACAGTTGACAAAGGGCTCCTGGGATTGCTGTGTTTCCAGGATGTATCAAGGGCATATTTTTGTCCTGGTTCTAACCCATGTTTCTCAGGTAATTATGGCGGTATTCATGCAAGAAGTGGAAAAATTTTCCACTCATGAGCTACAGTTTCTCCAGATCACATGGGGCCACACCACTTGAGAGCAAAGCTGGCTTCTGTTCCGATGGATGTTGATCCTGGTTCATTTTAGCTGGTTTTGGAATATGTTTGAATTTGTGCAAATGCACAAACATTTTCCTTTTGTCCTAATTGCAGGCTTCTGTAATAAAACAAATTGGTTTATTCCCCTTTTAGGATTTTGTATTATCTGTCTTTATCTCTGTAATATATCTAGCTAGCAATAACACGAAGCCCCATCACTCCATTTCTTTAGGTAATATGATGACTCTTTATTCTTGAAGTAAATTAACAGAGCTGCCAACTACATTAAATTAAAGAGTGTAATATAAGTGTGTACCTATAGGAATTGTTCAGACTTTCTTCTTCAATAAACTTCACCAAGTTCCTTGTGGATGGTATAATTGATGCGATTTTCTGTAGCAATAATTAGAAGGTAAAGGTTCATACTCACAAATATAATTTAGAATATGAAATGACTATTAGAAGAGAAGATGCAAAATTGAATAGTAGTACATGAAAGGTTATTACTAGTTACATTTATTAAGTTGCTGTTTGCTCAGCAGAAACACCTCTACAAACTGTTAAAAAACTTACTGATCTCTTCTTATTGTGAACAATTTCTCAACTAACAACTGCAGCATCTCTAGACTATCTAAATCTTCCAGAATTGCGACAATTTTAAAACAGCTTTTGTTCCTACTCAACTGGAAATGTTAATTCTTTTTATGGATGTGTTTAAGACATTTCCCACCCTCACCTCTTTGGGGTAACTCTAATGTGTTATATATTGCATGAAAATCTTCAAATCACATTGCATTGCTTGGTGTGGTAAAGGGAAATGTGATATAAGGGCTGTAGCTTTAAGTGGTGGATTCCAGTGGAAGGTGAGTCCAATGTTTGCGAGATACCCATTCCTACCTGAGAAGTAAATGGTATTTATAGTGATAAAGCAACAAAATACAAATGGACAGGCATGTAAAACATCTTGAACTTAACTCTTAGCATTTAAATTTTCAAGGAAAGCTAAGTTTGATTAATTAGAGAGAATCTTTAATGTTAATTTATCTGGCAAAGAGTTTATTAAAGAAAAAAAAATTTGTTTTTATTTGGCAAAAAGATGTTGGAGTGGGAACATTTTTCCAGGAGGAATGTGTGATAGAAAAAGGTATTTTGAAGATGGAACTTTGTCAGTTTATGAAAATGATTGTATAACACGGTCACCATCAATAGTAGGATATGAGCCTTGATAACCTTTATAATTCTATGCCAATTCTGGCCTGAGTCTTTCATAAATGAAATTCTGTACCTACACAAATTCTGCTTTCTGTTCCTCTGCTACAGTTGTGGGAGCATGTGTTCCCAGTGGGACACTTTCATTTGTCTTTGGTCACTCATTAGTGTCTGATAACAATAAGAAGAAAGACACTATGCACATTTGGGAATCCTGTGCTTCTATTGTTTTGATTGATCAAGACAGTCTTTGAGATGGGAGTTGGGCAGATTCTGACTCTATTGAACTAACTGATGCCACAAAATGATTGAATATAGCCCCTAAATTCATGTTTGGACAGTATTCAGTCCATATTATAATCCACAGTTTGTTTCACTTTTCTTATGATTCTCTAATATCTGTAGTCTCCCTTATTCTGGAATACAGAAGAAAGCTAATGTTATTTGGATTTATCATTCATTTCACATTCCTCATGAGTCCATCAGCTTAGTGCCAGGAAACCTCAATTTCTTAAGCTGTAGGAATCCTTGTACTCTAAGCAGTGCACATTGGCACTGGCATCATATCTGATAGAGGAATTTTGACAAGTAATGGTTAACTTATTTCATTTTCCTCTTGCAAGCTCTAAGCTTAGAAAATATAGAGGTAACACTACATCTAAATATATCTGTTCATAAAGATGTTTGAGAGATTTGGATTAAAACTTCAAGTTGAAAGTGGAATTACAGTAAGTCTTTGAAAACTATAATATGACATAGCCAATTAACGTATATAAATGGTTTTATTTTGATTCTGCTTTAGTCAACAGACTAAATTTAAGTAGGATGAATGTGACTTATTAAGTAACTAATTACTGTTCAGAAAAAATATGAAAAGTAATTTTCCCTCCCAGATTTATTTCTTTTAAAGTATTACTGTTTTAAACTACTACTTCTAGGTTAGACAGAAACTACATAAGAAAGGTAAGGCTGTTCTTCAAGGATCTATTGCATGCCATAGTATATCTGCAACATTCTGACAGGATTTGTATTGTGACACTGATTTGACAGGCCCAGGCAGGACTACAGGACTTACTGTCTAGAGGCAGAGGTGCATTTGAAGCTGGGCCTCCAGCATTATCATAGACTCATAGAATGCTTTGAATTGGAAAGAGCCTTTAAAGATCATTTAGCTCCACTTCCCTGCCATTGGCAGGGACATCTTTCACTATATTGGATTGCTCAAAGCCCCATCCAAACTGACCTTGAACACCACAAAGTTTGTAAAAGTCATGGTACTGAATTCAACCTACACACAGACTTGTTAGTCTAATGCACAGCCTTGGATGCTGGTACTTTATGAGATCAGGGAGTGATAATTTAAAATGTCCTTTCTGAAAAGATTGATTGATGCTTGAGGTTAATGAGTATTAAGTCCCAGTCTCTTTTGTAATATTGGAGCTGCTTTGTTTGACTAAATTCATCAAATAAATAAATTATATTATTCCAAATATGCTAGGCACAATCCCAAGGGAATAATAATCATTACAAACTATTTTCTCTTTCTAGAAAAATCCTAAAATTTTAAGGATATGATACGTCACAGTCCTTCCCAAATAAAAAATAATACCATGACCATAATGAATTAATAAGTCCACTGGCAATATTTCTTCAATATATTATGAAAGATGAGGTTTATGATCAAATATATTCTTGATCAATTTATTTCATCACTTACAACCTAACTGTTTCATTATGACATTTTGTACCTCCTCAGAACGAAACAATTGATTTAATATACTGTATGAAATGACTGTGTTTCTCAAAAAGTTAATCAAACTATTGTCAGTTGATTTCTGAATTAGTGCCCTGCAATTAATATATGGGATATTCAAAATATCAGTTAGAAATTAATATCCTTGATAAATGTCTCTAATTTAAATACATTTACTAGAACTTTATGAAGTACTACTCTGCAGCTGAGAGACTTAATCCTTTTAAGTTCAATTTTAAAAGTTCAAAACCACAACAGAACAAGCTACATATTGCTGATTTTCATCAATTAAATGCTCTTAATCCTTGAGTACTCTGGTAGTGTCTAATATTTATCACTGGTAACCAGATACTTTTCTAAAGTACTCAGTCTGCCCCATTGAAATCAGTAGGGAAAGTATTCATATACTTTGAAAAATACCACTCTTACTTGCAAAAGTAATTAATTAGTGACTTTATCTTGAGATTTCTTCTGGATATTGCTTACTGGGATGATAGATTAAAGATTAAATAAATTAGAATGATTGATAATAAATTGATAGATTAAATAGAAGTATTTGGCCTTTCAAAGAAACTAGGGTGTATTTGAAATGACCTGTGTCTGTATCTGTAATATTGCTTTACATTAAATAATTTTGTCTTAAGTGGTCTCAGATTTTTCTTTGGATTTGTATCTTACTTTGGGAAAATTTCTATGCTGTATACATGATTATATGACATGATGTTATGCTGACATTCTCCCTAAGAGATTCCAGCGGGAAAAAAAAAAAAACAACAAAACAAACAACCCTAAATTCAATCCTAATTAAGAATGTTGTGAGACTTTCAAAGCCCAGCTGACTCCAGGGCCTGGAGACTCGTCCCTTCCCAGCACACACTCACAGAGGTCACCAACATGGCCAGCCACACAGGCTGCTCCAGACGGAGTAATGCCTTTAGCAGTACACAGGCATAACACTGCCAGAAATCCTCCCATTGCTTGCTCTTAGGTCCCCTCACACCCTGGTTTCTCCTGTTGCTTCAACCTATGGGACCTGCAGCCCACTGATCCTCCTGCAGATTTCTGGTGTTTAGACTTTCTAGCACATGTACAAACATACACCCTGTCCTTCCAACTACTGGCAGCCGGACCCAGGAGCATTATGATGCACCCCTGATTCTCCAGTAGCCGGAATTTAGACCTTGCAGCAGACATATCAGAACTCCAACCTCCCTGATTAAGCAGGGATGTCCTAGAGCAAATGGCTCACTACTGCATCCAGATGGTTCTTGAATATCTTCAGTGAGGGAGACTCCACAACCTCTGTGAGCAATCTATTCCAGGGATTGGTCACCCGCACTGTAACGAAGCTCTTCCTCATGTTCAGATAGAAATTCCTGTGCACCAGTTTCTGCCTGTTGCCTCTTACCCTCATCAATCCTTAACTAAGAGATGGTAAATCTCCAGCTCCACATCAGACATTGGAATAGACTGAAACTGCATCTGAATATTTTTAATATTGGATCTCTGGGCTTGAGATGGCCTTCTTTGGTCCTCTCTATTGCAATTGTGCTTTGTAAAATACTGATAACTATATGTGCACTTGTTATACAATGGTAGCAGTTGTCATCCAAACCCATTTCTGTATTATGTACTTCATAAATGCAGTCTGAAGAACCATTTCCTGCTTGAAAACACATTTAAAATCCAAAGAACAAGTATTACACCACAAAGAGCAATATGTAACACTGAATGTAGTTTGAGTTCTATTAATTTAAGACCTAGTCAATACTATAAAAGATTTCATTTATGCATCTGTGTGTGAACCATGACAGCAAATCTCTAACAAAGGTGCTTCAAAAGATGTATCAGTAGGGTGTGACTCTACTAATGGATGTCTTTACACAGACAAGCTTAATGTCCGACAAATGAGCTTTGGAGAATCATGTAAGGCCACTTAAGAGGTTACTATTCTGCCCCCAGCTGTCTGCCAAATCCACTGCTAATTACTACCACCCCCAAAATTAGTGGAGGAAGAAATAATGTGAGCTGATTCTTTATCCCTAATAAAACTCCATGAGTTGAGGTTTTGGCTTAACTCTGTCGCCTATGAAACAAAACTAGAAGCTGGCACTGCTTTTTTGTGTCATACTTAGAAAGTAATTTCTCACCTAAGGATGAGGTATGAATATTCAGGACAGTGTTTATGCTATTAAATTTAAACCTGAAAATAGTAAGTGTGATCAGTAAGTAGTAATGTGATCAGTACATCACATTTGTATGGTTGTTTTTTTTTTTTCATGAAATGGATGTGATCAAGTAGAGAATCAGAGAATCACAGAAGGATTTGTGTTGGAAGTTTGAAACACGCTGCCATGAGGAGGGACACCTTCCACTATCTTTGCTTAGAATTTTAAGATTTCATGGATATTTATCTCTGAATAAAGTACCTGGGACAAATTTACTGCTGTCATAAACATTCATGAAGTTTCTGAAAGAAAACTTGGATGCTGGAGAAAGGCTCTTGTAAGGATTGGTTTCTCAGAGCTACATTAAACCTGACAGCAGTGCATGTTAATTTACAAATTGAGTCCCATATACAACAATTCAGAGCTTGAAGACAAAGTATTTTTTTTCCTTGTCTTCATTATGAGCTTACTGACTGTTCTTAAGATACTTGCAAGCTTAATGTGTTACTGTGAAAGGAGTAATCAGACATTGCAGTACCTTTTATTTTGTTCTTTCTTTTCTCTTGGTTATGATCTTTTGCTGTAAACGTAGCAGTCAAAACATAATTTACAATGTAACTTGACCTGGATAGAGGGTTTCAAAAGTTAATTATTGTCAGAGGTAGAGAACCACAGGTTTTCATTTTAATAAACAGTACTGCCCGCCTGATGTGGTTCAGTTGGCACAGTTTAAGTCTTTTAAATTACAGCACAGTGGCAGAACTGATTCCTACCTTGTTTCATCTAAACACTTGAAAAAATATTGCACAAAGTGGGGTTTTTGTTTGCTTATTTTTTATTTAAGCATCCCTTTTTCCTCTGGTGGCTTATTTGCTAATACATGCATAGTTTTTGGTTAACCAAGGTGTTTAAATGCATGCTTCAATCTTAATGGGTGGACTCATTCCCTTCTAGTTGAATGAAGTGTTGAATGTCTGTCCCTTGCACTCTCAGCCTATTTCCTGAGATACACATTTTGTAACTAAGACATAGACTGTTCTAAGAATGAGTGTTTAGATGGGTTTAATGTTCATTCCTCTTGAAGCTTCTTGGTTTGCATAAGTTCTTTCAGTGAACTCAGTAAGTGAAATTCATTGATATTAGATATGCTGGAATGTCACTTTCTGTAGGAGATTTCCAAACTTTTTTGCTCAGACTGAAAATACTTTGTAAATGTAAGTTGTCTTACATTTTGAGCATCTGCTGTTCCTCATGCCAAATCTTTGTATAAGTTGGGATTCTTGGTGGTACTCTATTGCACCCAAAAATCATAGTTGTAATACTTCTAGTATTGGTAACAATAATGCTATCTGTAAGGTCTCAGCTGATACTCAATACTGGAAATAAGTTATCGTATTCAATAGCCATACTACGCCTCTATATAAAATGGAAAATATAATAAGACAAGATTGATTGTGACATTTAATTTTCAGTCCATAGAGCAGGATGATTTCTCTGAAAGTGGATTTTTTTCTTCGCAAAATATATTCCTGAGGAATATTGTGATAATGAGCAGATTTTAAACTAAAAGCACTGCCTAACACTATTAATGACATTCTGATTTCAATGTCTATATATGTCCTGGTGCATCAATCCTAAAAAGCAATAGAATTTTTAGCTTTGTCTATGAACTTTATCTACTGAATAGAAATATATTAGACCTGTATAGGTTTAATAAGTCATGCCAAATTGCAATACGTGAAAACTAGTTTGGGCTTTCACAGTTCATAATTATCCCTTCAAGAAGGATAGTCAAGGACCAACTCTAAAATGCTGCATTAGTATACAGGTTAACACACTATAGAAATACAGCACGACTATGCTCAAGTAGGTGGGTGACAAAAGGATTACACAAGCTAGTGCATGAAGTTTTTAATTCAGTATATAGACATGAATCAGTCTTATGCCTCAAAGTCTGTAGCTCTGGCAGTTGTTTCAGGAGCACTGCACTACGAAAAGCAAACAGGGAAAGAGACCCAGTTGTGAGATTTTTTTTAAATAAATGAGAGGGAAGCCAGTGAAGCAAGGCAAATCCTCCATATCCCTCTTCTACCCTCCAAGCTACAAATGTCCAAAAGGCACAAATCTCAGTACATGAAAAGTAACTTTGAACTTCAGAAAGATCCAACTCATACAAGAAAATTTTACAAAACAGTTTCAAAAAAATGTTATGATTCATACTGAGATATCTGTTGACTTTGCCTTGAGAAAAATGTATCAGCTTTCAGCCTTTTGTTTAACAGGGGTAAGAAAGAGCTTCTACAAGTGATATAAGAAGTCATTGTAAAGAGATAAAAAAGGGAATTTAAAATATTTTTGGATCTGACAATGCATTTTCTGTTATATACAAACATTGTGGGTTGATTCACAAAATGATACAGTAGTTCAAAAAGCTCTTACTTATTTCAAGTCAGATTTATTCCTGTACGTTTTAGACAGCCAATAAGCAAATATATAGAGCAAGAGAAAGATTTGAGTTTTCTATATAGTCAGTGCAAGAGGAAACTCTTTCTGAAATCAATCCACTTAGTACTGAAATAAGGGCATACCATAAATAGAATAAATCATCATTACAATGGAAAGTCTATCCTGACTGTATGGATAGAATGGTTGCTTAGATTGGACGAGACACTTACCTCTTTGAGGGTTAAATCTAGATGACAAGATTTATACTTTAAGTTTCACTACTTAGAAATATGAGGCAGTCTTCCTTAAGAAGACTAATAACAAAATCAAATCAGCCCTTGGAATTTCTTCCTCCAGTGTATAAATGAGAAGAAACCCTAAAGAGAGAAAGAAAGAAACTCTGGCCAAGATCAACATCAAAGTTTATAAATGAGTGCTATTAAATGTTTTGTGTAAGCCCTTTATTTTTGAAACCTAAATAATTTCCTTTAAAGTAGTTGGATGTGGTCCTTCAGTATCTCATAGGAATTGTATTTCAGTCTCTAAGTTTCTTTTTCCTTTACAATCTTCCAAGATTTGTACATTTCTCTATTTTCTGATCTTCCTACTTCCTTGCTACAAGCTTTTCACAAGCATCCTATGATACATTGTATGTTTGGCCCAATAAAAAGTAAAAGTAAATTTTTGAAGATGGATTCTTGTTTGAAAGTAATATAATCTTTTTGCTTCTTTGCTTGTCATTCTGAAACAGATAAAACATTCCATAGGATCCTTGTAAGAGAAGTTAGGTAAGGTATTATTTTAAGTTTTGGTAAAATGATCCTAGCTGTTATCTCTACAAACCAGATTTTACAATATTTATTTATTATTACTATATTATTTATTCTTGTATCTACCAGTGTTGTTCTTTTGAGGCACTGGAT
>JAWWLV010000088.1:83213520-83226894 GCA_035041135.1 Platyrinchus mystaceus
ATTTTACAATATTTATTTATTATTACTATATTATTTATTCTTGTATCTACCAGTGTTGTTCTTTTGAGGCACTGGATTATGGACACCTGCATGATAAAAAATGCTAAGATACCTTTTCATTCCTATTAATGCTCTGAAAAAAAGGACTGTATTTCACTGAAATATTAAATTAATATTAAAGAAAATGGCTGACAGAGAGAACAAATGGATAGATATAAATGGAGCTCTGTTTCACACTCCATGAACAGTGTATGTATAGAATCATAAAATGGTTTGGGTTGGAAGGGACCTTAAAGTTCATCTAGAACTTCCAGGCATGGGACATTCACAGCTTCTATGGGCAACCTATCCCAGCACATCACCACCTTCATAGCAAAGAACTCCCTCCTAATATCTAATCTAAACTTACTCTCTTTCAGTTTGAATTCATTTCCCCTTTTCCTGTCATTACTTGCCCTTGTAAAAAGTCCCTCCTGTCTTCCCTGTAGGCTCCCTTCAGGTACTAGAAGGTCACAACTAGGGCATCCTTAAGCCTTCTCTTCTTCAGGTAGAGCAACTCCAATTCTCCTAGCCTTCCCTGATTTCAGGGGCCTATCGTTACTCCTCAGGAACGTGAACTTCACCAGTGGGTGATCACTGCAGCCCAGGCTGCCTCCAGTGTATGTATGTATGTATATGCTGTTTCAGATTTTTCTGTGAGAAAGCAAGAGTAAAAATGTTTCAATAATAATAACAATGATAATAATATCAGTCAAAAATACAAAAATTTTGTATTTTTCATAAATCATAAATTATGAAGCGTGCCAGACTTTTGACAGTAAGAAATCATACTGTGCTATTGCCTAGCTGACAGAGGGAAAGGCCAGCACAGTTTCATCATCTAGATCTCTGAAAGCCAAAATATTTTTATTCTGGACATGCTATTGAGTTCCTAGTTTTACTGATCCCTTTATTCTTAATTAGGCTAATTTCTCCTATTATAATGTTTATCCAATTCATTCTCAAACTTTATAATCTGTAATTGTCTTAAATGCAAAAGACAAATAATATTGGATAAGGTGGAAGGGTATTGGATATCAGGTTAAATGATTTTTGGTATTGAGTACCCTCCCAAACTGATTTATCAGTTGTTTTCCTCACGTACCAAGGAACATATTATATCCCTGTTGCTGAAAAGAAACAGACTAACTCTAACCCTGGGGGAACATAAAGGAAGAAACTGACTGCAAATTAATTAATCACTTCTTTCCATCACATTTGCAGAACTGACTAAACCCATTATGAAGATCAGACTTTTAAATCACTGGAAGTTAAGTTGCCAGAAATATGTCTTTTTCCATTAATAAGTCTTAAACTCAAGTATTCCATTTTTAAATACCTAGAAAATGCCTACAATTGACAGAACTACTTCTGAAAATAGCACATGTGAGAGAAAGAGTATAGAATATTCTTGAAAAGTAAATGTTGATTTGTTCCCACCCTCTGTCCCTCCATTAATAGAGTTTAGTCTAGTCTATACATGTAAAAAGCATGAGTATTACACTCAGTGACCCGAGTTTATTTATTCACTAAGTTCATTTAGCAACAAGAAAAAACCTGCATCACCCAAACCAGTGCCCTTATTGTAAGAACTACTCTGATATTTGAATACCTCCACCTACAATGACATTATCTCTTGCACAGTTTGGGGCTGTTTAACTAACTAAATCTTTCTAGTGGAAATAGTTCATTCTATTTTTCAAAGCTAATGTATTAGATACTTGGTAACATTCAGTGGTTACTTCTAAATATCAAACTGTAACCATGAAAAATTCTCCCATAACATTTGGGTTAATCCGCGAGCAAAGTCATTCTCTACTGATATCACCAGTTATGCCACACTGTCACTACAAGTTCCTAAGTGAAAAGTTGAAGAAATTATATAAATTAAACATTCAGTTTAATAAAAACCTGAAGAGTGAATGGAAAGTGTGGGTGGAATTCGTGACAAACCTGAATAATTTGCTTTTAGGAAGAACTGTTTACTTGATCTACCTTGAAAAAAATGTGAAGTGCTATTTCAAATCAAAATTATTTTTATGAAATACACATTACTGATTCAATAACTGTTATTTTTAATTTGGTCTCAAAATTTAGCAGCTATACCCCTCTTCTGGTGTCATGAGATAAGCAAGGAAAATGTTTTTTTCTTGATTGCTTGAGCTGTCCATATGCACCTGAAGTATATGCATTAGCAGTTTCTATGAGGATTGCCTGCTATTAAAAATTTAACTATTATCGTAAGTATTTTCTAAGTATTCTATGTAGCACTCACCTTGTTCTACAATCTTTAACAAACCCTCATTACAAAGACAAAATAGGAAAAAACACCCTTTAAACTTATTTTGACTAAGAGAGTTCTTTAGGTAGTGTCTTTTGGTAGGTTGGTTGGTTTGTATTTTTTTTTAACCATAATATTATGTAAAAATTTTGCATAATAGCCAGATAACAGTCAATCAAAAGCAATTGTTTCAGAATCTTTTTCCTGCCTGGAGTTCAATATAGCCTTTGATACTGTCTCCCACAGCATTCTCCTGGAGAATCTGGCAGGCCATGGCTTGGACAGGTGCACTGCTCTCTGGGTTAAAACTGCCTGGATGGCCAGGCTCAGAGAGTAGCGGTAAATGAGTGACATCAAGCTGGTGGCTGGTCACTAATGGTGTTCCCCAAGGGTCATTACTGGACCTGGTCCTGTTTAATAGTCACAGATAAGTCAAAGGCAAAAGACTTCGAAGGCCTTCAAAGAAGGTTCATGTGTGCTTAACTTTGGATACCTAAATTGTTTTATTACCTTTTTTCTTCCTGAGAACACTATATAGCAATGAATTTTCCTTTTGCAAGTATACATGTAGCAGCCTAACACTGTGCAATGCCTTGGTGTTTATCTTAAGTCTAGACACAGTAGGGTCCTAAAGGAAGATATATTCCAGGTTAGCAACTTCAGTTTAGTCTGTCAGATGCCCCCTGCAAGTAGCAAGTCTAAATCTACCTTTTTATTTTTGATAAGCAAAGAATAAACATTTATCTGGGATGTTAACATTCTTGACCTGACTGATTGTATTCTAACCCACCCTCTCCTTGCACTACAGTAATAAGCATTCATTATTTCAAGTATATTATTAGACAGGATTTGAAAAATGCAATTTGTAAAAAATGTTGACTTTGTAGAACTATAATGAATAGAATTTCGAGATATAACTTGAACAATTAGATTTTCTAGAAGAAAAATACATGTGTGAAGAATTCAGTCCCTTTCAGCAGAGTAATATTTTAAGCTATACCAATATGTAAGCAAGCAAATATACCTTACATTGTTTGCTGAAATCAGTTTTCTCTGTAAAACTTTTGCCTTTGCAGGATAAATGTTTGCTAAGAAGGTGGAAGAGCAAAGAGTTTGCTCCAGCAGTCCACTGATAAGGATATTCACCTTGAAGATGGGTAGTCAAGTTTCAGTCCCTGTTGCAAATAATATTTATGCACTTGCACAAGCCAGAGTACCTTCAAAAAAACTGACTTAGATTGCTCAAAAATCTGCTCTTCCGAAAATCCTATCCAGTCTCTTGAAGAAGATGTTGGAACATAAGGTCTATATTTTAAATTGGAAGGTTTTAATAGATTCTACTGTTTTTTCTGGGGGTTTTGTTGTTGGTTTTCTGTTGGGGGTTTTTTGGTTTTTTTTTTTGTTTTTTTTTTAAGTGAATGGAGTTTTCTCACCAGTGCATTTTGTGAGAAAGAACAGGACTGATTCAAGGTGTTTCCTAAGAGAGTAGATATGCAACATGGAATTTAGGCAGTGCAAAGTTCAGATTTGGATACCAATTCCTTTTGAGAGGCTGCTATACTCTTTGTCATTTTATTTTCTAGGATGCAGATGTATGTTTGTTTGTGATTCCAGAAATCTGTTCTGGACTGTATAGAGATCCTAGACAGTAGTTTGGATTGCAAATTTCACTAAATGATAAATGTGCTCAGGTTAGAGTAGGAGAAGATGAGACTTTCTGTTCCACCTGAAACCATCTCATTGCTCTGGCTGAATGGCCAATACAAAAGTACAGTTACAAAATACACAAACAAACAAACAAACAAAGCCCAAAAAACCCAAAACCATGCACTTGATTTCCTAATTGTATCAGAAAAATGATACTGTTATCAGTTTAAAATCAGAAGTCTTTCTCTCCCTGAAAGACTGATGAGGTGTCTTCTCATGCCATTGGAGCCAAGACTTTGCAACAAATATAATAAAAAAGCAAAGACAGGCCCACTTGTTTTAAGTAGCTAACAGCCTACTAGAATGATAGGCAGGTTTTCATTTTCACAGACTCCTGTGTTTGCAGCACAACCTCCTTCAGGGTTGTGGTCAATCCATAACTGTCCCTCCCTGTTCCTATGTTGTTGTTTTTTCATTTTCACATTTTTTTGCCCTTTCTTAGGAATCAGAGGTACCACCAACTTGGATGATGGGGTCAGTCGTGTTCTACAGTTGGTCCACCTCCCAGTCACTGACAGGGGTGTAAGGGATAAACAGCTTCAGTGGAGCTCTATGGAAGCTTTGTACAGTAAGTAATCAATTATGCCATTTTATTTTGCACTTCTGATGTTTCTTAAAGATGTACTACATTTTTATATCTTTTAAATTTAGTAGGACATTACTAATTCAAACTCAATGTCCCTTTGAAAACATGATGAGACAAAACTTCTTTTAGCATCCTGGTGTAACACTGTTGGTTCCTTGGAGCTAAATGAACAGATTCACCAAAACCATGGCCACTGTGTTACTAACAGATAGTGTCCAGCTAATGCTATCTTTAGTTAGGATGCCTATTCTGGAAAGCCTGACAACATAAAACTAATGACTTCTGTGTTGAAGAAAACATGAAATTGTTGCAGCACAAGTGATGGTAAATCCTAGGTATTACCATATCAATGAGACATAAGTGGAATTTATTCACTGATTTTTAGCTGAAGAGCTCCAGACATACTTCCAGACTTGGCATTATATCTGACTGGTATAGCAAAGAAAGTAATATTTGGCTGTTACAGATCCTTGAACCAATATGGCACATCTGGGAGCTGTATGTGGGCATTGGGTACTCATGATTTAACTTCTTCAAGGAAATACTAAAAAAATTACACAAAAAAAGCTCAACCAAATACTTTTCTTTCACTTGCAACTTTGCAAAAATTAACTGACCTTTGAAAATAACAAAGATCTGAGATGCCCCAGATTGCGGGTATCATGACAGAGCAGATCCCTGCACTTATTTAAGTGTAATTTTGTCTCTCCAGTTGTGTTCTTAACAGATACATTCCTGCTCCCGAAGTCCTTGTCACACCTGTCCCACGTACAAGCCAAACTCTCTTCCCCAGGGTTAGCAGCAGCCTTCAGGCCAATCACAGTCAGTGGGATCTCCATGGTGGCTCAGTGACAACCCTTCAATGAGTTGTCAGTCCTCTGCTCTGGACAAGGCACCTGTCTGACATGCAGGAGTACAAGCTGTCCCCAAGGAAGTGATGACATTTATTAAATACAAAATGTAAGCAAAACAGATAACTACAGTTATCTCCCACTATAACTGTACAATATTCCTACGTTAGCACCTGAATAACTCCCAAAGAACATGATTAATGGCAACTTTTGCTACTGAGATATACAAGTAGAGTTGAAAATTACATTGCTAATATTGAAATATGCATGCTTAGCTTAGAAATGCACACATGTAACTTTATATATAATGCTCCTGGATTTTTGTTTATGCCTATGTGTAAACATGTGTGCTTTTCAACTATTCTCATATCTTACCAAATAAGGTCAATTTATTTCATTATAAGACTTGAATTTATCTAATTTCTTCTGCCTTTATCTTCTGGGGAAAAAAAATCTTGTGTATGTGAATGTGGTTTAGTGCCTTTGGCTAGTTCAGAGCAAGGGGAAAAGATAGAACTTTAATAAGCTCCAAGAAGGCAAGATTATAGTTGTTCTGTTTTGAAAGATAGCCTAAAAAGAAATTAGTACCTTTTTTCTCTTGTGAGGACCATTTCTTTAAAATGTTGCTTAATTAAAAAAATCCCAGATTTTTTTGTTAGTGTTTTTACTCCCTTTAATCATGTTACAAAGCAGATACCAAATGTTAGAGTTAAGTAAGTTTTTCAGAATCTACATTTACTAGTAGAATTTTTTATTCAGTGCTAATACTGATGATTGGTGTGGCTGCAGCTTAGCAGAGGCGGTGCTGTAGCCAGGCTGCTGCAGCCAGGTTCCCTATATACCACTGAAAATGGAAGATCTCCCTCAGTGCAGGTGTCAAGGGAGCTGTTTGGTGTGACACTGCCAATGAGTGCTTAGGGACTCCTTAGTGCATGCATCATTGATTTAAAAGACAGTTACAGCTCCTCTGGAATCATTTGGCCTATCCCCATAAATACACCCTTAGGGACACTACTGAATGCATTACTGGAACAATACTGTGTAATAGCTGTTCGTTCAGTTTTACGCTGCTGATACTGTAGTTGAAGGTGTCATTCAATCTTTAGACAAAAGTAGTTAGAGGATTATTTTACACTTCCAGTACAGAAAGCAGTATTAGCTTCCTTTTTGTTAAGGCTAAGCTCTGTGTTATCTTGAAGCCTTGAAAATAAAATCCTACAGTGAAAATGAGACAAATTGAACTGGGTTGGGGCAATTTCCTATGATTGAAAGAATCGTCTTTATTCCTCCTCCCTCTTCAAGTTGTTGAAGGGCTTTTTCTCAGTTCATTTTGTCCTTTGTCCATGTTCTCAGCCAATAATTCTCTTTGTTTGTGTCCACATATAATTTGTTTTACTGTTTTTGTTTTTTTTTTTTTGCTATGGACTATATACTTTTATTTCAGAGATAGTAAAAATAGCAGATTGTTGCTTCTGAATGTTACATTAACCAAATTCTGAAGTGTAATATGCCATGAAGAACTTAGCTGTAGGAAATCAGTATTGTTTTAGGGAGAAAATAAATGAAGTTTCAATAATAAAATATGTTATTGAATAAGTTATTTACTGTTATTTCCAGAATAACAGTAAATAATAGAAGCTAGTGCAGAAGAAGTGTTCTGATTCCTTTCTTGTCACCGTACATTAGTTACAATACATAAGGATTGCAATAATATTTTGAAAGTGTTTTCTCTTATAGTGCAGAAAAAAATAAAGACATATCTTACAGCTCAATGTTGATGAATTAGACAATTATTTTTTTCCTATCTGTTTCAACAATAAATGTCCAGATCATGTATATATTTAAAAGATTATTGTTGAATTAACTACTGGAAAGAAACATTAAAAAAATGCAGAAAAAAACAAAGCAAACTATTTTTTTATCATGTAAACACATAGCTATTAAAAAAACAAACAAAAAAAAATCAAATCCACACACCTCAACCCTCCTCATCTCCCCCGAACAAGAAAACATTTTTTAGTAGTTTCACCTTTAGGACATAATGGGTGTATCTGCAGTGAGTCATGATGACATGAAAGGAAGAGGTTTTGCCTGCACACCTCTCAAAGGATTTGTCCTCCATTGATTTGTGTGAGAACAAAGTCAAATGGATTATGTTACAAAGGGAAGACTTTATTCATATATATCAGATAAACAGTGTCACATAATCAAGATATCTTTCAGTCTTTGGTATTCACAACACATCAAGAAGAAATTATGCGGACACTTTCTAATTTACTTTATAGCAATGTGTAAAAACCAACCTTTGAAAACCCGGTTGGCTTTGGAGGAGAAATATTAACAGGATATAATACAGGCTATTACAATTAAAGCAGGACAGAGAACAAGAACTTTGCTGTCTAAGCATTCTGATGAATCTGAGACGAAATTAATTAGGAAAAGATTTCTTGTCAAGCTTAATGGCGCTTTAACTAAAGTGCTTATTTTCTGACACTGAGTCCACCTGTCACACAGCAGTAGCACCCAAAGTATTAATCTCTGTTTTTACCCCACGACAGACCAGTCTCACCCAAAATGACCACTGGGAAAGTCCATTGACAGGGTTAGCTCCTGCACCTTGCATGGAAGCTGATTGGGACCAGGCGAGATTGGCAAGCCAAAAATCATGGGCCCTTTTATCTGTTCCTGTCTCACAAGTACAGGCACAGGCAAAGAAAAATCAATATTGTAGCCCAGATATATTTGAATTGTTGATATATGATGCTCCTATATGATCAACAGTGGGATTTTTTCCCCCATGTATACTTTCATTCTCTGAGCAAGTGCAGGATGGAAAAAGGTGGCCCGTCTGCATTCCTGGGCCGATTTCACAGGAATTAATTCATGCAGTAGGTGCACTATATCACAGCAAGACTTCTACTCATATTTTTTCCCAAGAGGGATTTTCATGAAGGTAGAAAAATAATAATGTAATCCTATAGAAATTCAGAGAATTGATTCATTGCCTTCTAATCTGACTAGTGTAGCATTTGTCTTCTTTTTACTTGCTCAGTCCTGAGCAATGTGCTCTACTGGACACTGCTTGAGCAGGGAGATTGGTTTAGATGATCTCCACTGGTTCCTTCCAACCTTAGCTATTCTGTAAAATTCTGTGAAATTACCCAGACTGCAGACCAAATGGGAGAAATCAGCCTCCTTTTTTATTTATCATGATAACATAACTGTGAAATATCATCTATTATGGGCTTAAGATTAAAAAAAATATGTTGTTATGAAATTTTTTACTTAAAAACATTACAGCCAAAAAAGCTTGTTTGCAAGAGGTCTTTAATGGGTTCATTTTAAATGGGTCATTAATGAAGTCATTGGTGTCACATGAATATTTCCATATTAGCAAGAACAGATATCTATGTGGGTCTTGTTTGATTTTTGTAGAGGTCAAATCAAGTAAATAAAAGATAAAACAAATGTGTAAGAAATGCAAGGTGGAGAATATTAACCTATAAAAAAATAAAACGGGTAAGATTTTTCTAACCTGGATTTCACCTGCTAGAAATCATATTGACACTAATTACATTACTGATTCAAAATAATGAGATGGATTCTAAATCATCACTAACAAAGTTATGATAATTAATTACTAAGACGTTGAGAGTCACAAGCCTTCTTGCCACCCTCATTATATTTGGCCTCCCTGGAAATGGAATATCAGGACAAAAGAACAGTTCATTAAAAGAAATACAAAGCAATAGAGTTATTCTGATCTAACTTTAACTTTCTAATTAGATATTTAAAGTATTCACTGTAATGCAATACTTTTAATGCATATGTAGATGATATTTTCCTGAAAAGCAAAGATCTCTGTAAGTAATATAATCATTATTACAGCAGGAGAACAACAGAAGTACCACAGATGCCTAGTAGAGAAAAATAATGAGATTTAAGTGTCACATCAAGGTTATTTGGGTATTGATGATTAATAATACTGCACAATTTTTTTCATAAATTTGTCAATTTCAGCAACTTTTAATTTAAGAGTCTGTATGAACTTTCTTAAGGCACTCAGCATCTAAAATCAAAATAGAACATTATTTTGCTTTAAACAAAAGGATTTTTCATAGAATCATAGGACATCCTGAGTTGGAAGAGACCCACAAGGATCATAAAGCCCAATTCCTGAACTAAAAACATATGTGATTCTAACGAGTTCAGGTTTTTGCCGTCAATATTCATCATCTGTGACACCTGTTGGTATTCCCTTTGAAGAAGATTGTCTTCACTGCATCTGAATTTAAAATGTTGAGCACCAACTTCTTCCAAAAAACAATATGAACCAAAAAGTCATCCTTATTTTCTCCTAAGGTGGAGTGACTGTGCTTGGAAATTGTGCTCCAAAACTATTTCTCCACATAGTTCTGCTGAACACACATCTTATGTAACCTCATTTAATTTCTGTTTGGACTATCAGACGTGATTCAATCTGTTTCACATTCATGTGCATTCTGTTTTCTATCTTAAGTTATTTATTTAAACTACTAGGTTTTTGAATTTGCACTCAAAAAGATTCAACATATCCCACACTTCCTCCAAATGTTAGTTGAGTTTCACCATAGAAGATATCTAAATCTAGAAGACTTTGTATTGCACTATGCTGATTTTTTGTGATTAAACATTCAATTGAATGGTATTGTACTGAGGGTATTGTATTAATTAATGATTTTTTCCCTGAGGTTAAATTAAAATGCCACTTGTACTTCTCACTACTTAATCCTTGCCCAAGAGAGATTATCTACTTTAAATACTTTCTAGAAGACAATGTTTATTTTTATTTGTCATGCACTTAACAAACAGCCTTTCTACTTTTGTCTCTCTCTTAGGGCACATTCACAAAAAAAATAATGCATCTCTACAAATTATTTGGCAGCTAGTGGTAGAATATAGTAAGTATATTAAATTAAGAAACAACTCACCAACATTTTTTTTTTTTCAAAATTACACTATGAAAAGTAAGGTTGTGAAGCAGGGGCTTTCCTCACAAACAAGCAAGGGCTATGAGAATAGTGCAGTCTGTGTACAAGGTCTTAACTGCACACAGACAAATGGTTCCCTTTCGTTCTGCTTCACAACAGGAAGTCATTGTTCTAAGATAAATTTGCCCAGGGTAAAATGTACTATATCTCAGCAAATTGATTTGTGAAGACATAAAGCTACCTCAGACACAGTGGAAATTTAAGAGATTATTCACGGAAAGCTGGAGCAGACAGCAGGAAGCGGTTTTGAGCAAAAAATATATGAGGGGTGTTTTCATTGGAGATGTAGAATTTGTTTCCATAATGACACAATTCTGACATCTTGGGTGCTTTTGTGTTGTCATGCATCTGAAAAAAAAACACTGTGCCAGAAAATTGTCAGGTGTCCCCAGCAGAAATACAGACTAAAAAATAAAATAATACACCCCCCTAAAATAGAGAAAAATTAATTTTAAATATGTTTCAACACAATAAAGTGTAGAGATCTCCTTGCTCTGGTGACCAGCAATAGGATTTAAGGAAATTGAATGACATTGCAGAAGAGGAAGTTCATATGGAGACTAGGAAAAGGTTCTTCACTGAAAGGGTGGTCAGTCACTAGAGAAAGCTCCCCAGCGAAGTTGTCACAGCACCAAATCTGTCATAATTCAAGGACCATATGGACAATATTCTCAGTTATATCATTTAGTTTTAGGTAATCCTGCAAGGAGCAGAGATTTGGACTTGCTGACCTTTACAGGTCCCTTCCAATTTGAGATATTGGATTCTATGAAAAATGTTCCAAACATGTTTAGACTCATAATTCAAAACAAGTCCTGCTTTGGAATCAAATTTTGAAGATGTATATATTGGTAAGTAGCCTCACTCATATGAGTCCTGACCTTTCCAGAAGCATACTCTATTAAACACAAGTATCTCACTGGCAAGAAAAAAAACCAAAACACAGTAGCTAATTAGTATCTTATTTAGAGGACAGAGAATTAGGATCAGAGCTCCTAACTTCACAGAAAGTTTAGCTAGTACAGTCCAACACAGGGGCTACATCCCCAAATTCTACTGCGACTGAAATTCTACTGTTCTTTCGTTTCTGCTATCTATTTTCAGAGTAATGTCTTTGAAATCATCTCTTTGTTATGAAAAATTGGACAGTTAGTGCTTCTCAATGAAACCAACTCATAAAATTCAAGCATTCAAAACAATTTCAGGCAGAGAAAAAACCCAGGCATGGAAAATTTCACCAAAGTTATAAACACCTAGGAAATGAATTTTTTTAAAAAACCTCTGCAAACTAAGTTGCGAAATGGGAAGGTGACTATTTTCTATCTAAAGTCAAATATCAGAAACAGAATACAGCCGAACACAAAATTCTCAGTAAAATTTTTAATTTAATTTTAATAAGATAGATTTTTGTCCCAACTTAATACCAGCAAATTACTGCCACTATATGAAGGAACTGAAAAATAAAGTGCACAGAGTTCCTCTCTCCTTTCCAAATTGCCTCCTTCATGGCGTGTGGCATAAGGGAGAGAAAATACACAGTTTGCATTGGACAGTGACAGTACAAAATCACTGTTCTATGCCATAAGGAGCATTTTGTTTTTCAGAGACATGGTATTTTTCTCAGTGTTCTGAGATAATGAAGCTCAGCACTACTGAAAATGTGTACACAGATCAAGCTCTGAATGTGTTCTTTTGAATATTAAACTGTGTCTGATTTGCCTGAGTACCTGGCTGCTACAAGCAGAAAACAGTTGGTCATTCTTCTCCCAATGACTGCATTCTCCTGCTCGTCAGAAGATGTACAGCACACGTGTTAGTCATTTATTCATTACATTAAGAGACCCATGGTATGTTTGCAGGGAAATAAGATCTCTCTTGTGTTTTCTACTACACCCTGAGCTTCTCTTTCTAAGAAGCTGAAGAGTCGAGACAGTAAGGGACTAGCTTTGTGAGCAGATACTTGCAAATTCACACGTTCTAGGTACTACCTTGGAGCTTAATGCTGGAAGTAGTCTACTTTGACAAAGTTCTGTCTACAGGAAGAAATCATGACAAGAAGACTTCACAGGCAAAACCAGTCCTGAGAGTGCACCAGTCTGACTTCAGGTTACAAATAAGCTAATATTAACTCCTTGTGCCTACCTCTTCCTTCGTTTACTAGCTTAAAGTAAGATTTCCTCTCAGCTCTGCACAGTTTTACTCAGCTTCAATATATTTCACACTAACATTGCTAAATTAGAAATGGGACAATATTAGTACAAAGCAGAGGATGACATCATGTAGCAAAAGTGAGCTTCAGAATCATGAAACCAGAAACTTTTCTTCTTTGGTCACAGATAGTATCGTTAAGGTTGGAAAAGACCTCCGATATCATAAAGTCCAACCTTTGACTCATCATCTTGTCAACATATAGCCCTAAATGTCACATCCAGTTGTTTCTTGAACAATTCCAGGGATAATGACTCCACCACTCCCCTGCACAGCCCATTCCAGTGCTTGACAACCCTTTCCGTGAAGAAACTTTTCCTGACGCAAAACTTGAACCTTCCCTGGCATAGCTTGAGAACACTTCCTCTTGTCCCATCGCTAGTTGTCTGTGAGAAGAGGCTGACCCCAAGCTTGTTACATCCCCCTTTCAGGTAGTTTACAGAGCCATAAGGTCTCCCCTGAGCCTCCTTTTCCCCAGGCTAAACATCACCAGCTCCCTCAGATGTTCCTTATAAGACTTATTCTCCAGACCCTTTATCAGCTTTGTTGTCCTTCTCTGGACATCTCCCAATGCATCAATGTCCTTCTTGTAGTGAGGGACCCAAAACTGAACATAGGAGTCTACCTGCGACCTCAGCAGTGCTGAGTACAGAGGGATGCTTCAGGCCACAC
>JAWWLV010000088.1:83248788-83259340 GCA_035041135.1 Platyrinchus mystaceus
AATAATTTATATTGTATTTTCTTTCTTATTGTTTTTCTCTTTTAATCCATGTGTTCCATTTGGCTCTTTGCCCACATTCTGGGATTTCCAAATAAACATTTTTCTGCAATTATTATTTCATTCCTTCCATTGTTTTCTACAAATTCTTTTTATCTACCTTTATTCCCTCATTAGTCTGAAAACATGCTCATATTCTCTCTTGTTCATGCTTTTTCCTCTCGAGACTAAAATGTCTTAATTATTTTGTCAGCACAGTGATATACTACCAAGAGGAGGAGCTGGAGATCATATGCTATGAGAGCATCCACTGACACTTTGAGAGCATTCCTTGCAAAACAGAAGAGAAACAGATAGTTTGGGGACCTCAACACAAGTTCAGTAATGAATTGATTTAATGTGTGCCACTTAAACTTTGGTGTTTCTGTGAAGTCTGGTAAAGAAAAATCTGAACAGTTTCAACATAAAGTCAAGCAAGAGACCAATAAGTGCTTCTGCAGTTACATGGCAATTTAAATATGAACCTACATTCCAAGTAAACTTAAGAACACAGACACCAAGGGTTCTAGAATTTAAAAATCCATTAAAAAGTTGAGTCTGAAAAACCTTATAATATTTTTAAATTCCTTATAATGGTGCTATATTTACAGCCATCTGAGCAATTATGTACAAAAAAATGATCTGCTTTGGATGAATGAGCTTAAGGTCTGATTGCAAACACAAATACAAGCAAGATCTTTCTTGTCACAAGGAGAGACTAAATATTAATATCTAAGCTCATGTTAAGCAGAATGATCTCAGTGCAATCAATAAAGTTTGGCTACATTATACCTGTTTAAGATTTTTTGCTTATCTGATTTATTGTTATAGGTATTTTTGTTGTTGTTATTATTACTAAAATTGTTATTATGTCTATGTGATATATAAAGTATACTAAACCATTTATAGGCTATTTCAATGGGTTCACATTTCAGCACTTTAATGCTTTGAGTTTAGAGACTTGCATATCTGGTGATCTCCTTTTGTGAATTTCCTATTCACAAATTATTATTTAACATTAAACAATTTTCTTAAAGCTACCTTTTACAAATTTTACAAGCGGTCTACACATTCATCAGGTTCTGACTACACGTTGGAAATGGAAATTCTAGTGATAAGGCTAAGCTGACAAAATACTTCTGGCTGTGTTAAAATACCTAACTACAGATATGCAATAAGAAGCCGCAAAGTTTAAAATAGTGTCTATCTGACACTATTTTATCCATGTACACAGTCAGTCTTGGTTTCCAAATTTTTTTCTGTGTCAGTACAGCCTACTGTCAACCCTCAGCCCTTATGACAGGAAGTTCCTGGGTATTATGTGTGTGTTTGATCATTGCTGTGGTGCAGGTTTTGTTTGTTTCCTTTTTTTTTTTTTTTTTTTGTCAGATGAAAGGTCAGATTTAGCATCCAGATGCTACTTCAGTGCTAAAAACAAATTTATTTAAATAGATTTGGGCATGGGGACAGTACTGCTTTATTCTTTCCAGTTATACAAAATGGGATTTAAAAACTCATCGTCTTGGAAGTATTTAACATTACATTTTCCTGCTAACTGTTGTAGCTTTTCTCATATAATTTTAATTTTACAAGAAAAGAATTAAATTATCATTCTGTTAGCCAAAGGAAATTTCCCTACAAGGAGTCGGTGACAGTTCTTAGGAATTACTTGAAAATCTGCTCAATTTTAATGCTCTAAGGAAACTTTTTGTGAAAGAGATAACTGCCTTTTCCTACCATGTTTCTTGTACAGGAGTTTTTGTTGTTTGTGCCAAACATGCCACTACTGATGTTTCTTTAACACCCCACCAGAGGAAAGAGACACTAGTCCTTCTCAGTGTCCTCCTGCTTGGCTATTCAGTCATAAGCACTAACAGTAAGATAGGAGAGTTACCTACTAGTAGAAAACTAGTCATAATGGTGAGTCTTGGTGTTGAAAGGCTTGTTGGTTGATAGAATCTACTTTTGCCTGGTGGAAATAGCTACATAGACAGTCATGCTTAGCTTAAAATGAGCTGCTCTTCTCTGAGGCAGAATTGCACCATCTGCCTTTCTTTAAAAACAGTAGTGTAGTAACTAAGACATATCAAAACTGTTTCTTTAAAAAAGCCACACCATTACAGCTATGATGGAAATGTTGTGCATTTATTCTTCCACAGATACACAGCTACCACTGAAATCCATCCCTGAAGAAATGGGGTGATTAACACCTCCACAGATGTTTGCACACAAATTACAACTGTCAGATTAGAAAACCCCACAAACCTGGATTAAAAATGTCAATAAAATTTTTGACTCATGTGTCAGATAGTTAGGGGTCTATTTCTATATTTCATCTGTTAGACATTACACAGGAATGCTATCTTTAGCATGGAAGGAGAACTCTTTATCAAGACCCTGGAAGAGCTGGGTGTGTGGCTTCCCTAGGGCAGAGTGGAAAGAGAAAGGAAATATCATTGCTGCCCAACACCTGAGATTCTGCCAAGCTGAAACAAATACTACTGCTGCTGTACAGGATCAAAAGGCTGAATAAGTTTTCAGCTGCTTACTGGATCAGATGCTGGTAATAGAGTAGAAAGCCATTACTGTTTCCATGCTTCTCTCAGGTATGCTCTCTATACTCAGAATATTTAGAGAATAAGGCTGCAGCACTGTCTGAAAATTAAGACTTTTTTTTTTACTTCATTCATTCACCAGTTAAAAAAAAAAAAGGGCAATGTAACATGCTACTAGGATGTTACTGAATGGATGGGGGAATTTGCAGACTCATTACTGGTCAAACAAGACGTACAAAAAGATCTGATGATTGTATGCATAGCGCCAGATTTTCAGATTGCCAGCCACTAGCAGTCTGACTGTACTGGAATCATGGGTGCTCAATATCCTTGCAAATTAGTTCCAGCTGTTTCTAGTTTGATATGCAAATATGATGGCAATGAATACTGTGAGCATTTAGGGCTATAATTTAATGACTCCTTCTTCCAGGAATCTTGTAGACCTGGAAACTCTACTTGATTTTGTTTCTGAATGTGCCCTCAAGAAAATTTCTGAACCTGAATGCCATTGTGAAAAGTGATTATATCAAATCAAACACAAAATAAGTGGATGAGATTTTGGTATAGTTTTAGAAACTGCTTTTTTATGAAATTATAGCCTTGTATTCTATGAAATATCACATGCTGCCGTGTGAGTCATTTACATGTTTTGCTTGAAATGGGGGTGGGAAGAGTTATATCATATACAATGCAAGTACAGTGACCTTAGAAGAGAACTTTCATGTTCATTTAGACTTTTAAAATGTGTTATTTAAGTGTGAGTCATTTTCATTATCATACATTCTCTACAAGGTGACCTGGAAAAGACTAGGGGTTTTATTTATCGTAAATGTCAGGTGCACTTGCTAAGTGTGCATCAAGCTACAATTTAATCTCAAAGCTAAAACCAAGAATTGAAATCAGGGGAGATTTTAAGTTCAAGACTCTAAGAAGGTCGTAAGCAAGGTTTGAATAAGCAAATTCAGACATACACGGAGGGCACTTTTCATCAACTGAATGAGACAATTATGAGGATGCCTTCAGCTCTTGAATATAAATCTGAGACAAGAGTGTAGGCAGGATTTTCAACATCAGGACCATGAACCAAACACTACTCTGAGCTACTGCTCAGACTTGTCTCCCTTTTAGTCTTCTTTCTCTAGACTAATGCTTTCTTCAGCAAATCTATTTCTCTTATGTGAGTAGTATCGCTTCTAGAAAATAATATCACTTTCTTTAAAATTTGTAAGGTGCCACATTTAGGCAAATGTAAAATTTTATCTAACCATCTTCAGCATTGTTCTGCTTCTTTAAGGAGGCAAAAGCATGCTTTAAACTTTATAGTAATTTTTGTTCATACTGGAAACAGAGGATAGCTCTCTGGCATGCAAAATAGCATCTGGAGTTCTTACCTCTCCTGATCATCCCCACAGTATCTTTTATTCCACCTGGAATGCCTGTCCTAGACTGAGACCAGTGTATTTTTTCAGTGATCTTCTGAACAATATTAATTAATATTAATTAATACATGGACCGTTAAATTCTGCCATCAAATTAATACAGGTCGCCTTCTTTAAAGTCAACAAGCAATCTAAGCAGTATGCATATAAAGCATGCAAAGTCTTTATCAAGATTATGGTGGCAATGAATCCAAAACTAACTGGTTTACAAATACAATTATGCAAGTAAAGAGTGTTTTTGTAATCCATCATCTACTGTGTATACTAGTCATGCATGCCCCAGAGGATTAATATGGATATGTAAAATAAATTGCATTTTGAAGATTGTTTTGTTGGTTTTTTGGTCTTTACTAAATTTGTAATACAGTCTTTTTCAGCAGATGGTTAGTTCTAGTCCCTTTCATGTTCATACTCCGTTATGTTTGTAAAAGACCCAGCTGCCAACAGATAATATTTCACTGCTGAATTTATCATGTGTGATATAATTGCTCATTATGTGCTTTGAAAAAAAGTTAAAGAAATATCAACACAGTTATTTCTAACTCCAAACAAATTAAAAAGAAATTGTTATTTTTAATATCTATAGCTCTCAGCTGATGTTTAGTTATTTTAGAAGCCTACTTTTTGAAATAGGTTCTTCTATTTTTTCAGGTCTCAGTTTTGAAAAGCTTTGTGTTCAAGAACAGCACTGAGAAATGTCTTCTGTTTTAAACATATTGTTAAGTCAGAAGCACCTATTTTCGTATATCTGAACCTTAAGTGAAGTAACACGATCTGAAATTCTGCATGAGGTTTTTTTCAAGAATCATACGCAGTAGCTAAAGATGTCTAATTGTAATACACAGTGTAATGCTTATCCACAAAGGATTATGGGCTGCCATCAGAACAAAAGTGAACCACTGAAAGTTAACTCTCCTTTTTTCAAAGCTGCTGAAACTTTTAAAAAGGCAATCAGAATGAAATAAATATATTTCCTCACAAAAATATATTATTATTTTCAATAAAAGGTATGGTATATTACACTGCATACAATGACTATGGAAGTCATTGGTAATGTTTTCTGGAATTATATGGGTGGAGGATCTTGTCCACAAACCTAATAAAATTGTCAAGATCTGTCAGAGTTTAAGAAACTTGCAGCAAAAGAAGTTACATATTTCCTAAAGAACTCTGTAATAGTTATGTATATATGAGAACTTTAATCAAGAAATCACAAACAAAAAGATTCTGAAATTAAAAATTAAAAGGATCTGTCTATCAATCAGCCCTGTAATTTCAAAGAAGTTTCAATATACTTTCAAAGATAAAAGAACATGCACTTCTGAATCTGACTCCTTGGTGAGCTTCATTTTTCCTGACAAGAAGAGTTCATAAGCTTTAGAATTTCTCTTTATGCAAGGCTCTTTTGGGTCAAAAGGCCTCACACTTTTGTTTACCAGTATAGAGCTAATAACCTAACACTGATTTTAAATGTTAATTCCAACCAAGTCAATTAAGATTAAATGATCTATTAAAAGACTTCTGTCTCTTAGGGAAGCATATTCAGGGATTTTGAAAGAATGTTCAGTATCCTTCCTCATCCTTGATATTAACAGAAGATGAAGACTAATATGAGCTCATAAAATCATAAAGTATACCAAGTGGTCCACTTTAAGCTAGTTAATTAAAAATTCGAACTTTATATCAATGCTCAAAGTATTTATTGGAAAACGCGTCTTCTTTGCCACCTTTTCTTTACGTTGTGACTACGTTCAGAAAAAACAATCCAGCATATTTAATAGGGGATATTTCCTGTTCACTTAATCTTGCTTTACACTGTTATCTGCAGATTTCCATTAGCATTTCAAAATTTGTACCTTCTTTTTATGGGTCAAAGCACTAGACCCCCCTATAGACAAGATCATATATTAACATTACATAATGTTACATTGCTGTTCCTCAGTATGCCTACAGCATTCACTTTCATGTCAGTCATAACATTATAGGTTTTTCCAAAACATGGACAAGAGGAAAATATATTTCATCATACTGAAAGAGAGGTCTTTTATTTTTTATTTTTATTTATTTTACTTTTTAAATTGTTTTATTTTATTCTTTATTAAATAAAACCAGGTAGTTTACTTTGTTTCCCCAATATATTTGTTCATCTTGTTTTACTTTCAGATTGCCAGACCTATATGACAAGAAAATTTTAGAACTTTTTATGTGATTATAAAACTTAACACAAAGAATTCATAAGCCTTGATAATCCATAAACCATGATTGTATATTAAGTTTTGGTTGTCTTCCTTCTGGCAATAACACTGAGGAATAAAATCATGTAGGTTATGATGAATATTCAGAAAATTGTATAGCTTGGTTAATAATACTTACAGTAGTTGTGAGATTCTGAATAAATATACCCTGAGTACCTCTTCAGGGCATCACATAGGTTATATAAACTAATAAATAAATCATTACCTAACATCAAATTGTGATAAAGGAACAGAGCATGTAGGATTTGGAGCGTCTTCTACCAAACTGAAAGGACTCCTGTCCATACTACAATGGTGGGTATTTATTCCTGGGCATGTGATGCTAAAATGTTAACACAAGTAGATGGTAAATACAAATACTTTTCTAGAAGTATTTCCACCTTCTTAATGGCTTAATCAATATCACATAGAGCAATAAAGGCAAATGAAAAAGGAAGAGCTAACTAACATTTTGCTAGAGTGGACCTGGCATTAGGGAGGATAAATTCTTCCATTTGCCTGTTCCAGTTAAAAAAAAAGAGGAAATCTGCAACATCAAATTTAAGGAATGCAAGAGCACAGAATCAAAATACAGATTATTTAACAGGTTTATTATTAATAGAATTTTTGTATACAAAAATACAACCCTTATATGGTTATCGATCTATGGGATTTTCCTGAAAACGAAAAATCTCTTTCAGAATGTTCTTGTGCACCAATGCCTCATCAGCATTTCAACAAACCAACAAAAAGGCTTCAAAGTAACTTCCTTTTGAACATCCAAGGTAACCATGAGAAAAAAAAAAATCTGTGGAGCTGAGGATCTGACAGCTATTTTGGTTCTGTTATTTCCAAAAGTCAAAGACCAAGACATGCATGTAATTACATGAAAATTTCAGCAATCCGTGATTATAATTGTGTATGTAAATAAGTGTCTTGAATATGTAAACACACAGATGCCTTTAAGCAGTTAAGATAGAAACAGTTTTTTAATTATTATATCAGGCAGTTTGTCAGGACTTAATAGATGCAGAGAATCCTATTTTATTATTTGTGCAAGGTGGGCACCTACCTACAATCACAGCTGCTGTATGCTCTGTATTAGTTTTGTCTCACTGTAGCACAACATTGTGAACTTCTGCCCTTTTGATTAATTATTTTTAAAGCAAAAGTGCTCTGCGAGAACCATGACCTACATTTTCCCCATACCTTTTCCCCAATATATGTATATATATAAATGTAGCCATAAATAAAATATTAAAGATAAAAAATTACAAGTGAAATATGACCTTTTGTAGCTTTTGATGCAAAGATTAGAAAACTATGATTTGTTTAAGCTTACCTTTCTTATTTTTAGGTGCTTCCAGTTTTATGTGTACGTATATGGTCAGAATTAAGCTACATGTCTCTCATGCTGATATCAGTTGATGTCGTTAATGACCATTCACAATGAAAGAACGATGGGTTTAAACTTCAACTCAGAATATATAAAACTCGTTGGTACAAATATATCTGTGTTAGGAAAATGGTCCAAAATGTTAAACCAGGATGAATCGCAACCTTGTAGTTGCTTAAACCAGTCATTATGCCAGTATATGCAGAAAATTGTGAACACGGGATTGTGAAATTCTCACTGGGTGACAGTGGAAAAGCAGCAAACCTTGTAATGTAGCTAATGAAATCGGTTGGTAAATTATATTTGAATGTATCAAAAGTGTATGAAAGTTATACGTGAAAGACTAGATGTTTTTAATATTGGAGTTCGAAATGCAATCTTTATTAATATACCCAAGCCCCAAATAAAATCTCCTATAATGTATTCCATCCAAGTTCTCTGTTAAAGGATCTTACTTCTCATTGAGGATTTTACTTCTCATTTGGAGGCAATCTCAGAGAAATCTGCAGCCACCAGCTTTGTCTCTCTTTCAGCTGTTAAGCTCATTTCAAGGTACACTAAAGCCAAAAAGGGCACCAAAATGCCCCATACATACCTTAAGACATTATATTTAGTGGGAGGGGAAAGGTCATGACTCTTAAGAAAGTCAAATGCCACCTATTCCTCAAGAATGGAAGGTATTTAAAAAAATTGAGCACAGAAACAATCTCAAGGTATTAACATAAGTAAGAGAAGATATTTGTTGAAATGATTAGAATAGAGAAACTAGAGTGGTAGATAACTGTATACCACTCCTGTTGGCAGAGGTCTCTAATACTCATTAGAGATTTATTTGACTGCGGAGAAAATATTACTTATCAAGTGTCATAGTTTTCTTATGCCATGTAAGAGTGCTGACACGCATGCAGAAATTTTGAGAAATATAACAAAAATCAAGAGGGCATGAAGAAGTCTGTCCTTCCTGGCAAGGTAAGGGTGTTCACTGCAGCCCTTGAACTCCCAAATCAGAGTCCTCCATCCTGCAAAGTGGCCCATGGACCTCAACTGAGGAAAAACTGTCAGACTCAGAGCAGGCAGACTAATGAGGAGGGAGCCCAAGGTAAAGGGAAATGAAGAATTGAGAACAGCAGTGTGTGACTGAAACCCTGTGTAACCCTGGCTACAGACTTTCCTCTGCATTTCCACCTCCCTCCTGATTATGAGCTCTGTATGTAAGCTTTCTTTTAGAGTCAAAGTAGGAGCCAACCTTTTCTTCTGAAAGACTGAGACAGAATCAGTTGTTCCTATCTTATGACCTTGTGGTCTGACCGCTTTGAGGACAAATGCAAACCTTTGCTTTATAGCAGAGTGGACTGCCTAACAACCTCCAGTACATAATATTCGTATTTCTCCTTCATGGCACGAGGTTTTCTGTGCAAATAATAAAAGCGACATACTGACTTCCTCCTGAAGTAAGTGGTAAATAGGATCATAGGGCCTTGGAACGTCTTAGGTTGGAAGGGACACTAGATATCATCTAGGTTCCAACCTCCCTGCTGTGGACAAAGTTATCTTTTAGTAGATCAGGTTTCTCAGAGCTCCATCCAACCTAACCTTAAACACTTTCAGGGATGAGGCATCCACAACTTCTCTGGGCAACCTGTTCCAGTGACTCACCACCCTCACAGTTAAGAGTTTCTCCGTAATATCCAATCTAAACTTGTACTTTTTCAGTTTGAAACATTGTTCTTGTCCTGAAACTACATGCCTTTGTAAAAAGTCTCTGTCTTTCTTTTAGCCTCCCTTCACGTATTTGAAGGCCACAATTAGGTCACACTTAAGTCTTATCTTTTCCAGGCTGAACAGTCCCAGTTCTCTCAGCCTTTCTTCATATGACAGATGCTCCATCCTTCTAACCAACTTGGAGGTCCTCCTTTGGACTCACTTCAACAGTTCTATGTCCTTACTGTGTTGGGGACCCCAGAACTGGATACAGTACTCCAGGTGGGGCCTCACCAGAGTGCAGTAGCTGGACAGAATCCCCTCTCTCAACCTTTGTTGATATTTGAGTTGACCCAACCCAAGTGCATTGTGTTGCACTTGGTCTTGTTAAATTACAAGAGATTCCCATGAGCCCACTTCTTGAGCTTGTCCAGGTCCCTCTGGATGCCATCCCGTCCTTCAGGTGCATCAACCGCAACCACTCAGCTCAGTGTCGTCTGCAAATTCTTGTCAATGCTAAAACTAGTATATAGGATAAGGCAATGTAAAATAGCTCTGCTGTAATGTCAGTATTAGAAAAATAACTAAATAAGTCGAGATAAGCATTAATATGGAATTTATTTTTTCTAATTAAATGAGACAACACTTCTCACAGGTAACAAGATGAGAAGAAACCACCTCAAATGGTGCCAGTGGGGTTTAGATTTGATATTACAAAAAATGTCTTCTCTGAAAATAGTCAGACATTGGAACAGGGAAGTGGTGGAATCACCAACACTGGAAGTTTTCAAAACATGGGTGGATATGGCATTTAGGGACATTGAATATGGCAGTGTTGGGTTAAGGGTTGGATTCGATGATCTTGGAGGTATTTTCCAACTTGAACAAGTCTATGATTCTATGTCTGGACCACAGAAACTTGAGATAAAAATATTGCTATTGTGAGGTTATAGTTACTCCTGAGAAAGACTAGAAGCAGAATTTCACGTATTTGAGAGTATATAAAGAAAAAAAAAAAAAAAAGCCAGTTTTGATGAAAGATGAGTAACCTTTTTGAGGACCAGAATTTTGGGCTACAAGCTAGGTGAAGTAAGTGAATGAATATTTTGTGGCAATCATCCTAGCTGCAGTAATCTTTGATATGTATTTAAGCATATTATTATTTCAGGCTTAAAATTCAAGCTACCAACA
>JAWWLV010000088.1:83262524-83292864 GCA_035041135.1 Platyrinchus mystaceus
CCGTTGGAATCAGCCCAACTCTCCAGTCTGTCCAGGTCCCTCTGCAGAGCCCTCCTGCCTTCCAGCTGATTGACACTTGCCCCCAGCTTGGTGTCATCTGCAAATTTACTAATGGTGGACTCAATCCCCTCATCTAAATCATCAGTAAAGATATTAAACAAAACTGATCCCTGAGGGACACCACTAGTGACCGGCCACTAACTGGATGCAGCCCCGTTCACCACCACTCTCTGGGCCCGGCCCTCCAGCCAGTTCTTAACCTAGCAGAGAGTGCCCCTGTCCAAGCCATGGTCTGCCAGCTTTTTCAGGAGTATTCTGTGGGAGTCTGTGTCAAAGGCTTTGCTGAACTCCAGACAGACCACATTCACAGCCTTCCCCTCAGCTATAGGTGGGTCACCTGATAATAAAAGGAGGTCAGGTTGGTCAGACAGAACCTGCCCTTCCTAAACCCGTGCTGGCTGGCTCTGATCCCTTATCCATCCTGTAGGTGCTGTGTGATTGCACCTGGGATAATCTGCTCCATAACCTTGCCAGGCACTGAGGTCAGGCTGACAGGCCTGTAGTTTCCCAGGTCCTCCTTCCAGGCCTTTTTGTGGGTTGGCATGACATTTGCCAACTTTCAATCATCTGAGATCACCCCAGTGAGCCAGGACTGTTGGTAAATGATGGAGAGTGGCTTGGCGAGCTCTTCAGCAAGATCCCTCATCACCCTTGGGTGGATCCCATTTGGTCCCATAGACTTGTGAGGATCCACGTGGCTCAGCAGGTCACTAACTGTTTCCTCCTTGATTACAGGGGGGCTATTCAGCTTCTTATCCCTGTCTACAAGCTCCAGTAGCCAACTGTCCTCAGAACAACCTGTCTTACTGTTGAAGACTGAGGTAAAAAAAGAGTTAAATACCTCAGCCTTCTCCTCATCTTTAATAACTCTGTTCCCACCCACGTCCAATAAAGAATGTAAGTTTTCCCTGTACCTCCTTTTGCTGTTGATGTATCTATAGAAAGACTTTTTGTTATCCTTAACAGAAGTGGCAAGATCAAGTTCAAGTTTTGCCTTCATCTCTCTGATTTTCTTTCGGCAAGACCTAATTATATTTCTAAATTCTTCCTGAGTAGCCAGTCCTTTTTTCCATAATCGGTAGGCTGTCTTTTATACCCTAATTTCCTTTAAAATCTCCCTGTTCAGCCAGACGGGTCATCTTCCCTGTCAGCTTGCCTTTCAGCAGACTGGGACAGCCTTCTCTTGTGCATTCAAGACTTCTAAACTTCTAAACTTCTAAAGGTATATTTACGTGCTCTCTTCTAAAGTGGAAAAAACAAGAGTTCATCTTAAGTTTTTACATTGTGGTTACAATAATTGTGGAACTGTAAATGGCAGAAAAACTTGTTACCACATGAAGAATCGAATAGTCCCACCCATTTCTGTTAATGTGGTCGTTTCCTCTTGTGGTCAGTTATACCTACAAAAACCAAATACTACTAAATGAACTGGCACGTCTACCAATAAACTGAAAGGAAAAATAGACAAGAAAGAATAAACTTCAGAAGCTCCTGTTAATCCATTTAAGACTTCTACTTCATTTGACACAAGCAGAGAATAGGTAAAGCACTATAGTTTTGCAGCCTTGTAGCAGAAACTTGACAGGGGCTACATGGCAGTTATGTCAATTACTCAGTTTGCATTGCTCACCAGTCTTTCAGTTTCTGTTGCCTTCTGTGATCTAAGACCACAGCAAAGATTGATTTGGGTTGATTTCTGAGCAGCCACAATGTGAAGCTCAAGCTGCCTGCTGACATGCTGCAGTCATTTCAGTTCTCATGAGCTGAAATCTCACACATCAGCTGACTCAGTCAATAACTTGTGAAGGAAATTCATTATGATATGCCTGGCATAGAGCACAAATGTGATTATATGCCCACATGTAAATTAGCAAAAACGTTTTATCAGTGAAGGAGGTCAGTTAAAGAGAATGTTATTCAGATCATACTTTTCTCAAATCTTAAATGTAAAAGTTCAAATATTCCTTTTTCTGAATACTAAGGTTTTATATTTTTTCTAATATTTATTTATTAAAGATTCTAATCCAGAACAGTAAGGATATTTTTTTTTTAATTTTTATTTTTAGGGGTCTACTAGTCTTATGGGGAATTTTGCATATCCTCTAAGCTATTAGAAAGAAAAAGGAAATTATGCACTCCTGTATTTATATGGTCCTAGTTATCACAGTAACTCAATGTCTTGACTTCTTTATTAGATTTAGCCTATAACTCTTCTCAAAATCCAGAAAACTACACCTTTTTTACTAGTAGGGTCATGTATGTGACTTGACTTAAATCATGCAAGAAAGTTGCCACTGAACAGTTAACTCTGTTTGGCTGGGCAACCTCAGGCAAGCACATGAAACATTTCCTTCTGCTTCTGAAGGAAAAAAACTAGATGGATATTTTTCAAAGCATGCTTTATTCTAAAAATGTCTAATGTGATTATTATGACTCATACAAGACATTCTTTTAATAAATGGCTAAAGATCACAATGCTGAAGAATTGTTAATTCATCCAAGAAAGTCAAAATGCAAGTTCTGTCAATTTGTCTTCACCTTTGGTATACAGTTAAACCAGTGTAAAGGGTTCAAGTCATACCTGGACATGAATGCAAGAGTGCAGACTGCAACACCAAGATGTTCATTTGGAAGTCAGATTCTATAATCAAATTTTTTTTCTTCAAACCGATATTAGTTGTAGACCTCCACTCTGAAAGTAATGACAAGAAGTGAAAGGATACCCACTTAGAATAGTATGTACTTACACCACTGACTGGCTTTGACTGTAGATACTAAAGTAGGTAGGGAGCTATATTACAGATTCCTTGTATCACATGTTCAAATTTATAAAATACTACTCCTCAGGTTTAAAAATAAATGGGCTGGTGAGAAAACTTCTTTCCTGGTTGTCGATGAAAAACTGGAATTACTGAGGTATTTTTTACAAGGTAAAATTTCTGCTAAGGTATCTATAGGCAAATTTAAATTCTTCTTTAAATGAAAAGAGAAATAAAGAAATGAAACAAACAAAAAACCATTAGCCTTTATATATTTAGAGATACTGCTAAAATAATGATTCACTGGAGATAGAGTTTTCTGATCCATGTTACAAATAGAAAAAATCTTCAGAGGTCAACTGACATGTACTTTAATGCTGCAAAGAACTGACAGTTCTGACTTCAGACCTGCACAATATTCAAAATATTAATAAAACACCTAAACAGTCAATTAACTCACCCCTGGAAAATGAGACAGAAATAAAAATAAGTCCCATTGGTACAACCCCCTGAGCATAACCTTCTCTAGCAGATTCTCACTATAGGCAGATGTGGAAAATTACTTCAGGGCTATACATAATAGAAAACCAAGGGTCACAAACTGAAAGAAGAAAATATAAGTCACAACATGCAATGGTAGCCATGAAATGAATGACAGTGCAATTAACATGACAGAGAGAAGATGGAAACTTGTCAGAAATTGCTGCATGGCTGCTCAGGTTTGATAGGAGTGTGGAATTGATTTCTTCACACAATCTATTAGAAAAAAGATTCCAATCAAAAAGTGAGGGAATGAAACTTGAGTGTATACGCGCTTCTCTGTGTGTGTGTACGTGTGTGCATTTGAGTCCTTGTATGGAAGCTGATAACACAGGAAGGAGCTCAGCAAAGCTGTTAGATAACACGGACAATGAAAAAAATAGTTGGTTGTTGAGATCATAAGAGGTACTAACTCCAGGAAGCAGTCATGAAGACTTTGTACTGGCTTTTGGCCATCAGAAAATGATTTTTAATGGGATTACAAAGAAGTTAGACAACTCTGTCAAACTAAACAGGATGAAAGGGTCTTTTTAGCTGGCTGTTGTGAAGAAATTAAGCCTAAGTAGATCCCATAAGAATGGGGATGGAAAGCTGTTCTTGCCTGTGCTGTGAATCTGACTGAAGATGTGAGCCACTCTGCTCAAAAACTCTCTTGCAAAATAAATTAAGTCACTGCACTTTGCATCAAGAAAAGTACACATTCTAGCTCTCAGGAAGTGACTGCTGGAAGCCTTCAGGGAAACACACAGCAAAACCTCTTATCTGAGCAATGGCAGACATTTGGTAGAACATCTCTACCAAAGTTCCATCAGGTTTAACATGTGTATTGAAAGAAAGGGGAAAAATTGCTCAAAGAGTTGCCTTCAATCTCTGTCAGCTCAAGCAGAATACTGTGGCAATATGAGAAACAGAGGTTTTTAATGTTAAAGTGAACATGTGGCCAAGATGGCTTTGTAACTGTTTTTTGCAAATGTACCTTCTTCTTCCCAGGGTCCCCCAGTCTTATCTCTACCTTAGGAATGTTCTAAAAGATAAGTTGAAACTCTCTCATTGGCTTTGTTAACCTTTACTGTCATTGGTGAGTTTAATGATTATTTCATATTGTGATTAGCTGCCATACTGACTGTTGTTGGCAATTATCAATTTCTTGTGACTGTCTAATCTGTACCAGGTTGGTTGTAAAACAGAAGACAACATACTGTCTGAGAGTGTCTGGTGACTGAAAGAAAAGGACTACTCAATAGATTAGAAAATACTGAACACACTAGTTCTTTGCTAAATCCACTACTTAATGCTTGGCCTTGAAGAAGAGGGATAGAGGGAGTCAAATGTAAGATTTAATATGTATTTGTACTTTTAATCTTGATTCAAGGAGGTTCGCTGCTTGAAACTACAGGCCTGTCAGTCTCACTTCAGTGCCTCGTGAAGTTATGGAGAAGATTATGGTGGGAGGTATTGAAAAACATCTGAAAGGCAACACAGCCATTGGCCCCAACCAGCACAGCTTCATGGGGGGAAAATCTTGCTTATCAAAACTGATTTCCTTCCATGACAAGGTAATCCACCTAGTTGATCAAGGGAAGCCAAGTGATGTAATCTTTTTGGATTTCAGTAAAGATTTTGATACTCTCTCTCACAAGATCCTTCTGGACTAAATGTCCAGCACACAGCTGGATGAACACCTCATGCAGTGGGTGAGCAATTGGCTCATGGGTCAAGCACAGAGGGTAATAGTGAATGTAGTAACATCAGACTGGCAACCCATCACTAGTCGGGTTCCATGGGACTCCATCTTGGGCCCTGTGCTCTTCAACATCTTCATAAATGACTTGGACACAGGACTGGAAGGAATACTAAGCAAGTTTGCAGGTGACACAAAACTGGGAGGAGCTGTTGACTCCCTCGAAGGCAGGGAGGCCCTGCTGAGAGACCTCAACAAATTAGAGGATTGGGCGATCAGCAACCATATGAAGTTCAACAAGGAAGAGTGCTGGATTCTGCACCTGGGATGGGGTAACCCCAGATGTGTCAGAAGACTGAGGAAGGAGATTCTGGAAGCAGTGCCATGGAAAGGGACCTGGGGGTCCTGGTTGATGGCAAGCTGGATATGAGTCAGCAGTGCCCTGGCAGCCAGGAGGGCCAACCGTGTCACAGGGGTCATCAGGCAAAGCATTGGCAGACGGTCAAGGAAGGTGATTGTCCTACTCTGCTCTGCACTGGTGTGGCCTCACCTGGAATATTGTGTGCAGTTTTGGGCACCACAATATAAGAAAGATATAAAGCTATTGGAGAATGTTCAAAGGAGGCCAGTGAAGATGGTGAAGGGCCTTGAGAAGCTGTATGAGGAGCGGCTGAGGACACTTGGTCTGTCCAGTCTGTCCTATAATGACATATAATGACAATACTTGCTTAAAAGATCCCATACACAAATAATTTGATGTGATTAACTTCATGTGAAGTTTTTTTTTATTTACCAAAAAATGAAAACAAGAAAGAAACAAGACCTTCCTCACATTAAGATGCAAAGATAATGGTCAGGTATGACCAAATTTTTCTTTTTTTTTTTTTAATTCAACTCAGCACTGCTTAAACACCAACATGTTTTTCTTTTTCCCATGCTCATTTTCAAGTCGTTGTTTTGGTTTTTGTGGAGGGTTTATGTAGCAGAAAATGCACATGCTATAAACATTTATTAGACTTCCCTTCTCTTATGCAGCTGCTCATCTACTATATCAATGGATACACCAGTCTTACTTTTCGGCAGCTGACATGTTGCACAGCAGAACTGACTGGCAGAACTGGACACCATCCTTTTTTTCTTATCTACCAGACATTGACAGCCAATCCCACTATGGCTTCTCTTTCTAGAGGAGAGAAAAGGAAGGTCTAAAAGCAACAGTCAGCATCAGCTCCTAGTTTGAAAGATGTGTGGAGCATATCTCCAGCTGATGAAATACATGTGTTCACAAAATGACTACAGACAATTTCATTTTTGTACCTCCAGCACCTTGTAGGGCACTTACTGGGTTACAGGGTACCAACTGTGGACCACTGCTCTGTGCCTTTTGAGGAATTCTCCATCACTGAGACAGTGTACCCTGCTGTCTCTGTGTCTTTTCCATATATGCTTTTTCAATTTTTTAAGCAAACATTTGCCTTTCAAGCTGTAAAGGTTTTATATAACTAGCATATCATGAGTACAAGAGTCCTTTGGGCAATAATGTGTGCAGGAAAGAGTGGATTCAGATAAATGAAGTGTATATCCCATCTCTTTTTATGGTCTAGCCTAAAGTCTTGTGATTTTACAGGCAGCAATATGGTGGTAGATAGTGATTTGGTCTAAGGGTTAAACAAGAAATAAAACCTTTATCGCTGAAGAAGATGAGCAATACTATTTTTTTCATCAGACTTACATGTGTTTTATTTTTATCAAAAATAGCCAACTGAAAAATCCCTTGCATCTTCTGTAAATGGAAACCTCTGGGAAAGAACTGATGGCTAACAGAAAAATCACCTAGAGCCTTACATTGAATTTAAATGTCTGGCTTCAAACTTTTCACTATACAACATCTTGTGGAGAGGTGAGGCCAACATAACTTTTCAAAGAATAAATCTTTATAATTGTGCTTGACAATTAGTAAGAAATAAAGCTTTCAGTTTTATTGGGAAAAAAATACAAAGTAAAGAACCAACCAAAACCAAACCAAATATTCTGACCAAAAGTTGCTCTTGCTTATTTCTCATCAAATTACATGAAAATATTGCATCCCTTTTTTCTGTTCTTCCGGAGTTTAAGACTATATTTTGAGTTAAGTGAAGTAACATCATTTTAAAAAACAGATTAACATTGATATATGAATAGCAGAATTTTCCCAAAGATAATTTAATTTCAAAGTTTACCTGTAAAACTGAGATTGGTATTCATTGGAGCTTGATATTGGAAACCTTCAGAGAAACCCAGACCCAGCACTGTGGATATGTATGGCAATTTGCAGCAAATTGTTTTTTAAACATGACAAATAAAGTGAATGCCAGATGTTATAAAACAATTACCCTTTGAGACTCTGTATTAATAAAAGCCCCAAAATCAAGCTAATATTTGAAGTTAGCAGAATTATGGCAATAGAAAGCAATGTTTCATTTTTATTACATTTTTTGTTTTATAAGAAGAATATAGAGAAAATGACACACTTCCTATTTCCTTGTCTATCACGATATCTTTATTTTACTAGGCTTTAAATAATAAGAAGTAATTAGAGGTTCCCAAGTTATTCTGTGTATTATTTGAATGTTACAGAGTAGTTCATTATTTCATATAAGTGAATTCTGTGTCTACATTGCACTTTCACTTTCCAACACAAACAAATGTGAAGCAGTAGAAAATCAATGCTTCAGAGGGATAAGTGGTAAATGAAGCAAAGAGACTGATGCTTCTTTTTGACTTTTTTCTAGAAGCTCCAATCTGTAAGCTAACACATTACAGAACCTGAAAGCAAGCTCACATTTCATTATAACTTGTTTTAGAACAGCATCTTCCTTTACTCACTGGGCCCAAATCATAGGCTTAGTCTCAGGCAGAAACAGATGTCATCTCTTTCACAGACTGTAACTATAATCAAGGTTTTATCAGACCCGTTTTAGGTTCTTTATATTGTAAATGAGCATCTTAATCCATTAGGCTGATTATGCAAAGCATAATCCAGAGCCTGCCTTTCAAAGTTCATTTTATAAATGGAACATGGCTATCTCACTTTTAAAGATTCCTGAAAAATTATTGCCAATTCCACACATTTGGGTGCATCTCTGATGGGAAATGCAAATGGACTTGATAATGATTGCAGAATGTCAGGAAACTGCATGACGGTTTTTATTAACTTTGATAAGTTATACCACATGCAGATGGGTCAGTGTGCTATTTTCATCCTTTTCACCTTGAAAAAAATAAGAAGCTGTTTAATACAAGATACATGGATGGATCTTTCCTTACCCCCCCAAAAAAAAGGAAAAAAAAACCCCAAAGTAACCCCCACAAAAACCCAAAACACCATTAAACCCCCCAAAATCCCAACTCATCTCAGGCTCATTTTTGGTCTTTTCAGATTATCTTACCATGAAGACAACTTTCAGATAAGTGATGGTGACAGTAGTGCTTAATATAAAGAATTAGTGTGCAATTAACAGAGGTCTGTGCTTTTAAATCTGCATTAAAAAGAATGGTAAGTATGAAATATGTTAGTTCTAAGGGGAAAGCTCCTTCTAAAGTACTTAGAAGAGATACTGTGCCAGTCTCCTCCTTTTTCCCATCATCCATGAAATACAATACACTATGAGCAGGCCACAGATCCTCAGGCAGGGTATGAGTGTTTGGAAATAGTAGAAACCCCTAGTGCAACACCATGAGCAAAGCATTTTAATGATTTTACTTGGAGGAGGTGTTTTGATCTTGCAAGTTCATTTCTGTGGTAAGATAACTAAAATTGCACTAAAACTCTACTAAACATGTGCAATTGTTTCACTGCTCTATTTTTGTGTAATGTATCAGGCATTTTGGCTGTAAAAGAATCTAAGGTTTGGGACTGTGAAAGAAGTAAAATAAATATTCTGAGTGATATCTTTATCTTTCACTATGTCAAATCACCTGACTAGTATATTTGAAGAACCTGGAATAAATTATACTCACAGATACGCCGGATCAGAAACACAGATATCTCAGGAATCAAGTAATATTTTCCAGTATTGCAGTGCAATCTATGAAGATATGCAAATAGGACCAATTCAACTACTAAAGATCAAATAGCACTATTGCCTTATGTGGGACACTGGGAAAAAATATTTCCATTGTCCCTACCAGAGTATCTGCATGAACAAGGATAACAGCTGACACAGAGAGATGCCCAAGAGATTGTCTGTGTGACCCTGGGTTTTGTGTTTCTGCAGCAGAGTTAGAACACAGGTTATATGGCTACTGTATCACACCAAAGAAATGAAGGAAAAGATATGTTTAAGAAATTTTTTTTTTTTTGCTAACTAATCACAAAATAAAAATACCGGTTCTCTTTTTTTTTCAAATCTTGGTACCATTTAGCATACTTTCACTGAAGTCAAATGAACGAATATATAGTCAACTATGAATATAGATCACCTAAAAGACTGCAGCTATGACATCTAATATTAGATTATTATTCTTTAGCCAAGACTTCTGAATCATAAATGAATTAAAAATTTGGAGCAAAAACTTTTGCAGCTACAGTTTGAAAATACAGCAGAATATCAAGTATCCGCTGCAAATATTAAATGATGATTTTTTCATCTGTTTCAATTTAACAAAATAATGTGAACGAGAAAAATATTTTTATCTGTATATATAAAAAACTCTATTGTTACATGGAATCATTTTTTGATTAACTAGAAAACATTGCATAACTGCCTCCTACCAGTGCATTTCAAATACATGATATAAAATTAAGGATGAGAGTAAGATGTTCCATGAAAAAACAAATTTGAAAAGATCTGATAAAAAATTACATACAGCTCAGTAAAGTTTTGCTGTTATTCAGCTACCATTTCTCCAATTTTGTTTTTGGCCAGTTAACATAATAGTAATAAAAAATACCCATGTAATCGTACTGTTTCAATAAATAGCATATAAAAGTAACTGTAGTTATGAAACACATTTTTCCTGAAGATACTGATCAATGGCCATGGATTTATGGTACTAGGTCTTAAAAAGATCATTGAGACCATAAGTAAAGCATTAATAACATTAACTGTATTGTTTTTATGCATTTTTCTTGTGAGAATAACTATGAAAATTTTGTATAACGCTGGTGTACAAAACCTGGAAGTTAAAGGAAGATAATATCGAAAAGTGGCAGAAACAGAGAAAAAAAAAAAGGCAGAAACTGCTTCTCCCCATACACACACCCCCCCCCCCGCTCGGTGGAAATGTAATTTTGGTGGTATCTTTTCTCTGCTTCTAGAAGTAATTGTAGCTTTTTCCAACCTTTTCTTATTTTTTCCTCTTTCTATTTGCATCTCTTAGCAAGTAATAAAATCAGTTTTTGGTATCAACAAATAACTTGTGTGAGTTTAAATTTTTCTCAGGAGAATATTTGAATCTGAAGTTCTTTCTGCAACATTTAAGCGGATCATACCAGGACAAATATAACGATATGGACAAGTTTTAACATTTAGATTGCTCTCAAATACTTGTGGCACTCCATCACTATTCTCTAATATATTTTGCAGATTCAAGCCTACTCTTTGAATGCCCCAAGGCATGCAATGTGGACATTCAGATTAATGTTGTAAAAAAACAGATCTACTCCACTCTGGGGAACAGCAGTGCTGCTTGCAATATTTCATACACTAACAAATCTAAAAATTAAACAACCCCTCTTACCTTGGGTCACCACTTGTGTCCAGAGACAAGAATTTGGTAGCCTGAATGCAGGCAGCATATGACCCTGTAGACTCAAGGCTACAACATATTTCCTGACAATTTATGCTTAAACATGTTTTTATGCACATAATTACAGTCGGAGCTTAGAGTCTGGGATCAGAGCTCAGAGGCAGGACATGGATGCTTTCAGACTTTTCAAGCTCCCATCAAAGATCTGGAAAACAGAAAAGGCTTTCTAGCCTTCTGAGCTCCATGTTACAGAAGAAAATATAGACAAATTGAACCCTTTTTTATCTGAAATGGCTTTTAAAGCAGAATATTCTATTATTTTCCCTATTCAGGAGCTTCTCAAATTGCATTACATTCCAAAACAGGTCATTTTTTAACGTCCCAAAATTATTAGTTCTAATGAGTCTATACAGCTTGTTACACAAGTAAGTATATTAGGACTGGGCACTTTGTCTTGGCATTTTTAGTCTTTTATTTTTCTTTGTCTTTCCTTCTATGTTCCAAGTAAGGAAGTTATTGGTACACAAATTAAAGTCATTTTTAAATGGTAATAACAAGGCATATTCCCCTGTGTACTTGTACTACTATTAATTATTCTTAACTGATCACATCTATATTTCTGTATGTCAGTGGCTTGTCAATATACTCCTAAGTGGAGCAACTCAGAAACCTTACAGCATGTGCCGAAGGATCATTTCCCTTCCGATGCTCCCCACATTTGTTCATTAACTAAAATGAAAATATGTCCCAATATTTCTTGTAGTCAATAAGATTTATGTAAGACTTCAGCAATAGTGACTAAACAAAGTACTGCAGCTGTTCAAACTTCCCCTGTAAATTTTTCAACTCAATGAGATAACATGGTTTCTATAATCTTGCTTGCATATTATGCTGTAGCACTTCTACAGTGTTCATCATGCTGCCCTCTTCAACAATTTGTTAGCACAGGCCACTATGGAGATTGTAGGCAAATGCACATTTGGAGAACTACGTAGACCATCTGCAAGGTTTAAATCATAAAACAACAGGGATTAGAAAACACACAACACAAAGGGACAACAAACAAGCAAGCAAAAATATCAGCTATTGTTCCTAAGCTGTTGGTCCTGAACAGGTGTTGGCAGCAGGTGTCGAGCCCTCTGAGGGGCAGCAATGGGGCCTGGCCCGGATAGCTGGGATGGAGCTGGGTGGAAGTGCACTGCAAGGAGCCTCCACAGGTGCTTCTCCCTGGCTCAGGGAGGCTCAAGCTCAGGCCTTGGTCGCGTCCAGCATTGCTTGGCAGCTGCAGTGTGAAAGGGCTGTGGCCTGAGAGTAAGTGCCTCATTTTACCCTTAAGAAATAACAAAGTCATGAAAGAATGAGCATCACTGATGAAATGCATTGGACTTTTTTGTTTCTTCATGCAACATCATATATCTTAGTATTTAACAGCTCTTATTAAGATATTTACATGTCCCAAAAAATGGAGTGAACTTAGAAAAGCTCAGGAAACAGAAGACAAAGGTTTTTTCCTCCATTTATTCACATTCATGTAAATAATTTTTCATTCATTCATTGCATTGAAGATATGTAGTTTCAGGGAGACTTTCAAAAGTCACCCATTTCGCCGGTCCTTGTTTTAAGGGAAGAATAACTATATTTAGGGTTGTTTTAATCTGGTTTATTAGCCTTCAGAGATACAGATTCTGTAGTCCTCCTAGACCAGGGGTCCTCACACTACGGCCCGCTGTCCAGATACGGCCCCCCAGGGTCCTCAATCCGGCCTGCCGGTATTTATAGAACACCCCTGCCACCCCCGCCAAATCGGATGAATCTCCAGAGCCCCAGTGCAGCAAAGTTCCTTCAGTCCCTTCTGGCCGCCCTTTGCGGACTGCACGGCCAGGCTGAGGAGGGGGGAGGCGGCATCAGCGAGGTGGGCGGCTCCCTGTCTCTCCCTCCCTCCCTCCAGCTCCCAGGCAGGACAAGCAAGCCAGCACCAGTGGGAAGCGCGCACATTCTTTTTCCTGTTTTTGTGCACTACTACAAATAAAATATGTGCAGTTTGCATAGGAATTCGTTCATTTTTTTCCAAACTATAGTCCGGCCCCTGACAGTGTCTGAGGGACAGTGAACCGGCCCCCTGTTAAAATAGTTTGGGGTCCCTGTCCTAGACAGTCTAGCTCAAAGCTTCACTTTCCTTAGCTTGGCTTTGCTTTTCTGCCTTTCTATTCAGAATATTGACTCACTAAGCATTCTAGGACATGAATATTCTAAATTCTCCTGCTGTCCCACCATGTTTTCATCAAACTGAGCTTTTAAACTTGTGTCCTACCCCAATACAAGTCCTTCACTCTCCTTGGCCTTTTCCACCATAAGTGGTTTTCACCATTTTGCTCTTGTGCTATTTACTTAGCTAGGTTAAACCAGGCCAAGTCCTTCAACTATTATCCATTAATCTCTCATTTTAAGCCTCCAAGTGTTATTCTCTTTCACATTTTTTTTATAAGGTGCTTACATTTTACAGAAATCTGTATGTCCCAGACTGGTTGCATTACTCAAGGTTGCCACAGCAAGCAACAGATAATGCCTTAAATTAGGCAAGAATTTTAATTTTTTTATGTTTTACCCTTCACTCCTCTCTGAGGTTTAGTAAACCAGCTCTAGACTGCAAAATATACCCATTTTACCCATTTTATTTTTGGTTTCACAACTATTTCTTTTTTTTTCTTTTTGCCTGCATTTAGAGTAGGAGCAATCTTTAAGAGGTGTCCCAGCACCTAATCTGGCATTTCAAATGCTCTCTGCATGGAAGTGGGGAGTTATAGCCCCCGTGGAAGCTTTCTGAAGCAAGTCCCAAGTCCCAAAGACTATGTCTCTCCTAAGAAATTTAAGAGTGTCAGACTTGTCAGAGTATTTGAAATCTTATGAAAAAGACAAAATACACAAATACTATAGTAAAGTAGGATATTGAGGAAAAAAATAAAAAACCCAAAACCAAACAAAAAACCCAAAAAACAACAACCCAAAACCTTCAAAAGGTGATTTTTTACTTCTCAAAAAGTAGCAGTAGTAATTTAATATATACCAACCTGGGTCAGGCTATGAAGGGATTATTGACAGAGTAGTACAAAATATCTTTGAAGCATTTGATTTTTCATTTATTCTAGGTTCCTTCATCTCTGCACTGAGCTGAGATTATGACTTGAAGTGTCTAGTGAACAGCGATGGATGCACCAGTCACACCAGTAAGTACATATACACCAAAGGATATTGCAATGAGGCACAGACAGGAAGCCTGCAATACCAAAACTGTAGTCAGAGTCACTAAGACTTCAAAACCCTAATGTGTGCATGACTGTGCATGACTTTTGTAACTTTCAGTTACCTTCTTCAGTGGTACACTGCAAATATTCAGAGTAAACACATTTGCTGTATTTTTTTTTTTTAATTATCAAGGAAATCTACAGATATATTGTTTAACACATTACAGAAAGCATGAATTTCTGTAAAGCACCTAAAAAAATAGTTTTATATACTCCAGTGTTTTGAGTATAATATTGACTGGAGAAACAAATACTCTTATTTGAAGAATTTGAAATATACCTTGATGACCTGGCTTTTCTCACACAGGAAGAACCTTTTTTTTCTTTTTTATTTCTCTCCTATCACCAATAACTTGAAGTATAATTTTTATTAGTGAATTGGTATTTAGAATGTAGCACTGGCATCAGCAAAAATAGAAAATTCTTCATCTTCAGCTGTTGAGCTTTGGCCAGTTTCTTTGCCCAAAAGCCTCATAGCAGAATTATGAATCAGTAACCCATGGTCTCTAGACAGGAATACAGTGGGAGGCAGACATTAGTTCTTTCTGATATTTCAAGGGCATTGCTGACTAAAACTGATTGATTTTTTTTTTTTCTAAATTATTATGTAGCATTCATATCATTCTGGTTTTCATTAGACTGCATGCTCACTAAATTTTTGTCACTCTTCAGTCAACTTTATCATTTCTAAAAGAATAGTCAATCAATAACTCTTTCAGTGATTAATGATTAAAATTATCTCTAAGCTACTTTTAAAGGTAATATACCTGCATGTTAAGGGACTAGAGTGTCCTGTTAGGCTGTTTAGAAAAACTTCCAATCTTTGATGACCGCATTTGAAAATAAAACCCCAAAATATCAAGAATGGATGTTTAGCAGACCTTCTAGAAGACCCTAATAAAATAGATTTAATGCATATAGTGAGCTTCTAAACCAGAATCAAAGGGATTACTATCTAAACAGAAGTCCTAGCTGCCAAGAGCCCAAAAATACATCTTATGGGAATCAGTGTAGCAGAATGGAGAGCAAATTGTGACCAGTGGAAAGTGGAAGAACCAATTCTGTATCCGGATAACATGTATTTCTAAGTACACAGTGATCTAGATATACCTTCAAATTGCCTAGGGAAAACAAGCACACATGCACACGTGTACACTTCTGTAGGATGTGGCATTTCTAAAGGTGCAGAGAAAAGGAGGATTTGTTTAGATTTACAGAACCAAGCTCTGTGTTTCACTTGTGCATCTGACAACAAAAATTAGAAAGTCAGATGAAACATGAAAGAAGGAAATTAATTTGGCCAGCTGGCCCCCTTCCATCATGAAGGAAAAAGGGACAAGTGCACATTCAGTTGCTCTAACTGACAAGAGGATTAAATATCCAGCAGGAACAAGGACAGAAACTGCTGCCTGACCTAAGGAATCATGTCAACACATTGATTTCTGAGGGAACTGAAGAGCAGGAGGGAGAAAGAAAGTTTCTAACTGTGACCAGACCTGTCACCTTGCATTTCTAGATTCACACCTGGGAAAGGATTTGGAAAAAAATCACCAGAATTGGACAGATAATAAGTTTGTCCTTAGAAGAAAAGAAAATGAAACTATGTCTAGAATAAGGTACTGAACTAAGTCTGGTGGGTTTTTTCCCAAACATAACAAAGTTTCCCTTTTAAATCATGAGAAATGTAAAGTAAAATTGTTAGTACCATTTACTGAGATAAAAGAATCTTAAAGATACTTATTCCATTTTTAAGAATGTTTTGGTTATATACTTAAATAGGCAGGAAAACATGTCTCCTTTACTCTTGCAACCACATGTGTGGATTAACTCCCTAAAAAAATGAACTGTACTGATGTGTGTGCTCAACTACCTCCATATTGTGGTCCAAATGCTTTGATACTTAAAATGGTTTAAATTCCTCTGGTGTTACCTAAGTTAACTGTCAGGCACTACAAAGCTAGTTTCAGGCAGAAAGAAAATTTGGGTAGGTGACGGATATATCCCTTGGTGGAGAATATGGTAAATTTAAGGAATGGAAGGCTGGAGTATGTTGGTCCATTATGGTTAATGTGAATCTTCATTTAATTCCAACATGGATGCTTGTATCAGAAGCAATGTAAAGCTCCACAGGAACACTAGGGAGCAAAGCAGATGTCCTCCTCTGATCTTCTCCACCCAGTTATGGACTCTGTGTCTTCGTATCTCTTCCATCAGGAAACTTGGTTTTCTTTGTCAGATTATGTTTTCCTGTTTCCATCTCATGACTTGATGAAGAATCCCCAATAATTTTTAAAGCTGATTATCTTACTATCAAGCATATAATAAAAAAAGTACTTTATGCTTTGAATAGGGTATTATCAAGTGCCGGTATCATCTGTGGGACTTTCAAAAATAATGCCTAATTTAAAAGCATATAAATAAATTTAACTTATAACCAAGCTAAATTTGAGGCCACTAAATTGCCTGCCTTTAAAATTTTGATGGTTCTTCTGTTAGTCTCAAATTGGGTCATCTATGTATTGAAACAACTTTTATATGATATTACAAAATTTTAGCATTTCCAGAGAAAATACACAATACCATAATTAAAAACGAAGTTATTTATATAAATGTCACCAAAATTTGTGCTTCAAGAATGAAAACATATGATTGTTTTCTCCGTTAGATTACCATGTAGGGAATTTCTATGACAGATACTACTTTCAGAGCTACAAAGTCATGATCATCACTGTTGGCAGTCTACTGCTGGGTAATGAAAAATTCTGCAAGTTTCTATAAAGTTTCTACTTTATTTCTGAACCCAGATGCTCAGACCAGAAAGGAAGATGGCCAAGATAAAGAGGACTTTGTATGACTACCTTATAGCCCATTGCAAAACTGCACTACCCAGTGGTGTACATCCATGGATTGTCAAAAATGAAACATAACTCTGTGTACAGATGTAAAACAAAATTGCAAAAGATCAGTTTCTGATTCCCATGGAACTATTCCAACAATTCTCCTTATAGAAATTTACACAATATACCTTGTTTCAAATTTCAGGACTGATTCTTGCTGACCTACTGTGGAGGCCCCATATTTCTTCTGGGTTCCACTTGCAATGATATCTTTGCAAATGAATAAAGTAACTACTGAAAGTGTATGAGGAGGCACCACATTTTAAGTGTATAGCAAACTGCCCTATTTCCTTAATGCTCTAAACCCACTATACTACCATTACAATTGTAGAATAAAATGAAGTAAATAGAATTCAAGATAGAATTCTTTTGTTTAAAAACTGTTAAATATTGTAAATATTTACTGATACAGATGGGGATCTGTTGTAGGGATGGCAGGAACTAGCCATGTTCAGCATGAGGAACCATCTTGTTACCATCATTTGTGATGAATAACAATGACTGAGGTTGATCAGGCCTTGTCTGAACTTTTATCAACCAGCCTACAACTTGAGTTTATTTGGGTTAGCCCTGACAGCAAATTCGCTAATTATACAAATGATTATGTCTGATTTGTTTTGCTCCTTGTTTATCATTGCATGGTACCACTACAGTTCCGTATAGATAACAATAATAAACATATAAATAGTTATTCCTTGTATAAGGAGATGCTCATGCCCTTAACATAATGACTAGTATAAAGCAATATAGGCGTGGTATGATAAGGACCTTGAAAAGTGGGGAAAGGATGCGGCACACAGGAGTGAAGGTATAGAATGATAAGAGATAGGGTAAGAGGCTGGCAATGGAGCCCCCATGGCTTTAAACAACTCATCAATAGTCTCTTAAAGACATGCAGACCTGGAGCTGTGCAAAGCTGGGTTTAGGGGTAATCATGTAAATTCAGAGATGGTGATATGGTGATATGGTGGCATGGTGATGTGGTGATAGTGACAATTCATTGCAACACCCCCCCACACACACCTTTCCCCCAGCCATAAAGAAACCACTTGCCTCAGGAACCAGAGCAGGAGAAAGGTGAACACAATGCCAGGAAAGAGGCAGAAACCAAAAAGTGTGTACATAACAAGTTTAACTGTATTATTATTATTATTATTATTATTATTATTAAGACTTTTCCTGTAGGAAAACTTTCTAATTTTACAATTTTTTCTTTCTTTACCTGTAAAATTAGATCTGGACCAATAATTATGAGAATTTTAAGAATGCAATTATAGGAAAAATACATTCTTGACTTCACATTTGTGTGTATATATATATATGTAAATATATAAGATGTGCTTCCTCTTTGCTCGTCATCAAGGCATTGAGGGTGACGCCATAAGATAAGGGTTGAATTTGGGAGTCTTGCAGGAACATAAACTCTTAGATTATAAAGAGAGTTTTGTAAGGAAGGTAGCCTTATCTACAAAAAAATTATACAAGTGCTTTCCTATTGACATGAAATATGAGCAACCTACTACAGCTAGTCATTGCTAACCCTCTGAGTGGTGTCTCTGTGACTCAGATCTTTTGTTCCAAGCCCTCACTCTTCAGGAGCCTTCACGAATATTGACTTCAGTTCTTAAAAGTTGTATAAAATATGCAAGTGTAAATCATGCCATATCAGTTCATTTCATACATACTAATCAAGGGAGTCCTCAAACTCTCTTTCTGTCAGACATTAGAGAAGATTATTTGTTCTTGCCACATAAACAACAGAAACAGGTGGAGAATGGTGGTTTGATCAGACTGTCATTAAATGTAGAGGTAGAAACTAATTTTTTTTTCAGGTTGAGGGAGGGTGTTTTTGCCTAGTGGTAAGGAACTGGATGACTTTTATCACTTTGGATTTGTTTTGTTTTGTAATTTCAAGCACATCACTTCACTCCCTTGATTCTCTGTTCCTCTCCTATCTATTTAATGGTTTTGTTCACTGCAATTACAAGCTTTTTAAGGCCATGACTGCCTCTCACTATTTGCATTTAATGCTGGTGTAGTTCAAAGTTAATAGGTTAATCTTGACCGAGTTATCTTGCTATTGCCATGGTACAAAATAACAAGGTTTCCATGAGGAGGAAAGAAAGTTTTCAATGAATAAAAGAAAGATACCTTTCTCTTTTTTTGCTAAGGAAGAATACACCGAATATCAGATATACAATAAGCAGCTATTGTTTAACATCTAATATTTCTACAGAAAAAGTACCAGCAGAAATAGATATAATGCATTCAAATCATTACTCTGTGATGATGCCAGTAGTTTGTAGCTACTACATTTCAGATGGAGAAAAGCAGTTTCAGATCAAGTTGAACACAGCTTTACCTGATGACACAGAGCAAGTGGTGGATTGCCTGCTCTGACTGTGTCACTTGTAATGAGTGACTTTAATATCTATGCTAATAAAGCTTGCTTCATCCCCTGTATAAGCTTGACACAAGCCCCAGTGGCAAAGAAGGAACAGGTATCTAAATTAAACTATGTCTTGATTGAAAATGAAGAAAATTATATTAACCGGTCACCTGTGGGTACATGTAATATGCTACCCTGTGCTGAGTTTGCTGGGATGAGTGTCTGGCATACTAACATATGTCCAACTTTGACAAAGCAGATAAGAAGCATCTCCATCTCTGAGAGAAGACAGATTGGCACTCCATTTTAGTAGTTCACTAAAATCTTTCTTTTGCTACAAGCAACTTGCTTCCCATTTCTCTGAAATGAGATAGGGCTTGCCCTATTATTTTCTGCAAGCATGCACTAAAGTTCATGACACATATAACCCTTGAATAACATGAAATCTGTTTCAACCAGAGGGAGAGTTCAGTACTGAAGGGGCTTATAGGTGGCTTGAGTTAGACAAACCTAGCTTTTAGTAAATCAGAACGCTTTATTTACATATCGAGAGGTGACTGGGTTATAATTCTGCAAGAATTACATACCAATGTCTTATATCTTCATAGGGCTATTCCTGGGTTTTTTGAGAGTGCCCAGAAGCCTTCATGACAGAATAGAATAAAAACATTGTTTTAGTTACAAAAATATGGTGTAATAAGGTAAGCACATCCAGGTGGCCCAGGAGACAAGACATGCAGGAGGCTGAATACTTCAATTCTCTTGTCTATCCATGGAATCCATCCTCTGCCTGATATTTTTCCTGCCATAATTTCTAACAAGGATTTGCTAACAAGGATTAATTTCAATTTTCCCAATACAGTGTTACAAAACCATAGGATAAAATAGTGATGGAATGGATTGGGCCACATGTTATGTCCCAAATTTTCACAAATTGAAGCTGACTAGCTACATTTTCTGCTGAACAGATCTGTTGCTAGAATAGAGGTCACAACAGGGCGAAACAGTTTGAATAGAGGTATCAGGCTCTGTAAACCTAATTTTTACTCTGTCTTCTACAGGTTGTCTTCACTTAAGTTGGGCTTAAAGTGACTGTATGAATTACATCGAAGAAGGATGTGAAACAGGGCAATGATTTGCAATGCTGTTGCATTGTAGAACAGATCAGTGTCAAGATCAGTGAGAGAGAGAGAAAAGGAAGAAGTTAGCATCTACTTAAAACAGACATAGTAAAAAGTTCTTAAGCAAAGCAAATCTAGTACACATTTGAACTCTTATCAGTAGCTTGAAGGAAATGAATCTCTGCACTGTGGCACAGAAAGACATATTAAGTTCCAGCTTCTTCTCTACAGTTATTCAGTCAAAAACTCTAAAGAAAATGAGAGAATCTTACTCAATTATATAGAAAAAGGGGTGATGCATTAAATTCTTATGGAACTTCTTCAGTCCTGTGCCACCTTTTTAATATCTTTTGGCATATACCTTCCACGTCACATGGCACATTCATTTTCTTCAGGAACATTGTTGAATTTAAAAAAAAAAATAATAGCAAAAAAGTAAGTGAAGATTTATTTTTTTTATTCACAGAATGTTTGTTCTCAAAACATTCTAATCCTTCAAAGAAGGATGCTTTAATGTTTATTATAGCATGCAGTTTATTTTTTCTAATTTGAAATCTATAAAATATTATAAGTGGAAACAACAATAATTAATTTTTCCATATACCTCAGCTAAATTTGAATTCAGGTGCTCAGGTTTATAAAACCTCAATAAAAAACCTTACCAGGAATGAGAAAGTCATAGAAAATGAGTTAAGTTGAAAGAATAGATAAAAAGAACATAAAGATTATTGGAATTATCCAGGTAATGTAACATGTTCTCATGAGGAAACCAACATCCTACACAAAGTTTTAATGTACATGTAATAGATGACTTCTCATAGACATATATTTTATTAAACCTCCAAATTATGGTTGTGTTATTTCTGGCAAATTAATGTTGAGATTTGTTTCTGAACAGCACTACAAATTGAAAGTCGTCTTTTAAATAATTTGAACTGTTTCAAGTTGAGATATACTGTTTGCAGTGTACTATGGTAGATATATGCTTCAATGTCATAATATATTTTTAAATGAAAATTAAGTTTCAATGTTATTTTTGACCTGTGTTTTCCTCCATGTATTTTTGTCAGAACAAAACCATTCAAATTTTTCCTCTATGCCCTAAAAAGTGATTACAAATCTTGAACAACAATTTTTGTGTTTACTCAATCTAGTTTTCTAGGCTTCTCAAACTTTGCATTGCCCTGCTCAGTAACACACTGCTTTCAATATAATTTTCCTGAAGAAGCTTTCTAAAAAGTTTGTTTTTCAGTAAGTACTAGTTCTGCATTGTATCAAATGCAAGCCCATGTATTTAGTGTTTGACTAAGTGACCATTTAAATTAGGATGTCCACCAGGATGTAGCAGGAATCTAATGTAAGGCAAGTTCACGCAGAGATTTAAAGAGCCTGAGCTCTGACAACAGTCTATGTCTTCATGCAGAGTTTACTCAGCTCTCACTGACTGAAAACCCTCATTATTTCACTTAGAATGAGATTGTACCTATGGGTTATCTTACCTCATGGTAATTTAGTCCATGTGGTCATCAGTCAGTCTTCTTATCTGATAGATATGGAAGAGTAAACAAGAATCTTCAGACACAATTTAGACCACAAACAACATGTGATATGGAATCCACATTAATGATTAGATCAAAGCTTGATATTCTTTGTCAAAATCTCATTAATTTTTAATGGTATTTTTTTAAACATATTTTCTCCACAGTAGTCTGAACTTATCTTCACATGTAACTATAGGCTGAACAGACTAACTTGTAAACAGACATATGACCATGTTTTATAATTCAATTAACTCTATCAAGCTAGTAAACCCTGGGGTCAGAATAGGGAAACTTGTGTAGAGAGTATTGCCTAGCTGAAAAGCAGCAAAAGCATGCACACATTTATAACCTCTGCCCTTTGTAACACAATTTTCTTCAGAACTATATTGTTGTTTATATGCTAAAAATTTTGGTTTAGGGAATAGAGGAAATGGATGGAGTTAGTAGAAACTCAGGGGGAAATTCTCTTTAATAAAACACATAAGAGAACATCAGTATTTCTTGTACCTTGTATCCCCTTCTTTGAATACTTAGAGGTATTAACAGCCATCTAGTCCATCATGTTTACAATAGTACACTTTGTTGCAGTGATTGAATTTTTTCAATTTTCCTGTCTTTGCAATATATTTCAGGACGTATTTAAGTCTATTTCACACTGCAACTATCACATTTATCACATTTAGCATCACAATGAATAACAAGGTACAGACTAAATCCTGGGAAGATACCAAGCATGGGTCAGGAGTACTGATAAAATAGGAAAGCCAGATTTAATATTCTCTAGTGGTTTACGAGTGTTTACAGAATCTATCCAGTTTCCTGGCCCCATGTAGTCAGCAGCTCTCATGGTCAGAATAACTTACTGGAACACAGTAGAACATGCTGGATGAATATTTGTTTTTCAGCACAGGAGAGGGACACCTGTTTGGAAGGGACTCTGAGAACAGGATGCGGGACATGGTTCCAACAAATCACTCTTGACAGCTTAGCTGTACTTAACACTGGTAATAAAAAAGGATGGTCAATTGTATCTGAAAAGCTCTTGACATTAGGGTATTCTTCGACGAGATTTCAGTTCTATTCTTGTTTTTGTTGAGCATTTGCCACTGTAAGATAGTAATTTCAGAAATAATTGTCTGAGTGATGTAAATGAAATATGACACCTTCTCTTTTTTTTTCCCCTTTTCCTGATGGAAAATTTATTTGTGATATTTTTAGTCCTGCTTGTTTGTTAAAACATAACTACATTAAATGTTGGACTAGCTACAAATATACAAGACATAAACCAAACAGTACAGTGTCTCCAAAATGTGGGAATTAAACAACATACATGCTAATACACTTCCTAGTTATGAACATCTCATCTGAAAATGCCTTTAATGTGAAACTACATCTATATCACTATGACCAATACTAACCTTGAGAAAGAATGTGAAAGGATTCCATGACTTCAGGAAGGACTCACACCTTGTGGCTGTAAGCATTCTCAGTGCACTTCATATTAATAATGAAATCAGGCTTGTTTTGGTGTCATAGCTATCACCTATGGGTTATAAGTTTTGAGCTGTATTCTTTCTCATGATGATATATTCATCTGTCTAGGTGGAGTCTGAACAAAGAGATAGGTAGAGGTAGGTTAGTATCTTATACATGTGAATCACAGGTATAAAATATGTTTATATTAGAGAACAAAAATGGGCTGAAAGAGAAAGAACTTCATGTAAAAACAGAGGTAGCCTGCTTGTACTTAATTTCCAGTCTTCCAGAGTCAGAGGCACAGGAAAGCATGAACAAGCTACATCCAAAAGAAACTGGAGCTTAATTATCAAACAACTCTAAAGCTTGCTTTGAGGGATATTTTTTAGTTCTGATCACCATGTTTGACAGATATATCACATATTAATGAAACCGCATTAGAGAATTGCAGGTATTTTACTTGTAGTAATATGATCACTACTACAGTCCTCATTGAATAACCCACTGTTGTTTAAAGCTCTTTGTTTTAAAAGAGTATTTTACAAAACACTCCATACAAGGATTACTCTTTATTTGTATAAATATCTTACTATTTCACATCAATTAACATCTTTAAGCATCAGTTACCAAGTATCCCATTAGTGGAAAAATGGTCTTTTATTTACCATTTTACTGCTCATAAATTTGAAGAACTCCTTAACATTTGTTGAACAGTCTGAGGGAATTCATATTGAATAGGACCTTTTTTAAACTCTACTGATTAAATATTTAATTTGCTCTGATTTTACAGATCATTGAGTCCTCAGCAGATTGTTTATAATTTTAAAAAACCTTCTGCATTTTATGTAACTGTTTATGACTTAATCAAAATGGCATCTGCTTCTCTCACCTGCACTTGGAATTATTTGTTTCATTTAGTAATTTTTCCAAATATTTCTTTATATTTTTAACTTGGGAAGGGAGTGGTTTTTATGTTGAAGTTTTTTTTATAGATATGAAGAAAAATAAATTTTGTATTCAAAAATCCTCTTGCTGTTTATATTCCCCAAGGATCAGGGTACATAAGCCAAATTGTTCAGTCTTTACTCTTAGTACTTATTGTGTTCCCTTTGTTTTTGTAACTTAACACAATTGTTTTCCATTCAACATCATGTAAGCTAAAGTGGGTTGAGTAATAGGTATTTCAAAGACCTATGCTACACAGAGACTGAGAGCAAAGTTATATCAGAGGCATGTCTCATTTCTCTTCTTAAGGGAACAGTGGTTCTACTAAGAGAGCCACATATCCCTTCTTGTAAATAAAGGTTGTTTGGAGTAGTTCATACCCATGCACATGCATTAGGATGGTTGTGTGCTTCCTTATTTTAAGTTACATACATGAATTTTACTTTTTGTAGCGGCAGACATAGTATTATCTCATGATTGTGCTGGTGTTGGCTTTAATTGTGTGGGGATCTGGAGGCAGCCTTGCTTGATATATCATGAACAAGGTGCATTCAGTTTTTTTCCTGAGCTTTGCAACAACCTATCTGTTTCCTCGTTCTATGCTTCCATAAGAGCACAGGAATTGTGCCCATCCATGTTATAGTGAATGACAGTAAATGTAATTTTTAGGACCAGTAATACACCTTCTTTTATAAGTGAACTATTCTTCACATACAACTCTTTTAACCCAATAATTTCTGCTGGTCCTGGGACTAATTTTTTTCATAGGCTTTCTGTACTTTATTAGTCCTGTTCAGAGACATTTTTTCTACTAGTTAATGTTTAGCAAACATTTTACTATCGTAGATGTCTGTTCATCTGAATAATTTTTTTCATGTTTTGTCCTTCTGTGAAATGGTGCAAGGGAAACTGCTACAGGAATTTCACTCCTGGGATTCTGTATTACTTTCACAGCAGACCTTTGTAATTTTGTGGTCTTGCACTGCAGACTTGTCAGCACAGAAAGCAGCAGGTTGTCAGGAATGTTCTCTGAGGAGCTGTGATTGCCTCCAGCTTGCACTTGGTGCCCAAGCATTGTATATACTGTGTTTATGAGATTTCTGTAACAGTGGTAAATAGTACTTTATTTTTCTCAGTTTATTTCACTACTCTAACTGATTTTGAGGTCAGCTGACCTCCTTCCTGGAACAATTCTTGTCTTTTGATTTGTCTTGATTTAGAAGTGGCAGTTTCTGTTGAGAGAGAGTGTTTTATCCAAATTAGATATTTTCTTTCTTCTGCTTCTTCAGCTCTTATAATTTGGCTAATCTCAATATCAATCTCCTTGGCTAAATTACATCTCTCATGAATTCTAATGTTTTTTGAGAAAAAGCTTTAAATTGTTTGGATGTTTCAGTTCATTCAGGTCAAATCTGATGCCTCCTGTTTTTAGTAGGTGATAGTGTGACTCGCTCAGCACAAATTTCCATTCTGTTCTGATGCAGTCTTTGCCTGTGTTGCTAGTGGATAGTACCATCAGATTTCTATAATTTCATTCATGTTATTTAATGACCTTAGTGACAGTTTCAGTACCTATTAGTTAATATTATGGTGCTTCCCATTTATTTTTTGACAGGTTAGTGTTGCAAACCTAAAGTCTGAGATGCAATAATCAGAGTCACTATGAAATTCTTCACTGAACTTATCTGCTTCATTGGCCCTGATTCTATGTCTCTGAACAATATAACTAGTCGCTTGCAGCAGTCCCCAGGAATCATGAAACAAGTCCTTAAAATTATTCACGTACGGGGTGGTTACAATACAGGTATTCTATTTTTCTGTTAGAATGGCAGTTCTCTGGAAAGTAGCCAGAAATTTTACCAGATTTAAGAGGTAATCATAGTTGGTTTTATAGTCTGTTTTTAGAAAGGTAAAATAACACAGGATTATTTTTTTAATAAATTGTGACATTAAGTGACGTGCCAAAAACAATTAGAGAATTAGAAAGTTTCTCATTTCTTTCACCTAGTAAGAAGATTCTCTTAATTGTGAAAATTAATTGTAACTTGCATTTGTATTGCAGATTTTAGTTTTGATCCACTCATGTCTCTATTAGGGGACTGTAGGAAGTACACCAAGAGATGTATATTTGTGGTGGAGAAAAACCTCTGAAGAAAAAGAGAACTGAAGAAAAGACAGCTTTGAAATGCAGCTGAACTACTGACATCAGACAAACCTCTACCTCAGAGACTACTTTTCATGTTATAAAAATGTTATGCTTATTCAATTTATTAACGATGTTAGAAAAAATCGTACTTTATATGTAATCTGCTGTTTAAACTAGTATTAGCCCTTCTCCTATTGGTTGATTGTAACCTCTTTGTCCATTGGCTAGTGATAGTTAAAATTTATAGCTTTTCCCTTTTCTTTATCTACTTTTACCCATATTTGGATGTGTTTTAGCTCAATTTCTCCATTTGTAGACATATATGCTCCTTTGAATCCTCCCAAATTTCACACATTCTATGCCTACCCCATAAAAGCTACCTACTCCCTATAATAAAGATCTTCTGCATTTTATCTTCACCTCTGTGTGATTCCTGTGCAGAGTGGATTGTTCACGGTCTTATTTTTAGGAGGTTCACAGCTTGCCTCCAACAGGGGACATTTTCATTTTGGAAATGTTTACAAGAACACAGTGGCTGTTTTTATATTTATACATTTTTTCTTTTGGTTTTTATTTTTGAGATTGCCTCTTCTGGATACAGTTTCAAATAGTATAGCAAATCACATCAATAATGAGCTAATTTATGTGCAATATACAGTTGACTCAATTCACCCACATATTTTCAGTGCACAGTCACACAAAGCAGTTCCACAAAGATTTGTGGCTTGCATAATGAGCTTCCTACTCAGTAAAGGTTTGAGGGTTTTGGATTTTTTTTCATAGGCTCTGTTTTAAGTCTCTTAGAAACTGATTTTCATGAGCACTTTGCTGCCTCACTGTCCATGGTTGTATTTATTTTGTGAATGAGGTAAAAATGGGCCATAAACCTTCCATTGCTCTTGTTAACTTAGAGCATCTGCTCTAGTAATAAGCACCTGGTTGGATACCTTTGACATCTGTGAATCTCTCAGTTGATGGACATGCCCTTACTGAGCATACCAGCAGAGATGATGAAAGCATTATTAGATCTATTTCACAGTTTTCTTTTTGTAGTCCTATAAATCTTTGCCAAAGTTGAAGCCTCATGGTGTGACTTTTGTGGATTTTTTTTTCTTATTTCTACAGATGTAAGTTTTATTTTGTAGCACCTACCAAAACCCAGTGTATAGCTCTGATGCTCTCGTGAAAAGACATAAAGAATATATTTGCTAGTTTCAAGGAAGCCAGAATACAAGGAGAGTTTGACAGGCAGCTGAACAGCAGCTCTCTTTAAATATGTATTATGCTCCTGATAAGTGTGATTGCCAAATAGGTTTGTAGCACCGATACTGACAAGTTTCACTTCAAGGACTACACGCCTTTAATAAAAAAAGCAGAGTGGAAGCTCATGATTTTCAATCAAAACTGTATCACAGGATTTAGGGACGGTTTCAGATAATTATGATCTCTGATCAGAAAATAAGCAGAAAAGAAAGAAACAGAGGAAGCAATAAGGCTTTATCCCCTGTCAGAACTGTTTGTTTGTTTTGATAATAACACCTCGCATTTCTCAACAAACATTTGCAAACCAGCCTGAAAAGATGAAAAGCAGAAAAGCAGTATAATAGCTATCACTTCTGGGAACTTTCATTTCCCCCTGAGAAAAAAATCTTTTCCTCCATCTAATTTTTAATGAGTGAAGTGAACAGATATACAATCTTTGATTCCAGCTATAATTTAAATCCATGTGTGTACATCGGTTTTTTGTTCCTCCTGTGTGAGGAAGTTATATATGCCTCCACATACATGTCTTCATATGTTTATGTAGAAATGTACAATGACAACTTCCACACTGAACCAAATCCATACACAATATTTTGGTTTGGGATCTTCAGGTAGAATATGTGTTCTCTGCAATTAATTTTTAATAACTTTTTGCATTCTCTGGTTAGTTTCTTTTTGGGTTTTTTTGCCTCAAGGCAAAAGATTCATCTCTTAGACTGATGTGCTCTGAGTCCAATGCCAATGTAATGTTTTTTCTTTCTGTGAAAATTAAAGTTCTCGTCCTGCAATTAATTTAAGTTTCGCATGATCTTACCACATCTTACATTATAATGTCAAAGCATTTGCAAATAGAATACCAATGAAATGTAAAAGACAATCTGGTTTTCATAAGTATCATGTTTTTTACTGGGTTTTGCCAAGCTGAGTTTTGTGATAAGAGCAGATATCAAAATTTAGTGGATTTTTACTGGTTTAGATAGCCAGCTTACTTTGACTCTTCCACTTGATGGCTTATCTCAGGGAAGATTAATCCATCAGCTATTATTTAAAGGTTATTATGTTAATTTAAAGCATGGAAAAGTTGTGATAAAATGAACCTCTGAGAGTGAAGCCAAGATTTCTTACTTTGGAGTTATTTATATCAACTTGTCCTAAAACAAAATATAAAAGCAGCAGGCTAGAGGGGGCCAGTGCCTTGTATTTTCTTTTATCATTCTTAAAGCTCTCTCTTCCTTAGGCTTTCATATCTTGAGTTCTAAATGCAGGACCATAACATAAAAGGTCTTCTGATACGCTTTTAAGAAATGACTCTGCCTCCATTATGGGTAGAGTCCAACTGATTAAGTATGCCCAAGGGAGATATTGAAGGATAGATTGTACATTCTAATGGACTTACTTTTGAAGATGAATATCAAAATAAGCATTCAATGTCTCTATTATTTAAAAGTTGATTAAAAGTAAAATTTCAGAGGTGTCCCATTATCTGAAAAACTGCTGAAGTCAGTATAGAAAAATAGGTCTTCCAGAGTGGTACTTCCTCTCAGCCACAAAGAGGTCTACAAGCTAAACCACTGACACCCACTTGAAATTGGAGTTTTTTCTCCATTGACTCAAGACAACAGAAGTAGACTAGATGTTAATGAATGTTTAGTTTAGAGAAGATTAATTTCATCTACCCGGTACTCACGTATGCCACATAAGAATATGGTTCTGAATTTTTAATCACAGCAAGATTCATAGCTTTCTTACTTTGGCTTTTTTCTGAGAAGTATACATTTATGCTTTTAAATTGATAAACATTTGCCATCATCTGTAATATGAAGATACTCTACATCCAAATCCAAACACAAAAAAGCCCACACACCAAAAGCTCACCCAAATTATTATCATAAGTTCCATTATTTTAATGGCAGTAAAATAAAAAAACAAATCCAATTAAAGAGAGAAATAAAGTTGGCCTGAAATCAAACGGTCCAGAAAAAAGGCAAACCCAACAAAATTAAGCACAAACACTGACACACAGACTCACATATTGTTTTATTCAAAGGAAGTAAATACTAATATATTGACTTTAATTATTTTTCATGGATTTTTTTTTTTCAAACTAACCTATTGTAGGTCATACACAATACAAAATCATAAAGAATGTAGCAGTTAGAATGAAAGCATTGCTATATAATAAATACATTTTTTGCAAGCCACTAAAGTAGGGGTCACCAAACTTTTCAAGCCGCGGGCCAAATTCCTATCCTCAGACGCTGTCACAGGCCGCAGCGGCAAGGGGGGGGGACGCGGCGCTTTCGGCGGCAGCGACTGCGGGTGGGGGGGTCCCCCTCGGCTCGGGATCGCAGCACATTCGGCGGCGGATTCGGCGGAGGGAGGGGTCCCCCCTGGGCTCAGCATCACGGCGGATTCGGCGGCGGATTCGGCGGACGGGGGGGGGTGGGGGGGGTCCCCCCTGGGCTCGACATCACGGCGGATTCGGTGGCG
>JAWWLV010000088.1:83293780-83310585 GCA_035041135.1 Platyrinchus mystaceus
GGTGGCGGCGCGGGGGCGGCGCGGGGGCCGGATTGGAGGGCCTCCCGGGCCGGATCCGGCCCGCGGGCCGTAGTTTGACGATGCCTGCACTAAAGAAAAGCAAACTATTAGGTGAGGTAATGGCTTATCATGTGGTCAACTGGCAATGTTAAACAAGTACAGACTTATAAACTATCCCTTTAATTAAAGGTAGTAATTCAACCATGAAGGAGCTTTCACATTCCTTTACCATCCTGGCTACGACAGCAATATTTTCAGTATAATTTTAAGCCCTGTTAAAATTCTTTATTCTGTACAACATTAGTATGTTCCATTTAGTCTGCATATTTTTTTCATGCATTATCAAATGTGTCAATACTAAGGCTGAACAAAGATCATGCTAATCACACAAAAATCAAACACAAAATACAGTGAGTTTCATCCTAAAATACATATTGGTAGTTAGAGGAAAAGTACTTTCCTGGAGATATAATAGCCTAGTAGCAGGTTGGCACTGAAAGATTTGATCAGCTGTGATTCTGTGATATAGAATAACAATTCCCCTGAACTGCTAAATCAGAAGTTGTACTTATCCCATTATGTTTATTTGAGATTTCTCCTTACTGTAGATGGCTGGTTTCTCCTATTGAAGAGACTCTTACTTCTAAATGATTTCATTCTTGCAGGTATAATGAAAACGTTAGCTATGAATCAACATACAGTAGGAGAAATGTATTATGCATTCTTTTTTCAACATATAATTATTTAGAAATATAGCTGTAGGCTAGAACCTACAACAGGCTTCTTATCAATGCCGTTATATTGCAGAAATGTGTACTAAAACTCTCAAACACATGAAGAGTTCTATACAACAAATTCAAATAGAAACATCAATGCACAAGTCATTAAATAAATTTAAACCAGCAGAATTCTTTTTCAGACTCCCCTATCCTTTTAAGCTCAATGAAAGGTAAAATTAATGAAGCATGCTGATCTGATGAATCTAACTGAAAGTGTGTACTACTGAGAGAATCTCAGACTCTCTGAGACTGCATCAGAAAGGGAAAAGGGGAAAAATAAAACACTGGAAAGAGCATGAGGATTTAAAGGTATGAGGCAAAGAGTAAAGCTTTTTGTTTCAGTATGTATTTATATATATATATAGACATTGGTGGACCTATGTGTCACAAGACCTGAATGCTCCTTTTCAAACGGGTCTTCTCACATTTTCCCCTTGAAGTTGATTATAGCTACATTACTCAATATACTCCTGTTTACATATTTGTCCAATTTTCATTGTGGCACAGACTGAAAAAAAAAAGGCAGTAGCTGCCAGATGTAAACTGAGCAGACATCACGGATAGCATTGTGTTAGAGAGTATTTGACCATTACTCATACAAAGCCAAACAGTAGAATATAAATCAATTCTTGCTGCATTTCATAGCCTATATCTTGGTATAATGGCCTCTACTCTAATCAATATTTCCAATTGTACTAGGCTTCTGTAGGTGACATTAAAGTGAACGTGGATTATTTTGGGATATAACTGTATTGACCAAACAATTACCTTGTGGAAACGGTGGATCATTATAGCCACTTTCCTTATTAAATAACTAATTCAGCATTTGAAACATGATCCTACTGCAGTGTCTTGCCACAAATGGGCTCCAAGCTATCTACAAATCTTTTTCATACAACCACCTTCACTTTCACATATGAAACAAAAAATATGAAATTACATTTATATTGATAACTTACTAGCATTTTGTTACATTTTGAATTTATTTGCTTTCTAAATTGCTTACTAATTTTATACCAAAATTACTTTTTTAGTTACATCTGCTTAAATTTAGTTTTATTCTGGAGTGACATTACTGAAAGAATCATAGAATCTTAAGGTTGGAAAAGACCTCTAAGATTATCAAGTCCAACTGTTGACCTAGAAGAAAGCTTTGGGAGAATTTCTACAAATCTTTTCTTCAGTTTTTAGAGCATCAAGATGTGGCTTATCTGAATTATCAATTCAGGTTTCACAATGAGTCTTTTCACAGCTGTATATCTTAACTTTTTGCTCATTCTATTTCATTGCAGAGCTGAAAACTCAATGTATTTTTACTTACTGAAGTGAATAGGAAGTTAAAATGTTTGACTGATCTGAAATGCAGGCTTTTCAAATGCTGAAATACAGTTTTAGGATCCTAAAGTTACCTTCTCTGGCAACTTTCGCTGTGTAGATAGAGGGTCTACAAATAGGAAATGTGCAATTGGAAAGTACAAATAAATTGCTTTTAGCTTAGGTTTTTTTGTTTTGTTTTGTTTTTAACTAATACACACAGAAAGTAGCTAGAGGTGATCAGTTACCAGTCTGAAGCATAAATGTTCTCACCCCTCCCCAACCCAAAAAGTCTTTGTGGGTCAGACAGCCCTCAGGGGACAGAAAGTGTGACTTTTGATGTGCCTTGAAGTTGGCTCATCCTCAGTGTTCTCTGCTTTTTTCATTCAATATTTTTCCTTCTGAGTCCTTAACTGCTGCCTACAACAATCTCAACAATTACAGGTATCTGTTACTAGTTTTGACACCTTAATAAAAATATGCTAAGTAAAACTGTCAAAATCATCCAGATTAGCTGTACTAAACCAGCACTTAGACCACAGAAAGGCGAGGCTGAAGGTCACATAGAAATCTCAACCTGGTTGGAAGATAAAAAACTGGGTATCTATCTATCCAACTGCACTCTTAAATTAACTTTTTAAATAATTTTAAGCATCACAAGCATAACAATGACACCAATCTAATGAGAGAAGTGAAAGAGTAGAGCAGGACTGAAATAAACAAATTTAGGAAGACTAAATTCCTAAACATTGTTGTCATTAAAAGTTTAAAGTAACATTTTCATCCTTTCAAGTTGAAGAGTTCCATGAAAAAACTAGCTTTCTGGTTGAATATTACAAGCAATGGGAACACAAATCAGCTCACACCAAAGAAGATTTAAATCAAGTATCCTAGTTTTTTCAATCACCAGAAACAGATTTTAAAATTACTATGTCTGTCATTATATATGTATTTACATATATATATATATATATAAAAATTATATTTTTTATAATCACGTTCAAAGTGCTACTTAGACACTGAGGATAAAAACATTGATCATAATTTTAAGAAGACTATTTAAATTATTTTTGTGGTTGTGTTTGTTCATTATTTCTAAACTGTTATTTCTTTATCTCCCCAATAGATAATGAATTTTGCTCTATTATGACACTTTCTCACAGAATATTTCCAGACATTGAAAAACTAAAACAGATAATTGAAATAAGATTGTAACTTTGAAATATTATTTAAATAGATTATTGGTTTAATAATAAAATAATTGTTTGCTTGCACACCCACACATATTATATATAAATATAAATAATATATATAAATAAATATATATACACACAAAAGTATCTGTGTATTTAGATAAAAGTACACAGGCACATAAATACAAACTCATATCTATGTAAGTATTTTTGGGGTTTGTTTCTTTTTTTTAAATCCATTTTTTTCCTCAATGAAGTTTTGAAGATAAAGGAAAAGTTACTTTCTTTAATCCTCCTTTATGGTGATTTAATCTATTTCTTGACAATGCTTGGCCTTTGTCAATTATTTTTCATCCATTTGCTAGTGGTTACACTGGGTGTGATTGCTGGGAAATGATGCAGTCAGTGTTTCTTGTCAATGTAAAATAGAAGTGCTTGACATACACTTGCGATTTCTTGTACCTATAAATGGCTTCATGTCTTACAGTGGTTTAAAAACTAGAGAGGGCAACTTGGCGTTTTGGGACTCTGCAGATTAAATTGCCAGGAAATAAATGAACGTTATTAAATCCAGCATCACTGATGTCTGCATCTATTTCTGGCCACCACAATGCCAATACTTTTTCTGCCAAAGTAAATATTGTGGGGATCCTGGACTGTGGCAGTGGGTAGGGCAATGTGGTAGTAACCCTTTGTTAGTTTCTCACAGTCTCTGATATATCCATGTAATTAATCCATTCATCTATTCTGTAATCTTTTTCTAATTCATGAGTATCCATGTGCATTTATATGCTATGATGCTGCACGGCAGGGAGACAGGTAGCTTAGCTAATCATTGTCAGTAATGGGAAAAAAGATACCTATGTTCAAAAAGTATAAAAACTAATCCTGTGATGGGTTGTAGATTTAGCTGAGATACAAATATAAAGAGAACAGTCTGAGGCTGTATTTCCTTCCTGATATGCAATTCTTCTGTGACAGGGTACTGCATAAATCTGAAATGAGGAAGTAATACTCAAATTGCAATAATTTATTAAAAATTGAAAGGAAAGACAAAACCCAGCAGTCAGACAGTACTTGGCAGCACTTTAAAAAAGTATTGTGAGATAATGAGTTTTAGTCTATTCTATGAATTGAACTGCTATTTCTAAGATATATCGGTCTGTCCTGAAGTGGATGTAGATGATATATAGGTGAATGAGCTTTGGCATGGCTGGAGCTGGCTGCTGGTGCTGTTACTGTCTCTGGCACAGCTGAAACTGAGTCTGAGTAATCTCATGCAGCTTATCCAACTGTGTAGCTGACATTTTTGCTTCACCATCTTTGTGAAACGTCTTTGTAGAAGTACATTTTCTTTTAGACACTTTTCAAGGAGAGTTTTGGACTAAGAAATGCGTTCATCTAATTTTCGTATATATGGTATCACAAAAATAAATTGCTACAGAAAATTGAGGTTTACTCTTGCAATTAATAATGCTTTCTGTTGCTTCTGGAAGAACTTAGAAAGCACATTGCCTGCCTCGAATATTATCAAGGTCACAGAAGGAATTTGCCATAAGATAACTTATGGGAACATGTGCAACCAGTGTGTTGGATATTCAGAACCCGGACTGTATAAAGATGATATACCCAGAAGAACGAGTGGGGGACCCCACTACTGAGAAGCTCAGGATGAAGAAGGACCAATGGGACTCTACAGGATCTACAAGTGGTGACTATCTTCTGCTTGATCTCTCTCTCTCCTCCTCTACCCCCTTTTTTTTTTTTCTTTCTATCTCTGCCTACCTCATATTTACTGTTAAATCAAATCCATACTACTGACTTCACCATATGGTCTCATTTGCACCTTAATTCAGGCAGATACATCTCTCAATATTTGGATCATAACGCCTTCTACTGCTGAAACTTCAAACTGTGTTCTTGGGAGGATTAATTCATTGGCAAATGAGATTGATGCTGTCACTACAGAGTTTCTTCTAAAAAATTCTCAGCTTAGGAAGCATCAATTGATTAAACTAGTGCAGTGTGTAGTAACCAGACATAACAAGACTCCTTCTAACTGTTATCTAGCCACTAAATGAACAGATATCATTAAGAAAAAAAAATAATATTTTCATCAAGTAATGACTTCTTAATTCTGCAGCTACTGTAAAACAAAATACAACTGAAGAGAATCCTTATGTACAACCATGTCTGCAAGAAATAAGGACACATTTTTATTTCAGCATCAATACAATAGGCTTAACTATATTAATTTTGTGCAAAACTTGAAGGTTGATGTCACTTCAAAGTTCTGAAATCTCATGCACTCCTTGTTTGTTAACATTTAGGTTTACATCCCTGTTGGATGCATAGCAACAGCCTGTGCTTCATCTTGAGGTTGGAAGATTTCCTATAAAAATGTCATTTAATACTCTCCATGGTTTAATTTTGCTGCTGTTGAAAAATTCTGCTTATTGTCAATGTTTATTTCCACACAGATTAATACCTTGGTATTATACCTTGGTTGCAGGTGGAATCATCCTAGTGCTGTACAAAGTCATGTATCCTGCTTTTTTTTTTCCCCCATGCCATTTCCTCTGGCTGAAACATAAAGAGAGTTTATTCAGCTGCCCCAAACATGGCAGCAGCAGAGCTGCCTGTAGAGGAGGAGGCCAGGGGCTGACCTCAGCCAGTCACAGATGGTTCCAGGTGGCTCCACTACAGGCAGAGCAGGCATATCACATGCCACAGCCAGCCCTGCACAGTCCTGGCTTTGCTCCGCCCATCATCAGGTGGCTCCTCTCGTACCACCTTTCTCTCAGAATATTTTCTGCCCCTAGCCATTGCTGCCTTTCTTAAATACTCTTTTGCAGAAGAATCCTCTGTGTGCTCCTCTGTGTGCTTCAACTTTGGGGCACAGTGGATCTCTTTTGTTAGTTGTAGATGGGCAAGAAATCTTAATGAGCTATTAGAGATGCTGTTACTAATGTGGTCATAGACTGCTAATTATCAACAGTCATTTCCATATCTGCATTCCTCCAGAACTTTTAATGCATTATGTAAGTTACTCCTCAGCTTTTCCAAAACCCTTTCAGACATAATAAGGGGTTCAGCCTTTGGGGTTCTGTTTTCACAAGAGTATCTAGTCTTAAGCAGCAGGTTTGAAGACATGGGCAAAGAACTACTCTTCAGTGTATTTTCATGTTTAATAAATGTTCTTACTCAAAACAAGTACCCCATTTCCAGTTTAATTTGTCTGTCCCTTATTTTCAGTCTCAGAAATTATAAGAGATTATGGTGTGAGAAATTCTCAGAGCACCTTTATGTCTACAGTGGAACTCAAAATGTGCTTGGTTCTTGTTTTCCTTAAATTTTACCTCAGAAAGCAATAAAACATTCTACATAAAATTAGGTTAGCATGAGTCATTTGAAAAAATGGAAAAGACTCCTCTGTCTTGTTAGGCTTGTTCAGGAATATTCTCCAGCCACTGTCTCCCACCTACCAGTCTTCTCTCCTTACAGGCATACAAACATTTTTCCCACATCCTCAGTAGTTTTAGTGCAAGCAGAGGATATTACTAGTTATGTCTCTGTGATTCCACAGAGAAATCAGTCTCTGTCAGAGTTGAGGTCCAGCAGTTCATTAGCCTGTATATCATTTCTCAAGGTTCAGAAGTCAGCAGAACTGAGCATCTGATTTGAACAGTCACAGGTCTGCAAGCCTGTGGGCAACTCAGACTGGAGTGAGTTACTGCATTTCCAGATGTGGTCCTGTGAACAATAGGCTAAGAGAAATGCAGTGCAATTCTCCTCTGAGACCAAAGACAAAACTCCCACTGACTTCACAGAACATGATCTTTCCCTTTGATAGAGTGACAGATTATCCTAATGCAAAATGTCTTTCTCTGTCAGATAAAAAAAAAAAAAAATAACACCACTTCGGAGGTTTCAGATCAAAGAAAGAACAAGACACAAAGAAGTTTCCAAGTCAGAAGGGTCAGTGAATCTATATTCCATCGCTGGTTTTTATTTCTGTACTGTGAAAAGTTTTTCAGGCCATGCAAAGCTGGTCACACACAGTTCCATGTTGAACAGAGAATGAGGAAAGAAATATTTTCAGCTGGCTACAAACATCACTGGCATTTCTCAGTAAATGTTCTTTCTTAACTGAAAAATGAAGTCTGCATTAGTGGATAAGCCAATGCTTAAAAGTTCTTTAAACTATTTTTGTAAGCCACTGAAGCCCAGCTTTCTTCTTTATAGGAAAGCACTCTTCCATGAACAGTTTGTGATTCAGTGCTGAGGAGGCTCAAATGCACAACTGCATCACCTAATTCACTGCCACAAGGTAGAAGAAGGGAAAACAGAAAAATGTTGTAAAATCAGTGACAGCATAAAAAAAAAAAAGTATTTATTTGTGGAAAAAGGAGTGGTGTAGTTGAACTGTTTATTGAATTTGCTGTTTATCCTTGGAGCAGTGCTAACAGTTGAAATGAATGTGCAATGAATATCAAAGAAAATGAATATCCAAATCGGGATAGTTAATAGTTCTGGCCCAGTTACAATTATAAAATTTTTATCTTTCAATTTTAAACCGATTCAGCCTATTTTACTATCTTAATTATTCAAAATGAGCTTTGTCGGCCTAACTAACTGCATAGTGGTTAAAATCCCAAGTATTATATCTTTTTTCTTATGCTCTAATACATTTTATTGATCTAGAATCATAGAATTGTTTAGTTTGGAAAAGACTTTTGAGACCATGAAGTCCAACCACTAACCTTTACATATCATCCTGCTGAATAAAGTATCTACTGCCAAATTCTGTTTAAAAATTGCAAAAGTTTCATTTGGGTAGGAATTTCATTTCTCTGATGCAGTTTTGCAGGGCTGTGTCATAAACTCGTAAACATTTATTCTAGAAGAAAGTGTAATATTGTCTGATCTGATATCACTGCTGTATAATAATCACAAAAACCAGACTATTTGATTGAAGAGAGCTTTTCAGAAGGCATCTAGTCTAGTGCAGGGTATTTTCCACTAATGATAAACAATATAATGAAGTTATTTCTTTATCTCCATTTAGTATAGATTAAATACATTTAGGTTTAAAGATTTTTCTTCGTAAGACATTCTGCCCAACCCTTAGTTCACACCTGTGCCTTTCTCTGTAGGCCTCCAAATATTCAATCCTGTGTTTAAAAGAGAGACAGCAAAACTTAAAACAGGTTTACACATGGTTTTCACCAGTACTGTATTCAGAAATAACATTAACTTAATGTGTTTTGTATTTACTGCAATGTGCAACAATTTAAGTTGATTTTTACTAAGTTTATGTATTTACAATAAACTCTTAAGTGACTGAATGACTGCCCAGCGACCAATCTTTCAGAATCTGTGGCAAGTCTGTGTGCCTCACCAAAGGTTAAGCAGAGTGATCTGACTGCCATTTTCCCCAAACAGTTGTACCCAACAGTTCTTGACTTTTGCCTTTGTGAATTGCAAGGATGCCAGCTTCCACTTATATCACAAATCATCAGTGGCATCTTGCTTTTAATAGAAAGAGTGATTCTCATACACATTATCTCACTAGGCAAAATATTAGTCAAACTTGTCCACAGTGAGCAAGGCTGAAATTGTCACAAACTCAATATAATAGTGTTGTATTTGGAGCTAGGAGACACAGATTTTCATAAGAGTGGAATCATTTCCTGGTAAGATCTACCTGTTCCTGCCACCAGCATTTGACAAAGAGGGCCTGCAAGCCCTGCCTTTAAGAAAGCAAGATAGGCTGATACCAGATACTAAGATCAGATACTGAGTGGAAACTAGTTCTAGTTAGGGACTTGAGACCTGACTACTTCTAGGTGGCTCCTAGACTCCTACTAAGGCCATACCACAAGGTTTCCGATATTTAGGCTGTAGGTATGCAGAAACAGACCTGGGAGCCTTTATGCAGTCTAATCTGCATGTAGAGACATAGTTTATTAAACTGTAATCCTCTTCAAAGTGTTACCTGATGTAGCCTCCCAGTCTATCAGAATGGCCTGCTCTCTTTGTTTTTACATTTCTTTTGCAGTTGCTTTTATAATTCATTTTCATACGAATTGAATAAGCTTAAAAATAGTTAATAATATATTCTGTTCCTTTTTTGGCCTCATTATTGCTGTTGTTCTGCTGAACTTGACATAGTTGACAGCTTTCACCAGGAGATTGATATTTAAAAAACAGATGCTTACTGTAATCTCTTCAAATTTCCTCATGTTTCCAATCAATTTTACTGACTTTGAAATGTTCTAGACACAGAGAAATATCTGCTGAACACAAATGTACACACTCTCTCTCTATATATATATATGTAGACATACATGCTTTAGTTTATGTATTATATACATTTGTATAATTTATGTTGGTGAGTCAGAAGGTAAAAAATTATATTTAAGCATACTAAATATTTAATGAGAAGAAAAATAATTAATTATAGCAACATTGTACATAATCCTACCCATAATCAATTTAGTGAGAAAAAATTCATAGCAGTTTTGATGAGCATTCTATGCAAGAATTAATCTTTCAGAATAGTGTTTGCATTCTGACAAGCAGTGAGTGATTTCAAACCAGAACTCCAAATTACAGTAGAATCAGAAAATACTGTCAACTTTTTGCAGCCTCTTAAAGATATATCACTCAAGACAGGCAGGAGAACTTCTGTACAGTATCAACTACCCAGCAACCTGAAAAGCAGATCAACTAAAGGACCAGTTAACCAAATGTTTCACTTTATTCCTAGAAAACATATTGTAATATTGTCAATAGTTTCAGCGGGGTCTGACTTCCAAAAAGGAGACACATAACACTGGTGCAATAGGGATTACTGAGTTCAATTAGCATTTCAATATTATTTTTTAGCAACCCCAGAGGCAATAGACCCAACACATAAGATGCAAAAGCCTTTTATAAATTCTATTAATAAAAGGAATGGTAAAACTCCATTATGGAAATAAAACAGTCAGAAAAAATACTATGTCTAAGGTACAATTAAGATACAATTAATAGACAGTTATATCTAAGGCACAATTATTATGTTCTAAAAGAAGGAGAGCAGATGCCTTATCAGAATAACAGCGTAGAGATTTTAAGCTCCCCAAGGTGTAAAGGACAAAGTAATGAGGCAGGGTTAGGGCCAGCCAAGCATTAAGATAAGAGCGAGGAATTTCCCCAAAGCACCCATCTTGTGATTAGCAGAATCAACAAATTCACAGGTAGAGTGTCAGCAGTACATTAACACCACTCACAGTGACACACATGATTCTGAATGATTGTTTCCTGTGGATTTTGTAACCATCTTGCATCTTTCACAGTTTGCCAGCACCTGATCCAGGTTATAAAGCAGGAAAAGGAAAGTTCATCTGGCTTTAGCTGGGTAAGCAGTCAGAACCCTATTAGGGTTCTGATTCAACAACAGCAGCAGTTTTCCAATATTTTTCACCTTTTGTTGAAGCTGAACTTATGTAGTGACTGCTATGAAGCTCTGCATGCACATGTTACAAGACAGAGTTCAGATCCAAGTTCTGATCTATGAATTAGGTCAGGTAATCTGCAGTCCATGTCTCAATATGTTTCAAATATTTAAAGATGGATGCAATCTCTCTTTCTTATTTCTCTTCTTACCTGTAGGAAGAAGAGCTTAGTTGATTAATAGGATTATTGTTTTATTAATAGTTCTACCTGTCTATTTCACAAGACTTTACTCAGTAAATTGCAAGTGGGAGATAAATTATTATTTTTTAAAGCAATGAGGATTGTGTTCACTTTTACTGCACGAAATAACATTACAAAATTCAATGTGAAATCCCAAATGAAGGGAAAGTGATAATTACTGTGAGCAAGACTCTTTCAAATTACTCAAATGTAGTCTAGATTTCACTTGCTCATTCTCCCATAATACCAGGTACCAATATATGTCTATGTAAGTGCTCAGGCTGCAATTATTTGTACCTTGTGGAGGACAAAGGATGCCAATCACACATTCTATCTTCTTAGTCTGTGCTTTAAGTATGACCCACTGTGGTATGTGTTGTAAGGACTTAAAGAGTACAACTGTCTATCTCAAACACTGTTAAGGCCACAGAAGGACTTAAGTTAATACCAACCTTAATATTTACATTACAGATCTCTAAATTGTTTCTTGTGTGAGTAAATTCATAATTCTGGTTGCGCCAGAATTTCTATCCAGGAGTAGTCTGAATTTCTGTCTTAAACTGCCAGCAAGTAGTATAATTATGCTACAAATGTAAAGACATATTTTTTAATTTCAATTCATATCATTAACCAAGTTTCACTGCATTGCTCATTTCACGAGAGCGGGATTCTATGGATCACTATAATCTATACAAGCTCACATGTAAAAGTCAAGAATTTTTGTCAAATGTGAAAGGAAATTAACATCAATATTTCAAACATCCAAAAGCAAGGAAAAGTTTATGTACTGATTCATTTGCTTGAGGAAAGAGCATCTTCTGGGTAGCATGATATTGAGGAAGTAGACTGTATGAATAATTTCTATTTTATTTACTACCTCTATCTTGTTTAAGTTTAGTTGTACCCAACAGTCCTTGATCTGTCTTTGACTGCAACTAATAAGAGTCTGAATTGTAGGTCCTTGTTTAATGTGAAAGAGGTGTTCATTCCCACTGTGTCCTGCAACTTGTATGGGCCACATGTTCTTTTTGTGCCTTAGCAGAACGAACGCAGCTGACTTCAATGGACTGACTTCTCCTTTGTTTGTCAATTTGCTTATGATAATACATTTATGAAGGTACATTATGGTGCTGAAGTAAAAATCTGAGAAAAAAAGGATTGGGGTTTTTTTGGATCAGAGAGCCCATTACAAAGACTTATATATTTCAAATATGACATTGGAAATGGGTTGTACTCTGACCTTTTCTAAATACAGTGTAAATAAAAGATATTTTGAAAGAAACTGTTAATAATTCAGTCTGAAAGCACTAATCAATTTCTAAAATACCTTTTTAAATATTACTATGAGAACTGACACATTTAAGTACAAATAAAAGAAAGTATAAATGAAAAAGCTCTGCTTATTAGGTAAAAATGACCAGGTTTACCTCCTTGTTTTTTCTGGTGCTTTTTGAATAAGGGACAGGTATGATATGTGACTTTTAACCAAAACTTTTGTTTGTAACAAAACCTCTCTAAAAAGTTATATGAATAAATTGAAAGTTGGAAAAGCTTCTTGCAGCTTCAAGTAAATGAGATTAGCTAGAGTGTAATTCTAAATTATAGCTAAATGAAGGAGTTGTCTAACTCTGCGTACCATGCCTTTTTCTTGTTTCTCTTCAAATGGATGTTGTTATGTTCTTCACTTGTGTTTGTGTGTGTGTTTGTGTGTCTGTGTACAACTGTATCGTTTTGTTATCGAGAAGAGGAGCAGTTGAATAAACACTACTTTTTCTGAATGCAAAATCTGAATTCATCTGTCTGCAACCTCTTCAAAAACTGGTCACATATTGACTTAACTGAACAGCAATATTTGTACTACATGCTTCATACTGTGCCAAGTAAGTCACCAGGGCACTCAGTACAAGTTTTGCTGTCCACACATCTGTTGTTTGCCACAACAAGTTTGACATAAACACATCCAGGAGTCCTCAGTGGAGCTGTGTAGCAGATTGTGCCATACTGAGAGCACAAAGGAATATCAGGTGATTGGCAAGTCTTTAACACCTTTTTCAAAAAACAAACTGTGTTGGGGTGTGTGTGTGTGTAAAATTCCCTAAATATTTCCAGTTTAGAAGTTGATTTTAATACTAATTGTAAGAAATTGCACAAGGATGTGGCTCCATTTGGTTTGAAGGAATGACTCATCACTGTGCATACAGAAAGGAACAGAGCTCAAAGAGAGTCAACTGATTTTGGTGGCACAGTTATGAAGGGATGAATTTGAAGGAGTTGTGCATATTTAGCCAGATTAGAAGTAAACATCAAAGAAAAACCTGGAAAAGCTGGAAAAAGCTTCTGTGCTTTTGGACTGATTAAACCATATTTAGTCTCAGTACCTGCTGAGAACATAGCAGACTTATCTATCCAGATTCTGGCTTAAGTTCAGCAGATGAAATTAAGAACGTTGTAGAAATGTATCAAAAAGACAGAGGTTAATTCCTCTTATAAAAAACATATCCATAATACTGCCATTTGGTAAAGTTGATGAAAGAATGTCCTGGTAATATAGGAATATTAAAATAATTCTGATTCAATCACTGTTTAAAATAAGATTAATTTTTTTATCAATTACTTCTTAAAAAATCTTTTTCAAACATTTCTCAAAAGCTGGAAAAGAAACACTTAGAGCAAATATCCTTGTTGGCTTTTATCTGACCAAACTACTGTGACCTTTACTTTTGTTTTCTCATACCTCGGCACCATCTGCAACCATGTGTACGTTAATCTTGACAGAATAAGATACTTCTCTACAATAGTTTAAAAATACTTTGGGCATGATTTCATGTTTTGCTAACATAATTTTCTGCTTGGGAACTATTTTCCTTTTTAACCTGTGGTCACTTTAAAGGAAGGGTTTTACATCCTCTGATTTCTTCTGCCCTGTCAACAGAGTCATATTTTCAGAAATTTCTGTAATGGTTACACAGACTAGAGGAATTTTATAGGCACATTATGTAGTGTCAGGATAGCATTAATATTCTGATTTATGAGTATTTGTGATGAAACAATACATGAGTCCATTGGATCCCAATACTCATTTCCAAGTCTGCATGAGGCTCATGAAAGGGTCTGTTAGTCCAGGCCTAGTGTGGAAACCCTCAGCAGAGGTTCCCTGGTGCATTCTCAAGTCATAATTTCACTCTTCACTTTGATTATGATCAAGATGCTTAGCCTAAAACTGAAATATTAGATGAAGAATTTCCTCTTAAAGGAGGGAGGATAGATGTCTGTTGCTCTAAGGAAATATTTCTGAGTCATTATGCTTTTCCTTTTGGGAATATTGTCTTTCCTGCTAATAAATAAATACAAAGTGCCTAGAATATGCCTTCATACGAGAAGCCTTCTTGGTATCTTGGTGTAGTTTTCTTTTATTGATTTTTAATCTCAAAAATAGATTGATCCTCCCTTTAAGTAGCATGACCACATCCAGCTGAGGAGAAGGAGGATTTTAAAATTATTTAAGCACAAAAGGTACATGTCTGCTGGAATGTGAATCTATTCACATGTTCGTAGTAATTAATGACAATCTATAAGCACAGTTTTAGAAACCATTTGCAGAACAGTAAAAAGAAAATGGGGTAATTTATATTAGCATTCCACATATGGTATGCTACAGCGTGATATATAGGATTCATAGGTAAGTCTGAGAAATAGTGCTAAAGTGCTAAAATAATGACTCTGTTAGATTAATAGCCAGCTTTGAATGTTCAGAAGGTTACCTGTACTTTTACTATTGATTAAAAAAATTCCCATAATTCTTTGTAATATAAAGGTAGTTACGCATTGCAGAAGTGCTCTATCTGTATCAAGAGGATATCAAGGTATGGGGCAGGATGCTGGGATGGCTGTTGTGCCTCTATACTTAATACGCACAAAATTTTCTCCACTGGTTGAAAGTTGGAAGCTTTTCTTGCAAAGATGTTAGGAGGTCAGTTTGAAAATAGATCCAAGAAGAAAGCTGCTGAAGTGCATCCAGTGCATATATATACTCTCCATGGATATCTTTTTGGTGTCCCTTCTGGGCATATGTGGGCAGATGGGGGTAGTTATTTCTGAGGTTACAGGATTTACCACAGAAGCCTGAGTGTAAGGATCTATTCAGGTCCCTCCAGCTCCAGTCAGCTTTATTTTGCAAACATTAGAACCAAAATGCCATGATTTGATCTCAAGTGCCATATAATGTTGCAGTAACAGAAGAGCATTGTGGAGGGTTCAAATGGGGGCTGGATAAGATGTTAAAGTGATACTTACTTTTTTCCCTTACTTTCTTCCCATTGCAGAAAGTTGTTTGCTTCTAAATCTACTTTATAAGGTCTAGGGTTTGCTTGCGCAGGTCCCTATGAAATAGTTTTACATATTAAATTCCTTCCATTTTTTATTATTGCTCACATTCCTGATATTGCAGGCTCAAGACTTATTCTTTCATGAGAAAATCTTTGCACAATGTGCCTTAGGCTCAAAATGTTAACAAGAAATGTCGTAAAGGACCTCAGGGAAAAACAGCTAAAATTCTTTCCAATTAAAATCATAATGAATCTTTAGGTAACAACTCTGGTAAGCTGCAGTTTCTAGTCTAAAAATTCATTAATTCTTATTAACATGGATAATAAACATATGAAGACATCAACATATTGGTATAAAATATTAAGACTGACCTTAAGAGTGATATTCATAGATATCTTTAAATCTGTAACTCTATCAAGAATGGAAGACAAGGGAATAAGAATAACATTTTAACATATAAGTTATTTATGATCTTTATTTGAGATATTGTAATGTGATAGAGTTGACATATACATATCTGTATACATGAATATGTATTTTGGAATTCGCAAGAGAGTCCTGCATGTGGCATGTGGATGTATGCAAAGATCTCACACTGTACAGGGGGAATATTAGTCATACCTACTTAACAGTAGTGTTTTATAATTTATTAATTTCATTATTCATACTTTAACCCATGTTTTTAATAAGCTTTCATAGCAGTAAATCACAATGATCTGTTAGACTGAGGAAATAATTATATATTAAAAAGTTCCCACTCTGATGAGGATCATTAACCAAGCCACAATCAAAAGCTAATTGTCTTCAATGGGGATTTAAATGCAAAGACAATAGAGGATAAATAAAATTAGAATTTTAAGGTATTCAGTAAAATTCTGTTACATAATTTCTCTGCCACCAATTGAGAAAGGTTCTGAAGGCACAACTTTTAAAAGTCTTAGGTACTTTGAAACGATAACTTTTAAAAAGCTTTATCAATGTAAAGCACCCATGTCATGGACTTAAGTAAAAGACACAGCTACCCAGCATGAGACGTGCACGTGGTTTAACAGTGGAAGCATTTTAAAAGATATTTTCTTAATCACATAGAAGTGAAAATAAGAAACGTGATTAAGTGGGTTATAGCATCAGGTTGCATTTCAGAAAAACTGTTTCAGTCTCTCTTCTGTCACGTGTTTCTTTTCAGGCCTAGAACCATGACAGCATTTAAATTGAAATTCTTAACATGTCTGGTTCTCAGACTGGAAGACACTGTAACATCTATTTCCTTTTATATAACTTTAAAAGTTTCAGGAACAGTTCTATGACGGTTTCCCCATGTAATAATGAAATTAGATAAATTTAAGATTCTTTTTCATTTCCTTCTATACTGAACAGGGGACCCCTGGTGGCCTAGCGGTTAAGATGCTGGTCTCTCAGCGCCAAGGCTGCAAGTTCGAATCCCGGTCCCCCGGGTAGATGGAGCTCGTCAGCCCCTAAGGCCATCCATCTAAGAGAAGGTCACTCTAAA
>JAWWLV010000088.1:83312078-83324076 GCA_035041135.1 Platyrinchus mystaceus
GCTGTTTGTCTGATATGCCAGAATTCAGTGTCTGTGTTCAAGGAATAAAATTCATTTTTTTCCAAACTATAATCCAGCCCCTGACAGTGTCTAAGGGACAGTGAACCAGCCCCCTGTTTAAAAAGTTTGAGGGACCCTGTGTAAAATAAAGATTGAGCTTAGAATGCTCAGAAGATTTATTATTTCTTTGAACTTTAAAAAAAAATAAAGATCAAACTCTGAATGTCAGGATAACCCAAATACAGGATAGATAACGCTGCTTATTTATTGCTGTGTAGTCTTGCAGGTATAAGCAAGAACCAAGTATTTATGGCTTCTTATCTCTTTAAACCATTTAAATGTTTGTGGAATAGTTAAGGCAATGCAGAAAAGAGAATGAGTTTTTTGGACTGTTGCTGTGGACTAATCATATTTTTTTTTTTTTTTTTTTTTTACTTTAGTACAATTGGGTATCATGTTTATTAGAAATCATTTACCTGTGACTGTTGTATTCTGTAGTGACAAATGGTTTATTCATTGTTTCTAAAACTCCTATTCTTCCATTTCATTTGTGTACCTTCAGTGAGTACAGCTGGCAGAATAATATCCTTGGAAACTATTGAATTTCACTAGTTATGTCTTTGGGAAGATGAAATGTCTACTAAATATACTTATATTATCCCAAATATTTATTTATGTTCTGAAGTTCCTACTCCAAAATGAACATGGTTCTGTTAAAAAAAGACAACTTAGTAAGAATAAAACTTATTTCTCTACTTGCACAGTACCTAATTCTGTTTTAATTCATTCACTTTGGAAGTGACGTGACATAACTGCCCTCTGGAACAGCTCATTCTGCTCTGAGTTTCAAGCAGATTATGCCACTACAGTCAGTCCCTCCCTGACTGTTCCTCATTGAACTGCTTTGCATTTCATTCAGCCTGTCCAGGTGCAAGCCTCTGCAGCTTTGCAGTCACCTTGATTACATGACACTTTAAAAACTGTAACAGGCAGGATCCCTTTGTGACTCCAGTCGTAGAAAATTACATACCTGTGACAAAATAGCCACATCTGTAGGATATAAATTTCCTTTCCCTCTCAGGATTTTTAACTCAGCTGTTCTAATTGTGACACCTTATTCTTTCTTCTTTCCCTCTTAACCCTTCTTTTTTGCCTTTGTGAAAGCTGAGACCTATTCTTACATCTCCAGAAGCTGAATCTTTAAATTAAATATCAAGTATCACAAGACTCATGATATAATCACAAGGGTGAAAAGAATCAGAGAATTCAGAACAGTATGTGGTTTAGTTATCAGAGTAAAGTACAATCATGCTCACCTCAAGGTATTGAAGCAGGTCTGCAAAATGATGGACTGTTTAAAGAATCCCTGACAAAAAGAATTAATCAAGCATTTGCAGGGAGATGTTGAATTTCACTGAATTTTTGTATCGATGTTTTTACATTTTTATGTATTTAGCATGAATGACAGCTTTTCTGTAATGAATGAAAACAATATTTGATCATTCTTGAAGATATATATTCATTTAAGCACAATCAAGATGTTTTTTCTCTCTCTCTTTTTCATTTTCAGGTTATACTTATAAAGATTTACTTTTTTTCCCATGACATTTAATTTTTATATTCTGAAGATACTGATGAGAACTGTAGAGATTTTCTAAAAACTCAAGATGGATTTCAATAGAGATATCCATCTACTCAGGGGTCAAAAAAGTACATTTTTAGTTTAACTATGCTAATTATTTTTAAATATATGTTTCCTCTGATTTTTCTTTATTCTTAATTTGTTTCTAAGACTCTTGACCCTATAGACTGACAAAGTTGACACAGATTTTTTTTTTCCTTCTTAAGTATGTATAGAAAACAGAGCCTAAACATATAAGAGACTGTAGAATTTTTATAAGATTCTATACATTTTATAAGATTATACTTTTTAAATGTTTTGGATTGTCAACAATAGGATGACTTATTGAAACATACTTTTTAATTGAAAGACAGGCCATGGAGACAGAGCTAAAATTAAAAATCACCAAAATTCTAGGGTAAAAATCTTTTTTGTGGTTAGGACAGCTATAAGTTGCTTACTTACAAAGTACTGCCATACTGCATTCTTTTGATGTTCTGTGGTATCAGTGGTTATTATAACTTGACTTGACACACTAATTTTATTCATCCATAAAAAGTTAGTTATAGTGAAAAAATGAAAATATAAGATCTCTTTCCTGGTAAGAATTTTAAAATGCTCTAATGGCAGTTAGATGTCTTAAGATACTTTGAAAGCCAATAACACTAAGAAACTCAGCTTCCTTTTCTTTTGCAAAAAAAGGAAAAAGAAATCCACTTCTCTTTTCACATAATTTATCAAAATCTAAAGTATCAAGAGGCCAGGAGTATAAATAAAACTGTGCGTCTATATCTTGCAATTATACATGCTCTGAATGTTACTATGTTGATTGAGACTGCTATTACAATTCACTTGAAGGCTCGAAAATGAGGAATCAACGGTCCAAAATAACAGTCTTTTAATTATACATATTTTCAGTTTTACATATAGTATTATTTCTATCTGAATACATCCTTCTAGAAATATTAAAGTCCTTTTAAAGCTTTTCTTTACACACAGAAGGTCCACAATGTGATGTTAAACAGAAAAAAAGTCATATTAGTTTTGTCAGGTGTCCAGAAATTAAGGTATTAAGAAGATCCAAAGAAACAAGGGCTGAAATAAAAATTAATCTTAGTAAATTTGCATACCTTAGAACTACAAATGAAGATTTACAAAAGATCTTGATTTTAAGTCTATCTTTTTTCATCAAGTATTGATATTTGTATTTAACTCTCAGCAATATATGCTAATGCTACACATGTTTTGTAAATATTTATTTCCAGAAAGGATATTAAATATTCAAGTTCAACTTGAAGTTATATGTAGTATTTAAAACATTCCTAATCCTCCAGCAAAAATATGACCAATTAATGATTGTTTGCTCTAGGGTCCCAAAAGTAATTTATGACAAACTAAAGAAGCATTACTTCTAATTTTGTACTTTTGGAATAGTTATTTTCTGGCTGTTTTCTCCTTCTCCATCTTTTTTTTTTGCTTGGTTTTCAACGTTCTTCTTCCCACCCCTTTTTTTGTCTCTACATTTTATTATTTTTCATTGTTTTATCTCTTTTGCCTTCATTTCCCTGCAGCATCTCAGCCCTAACTACTTACTTCTCAATAGAGTATTATTTGGTAGTTTCTGGTTACCCTCTGGTCCAAGGTTTTTCCCCCACTGCTCTCTCTTCGTTTCACAATGTCTTCTACTTCTAGTCCTTCCTGGCTTTTTGTTTTGTTTTGTTTTGTTTTGTTGGGGGGATGTGTGGTTTGTTTGGTTTTGGGTTTGTTGGTTTTGGTTTTGTTTGTTTGTTTGGTTTGTCTGTTTCCTTGGTTTTTACTTTTTGTTTGTTTTTTTTTCTTTTGTTTTGTTGTTGTTGTTGTTGCTTTTACTGTTGTTTTTCTTTTTCCAAGACCTCCCCTCTTCTTTTTCCTTGGATCTTTCTTTAGTTTTCCAGCACAGAGGGGCTTTGAGTACTCTTCTTTTTCTCTGCTGGTTTACTGTAGATCACCTTTGTTGTAGTTCCATTACTCTCCACAGATGTTTTTTCCCTGTTCTTATTTCTTTCCTACACACAAACGTGTTCTGCCTGCAGTCACTGTATTTTATGATTGTTGCCATACTCTGCCATTACAGCTACCAGATCCTTTTCTTTCCTCTCAGTGTAAAGAAACAAGACCACCCAACAACTTTTGTTTGTTTGTTTTTTGTTTTGTTTTTTTGTCAATTACTTTGATCCTAGATAGAAAAAAAATTGGTTCCTTATACCATAGCCATTCCAAGGATTTAGGACTTGCTGCCTGCAGGCTTGCCTCCCTGTTCTGCTGTGAAGTGAACAATCTGACATCAGCCAAACTTGTTACCTAAGAAACCAAACCCCTGTTTGTCAATTTTTAACTACTTAGATTCAAACTCTGTCTTTCCCATCCACATTGTAATTCAATAGCATTTATCATTAGTTAGTTTAATTCTTTGGGGAGAATTGACCTGTAGTTTCCACTTGTTCTTCATTATCCTGTTTCATGTTTCATGATTTTGCAAAATACTATTTTATTTTTAGCGAGAAGGTGATGAAGGTTGAAATAGAATGAGAGACATCTGTCTGTTTGCTCTTTCATTCCACATTTTTATATAGGTGTTACATATTAAATACAAGAGTCTAATGAGGTTGTAGCAGTTTCAGTAAAAGGATAGAAATCGAAGACTAAAACAGTAACACAAGAATTATTAATTGATACTGGTTGTCCATGCGTTTTTCATCTTGCATATGCAAAGAGGAAAAAAAATAATCTCCAAACAAGTTTCATCACTGAGAAAAAAATATTTTTGAGGTCATGAAAAGCTGCATGATCTTTCATTTTGACCTTGAATTGTTTCATAAGCATGAAAAATTATTTATACAAAAATAAATGTGCACTATTTCTCTTTTCAATGCCCAAGACCCATGCACCAGCTACTCCATAGCATAATTCTCATTGGTTAAACTAGAATCTGAAGAACAGGGTTCTTAAACTGAAGAATGAAAATAATGATTTTAACATTCCTGTTGTTTCCTCCCTGGCAAAATTTGCAAACTATAAATGTATCCAAATTATCAGTATTCTCAACATGAAGCCTATTTACCACAAGGGAAAAAAAAAAAATCTGTTCAAATTTTTCTAAAGAAATGCTCCATTTTATTATCAGTCCATTCTTATAATTGGCATTTTGCTGATTATTTGTCAAGGCTTGGTTTCTTGTTTTTGTAATATTGTTTGGGTTTTTTTAATTTTGTTTAAGACATATCTGAAATAATTGTTACCTCCTATGCTAATTAAGCTTTATTTAACCAATTATTTAACAAATAAAATATCTTCTGTGAGAAGGCAGTTTACTTCAGCTTTGTAAAATCTGAGTTCAAATTGAGCCTGATCTGCAATGAAGAAAAATAAGATAGAAAAGGAAAGAAAGGGTGAACACTGGTTTTAGACACTGGATACTTATAGTTCAAATTCTCACTTTTTTTTCTTTTTTTTTTTTAATTCCATTTTTTTCATTATGTAAACTTAATAATGCTAACAAAACCCGTAACTGACTTCTCATGCATACTGACTGATTTTGCTGTGACTTTCTGAATACAATTCTTTTACCAATAACTTTTTCTGTGGTTATATTGTAGGCATTTCTAAACAAACTTTGCCACTTTAAATGGATTAAACTGCAAATGAGCCAATTAATTTCTGAGAAATAAGCTAGTAAATGTCATTTAAAACAAAGTAAAAATCAAATTCAAGCTTTGGAACTTAGAATCCTTGATTTTTTTGATTTGTGTTCTGCTTATAAATCAAATCTCCTGAATTTTTGTAGTGGAAAAAAAAACCCAACCCAAACCAGTCACTTAAAATTCTGGACAGATATATAAGTGACGTAAGTAAACCAAAACAAACAAACAAACACACAGAAAACCCCCGCCAGGAATAAAATAAAATTCAACTGAAAATGTCTTTTATTATGCTATCATCCAAGATACAACAACTGAAAAATGTGCTTGTTAAAACTCAGACTATGAAAAGATCACTTTTTATGCGCAACATTCAGGCTTGTAGTAACTAAAAATCTTGTTATTTCACCGCCAGTGAAAGGATAGGAGAAATAGAAACTGCAGTCTATGTTTCTGTGTATATTTCTGCACATTCTATAAAGTTATGACTTCTGTCATCCTACTTTTTTATGTCTAAGAAAAAAAATGAATGTACCTTAGCTGATACTAATCTCATGTGACAATACAAATCAGTAAGGTGCAAAGATGTCTGAAGTACAGTGGAAAGTGGAAATACTGCATGTTAAGGATTCTAAAAAAGCTGCTTTCATTCAGTTCTATTCCTTCTCCCTTTCAGAATCAGTAGCTATTTTCAGATCTGCACACCCAGAAGTATGACATCAGTGAAAATTATCTTTTATCCTTGCACTTCATATTTTTTGAAGAATTTTCATGTATTGACTGATGTTTAAAATGTAAAATGGAATATAAGCTATTCACCTTTCCTTTGTTTTCCACTCATACTTTTTAAACAGATCTGTTTATGATACTAGCATACTAGGGCTTTTCTCAGCCCTGAATGGAAGTTATCATATACACACCATAATACAGATAATAGGTAACAAAGTTTAGTAAACATAACATTTAATATTTAGGAAAACATTAATATTTTCTCAGCTGTTAAGCCCACAAGTATTAGAAACATCAACAAACTTTTGTGGTTGATGTCTTCATGGACCTATTACTGGACATATAAATTCAATCTATGAACAATGTTCAAGTTTAAAATAAATAAGCAACTCCACATATCAATGGTATTTCTCTAGAATTAAAGCAGAGCTATTGAAAAATTCGTTTAGCCTGCAGCTTCTTTCTACCTTGAATTAAGGATGTTCAGCCACTAATGATGTTTTTATATGAAAGATCTTTTCATTTTAGCCATGTAATTTTATTATATAGGATAATTATCAGTCATACAAGGCTTACCACAGTGGCAAGATGTACTTTAATACATTTTTCATCACTTTCCAATCTCTAAATGACAGCAACTCTCTTGTATTTAGCAGAAGAGAGGATGAATTTGTTTCTGATCTTCAAGCATCTTTTTCTGCATGCTGATGTCTTCCAAATGATAATCTTGAAAATAGGAACAAGAGCAGAGCAGCATTAACCTGAAAAGCATGTACAATCATTTGAAGTGTCTGAACCTAGACATAAAATGAAAGGCTCAGGCCTATTTCTTAAGGAGATGTGTCATTCTGTCTTGGAGTTGAAACAACATATATAAAATATATTTATATGAACATATATCAATGTAAACAGCATAATGCATCAAAAATATTGTCTGCTTTACCTGCACAGAAAGACTTTTTTTTCCCTTTGACAAAGACAATGAGAATTTTTGGACAGAAAACTGAAAAGATAAGACTTGGCCATAGCAGTAACAGTGCTGCTCACTGCTGAAGCACACCTATGTTGCCAAGGTGACCACTCTCACAAACTCATGTCGAACGTATCAGTAATCAGGAGTTTAACTAGCAAATTGTCAAGAAGTTGGATCCTTCTCTTGGATAGAATAAAAGTTTCATGAAGCTTCTCCTTGTTCACAGACTTTTCCCCAGAACTGTCCAGAACTGTATAGCTGAAGTATAAAAATTCCTACAATATAACAAATTAGATCAATATTAGACAAAACATTTTAAAGAAATTAATTCATATACCTGCACTGTTATGTGATAATTTTCACATTAGTGACATTGCTTGCAATAACTTCCAAGAAGGATTTTAATACCTGAATCCCTATGATGTATTGTTATAATAACATAGGCAAACTATCAGAATGTATGCACAGATTTCTTAAGGACTATAAAGGTGTATTTATTCCAACTCTTACATATTCCAGTTCTTACAGCTTCCTTACAGAAGCCCTCCTGCATATTTTTATTAAAATGGAATTCTTCTGAATTAAGTGGTCAAGAAGACAAGATATGAATGTCTATAAATCCATTTTCCATCCTAAGTGGAATATTTACCTAATGGAACGGGGATCTGTAGGACTATATGTACCTTGCACAGTGGGAACCAGCTGATCCTTCTTTGCTGCATGGAAGACCAACAGGAGTTTAGACATGTCAGTGCTGCCAGATTTGAAAAGCATCAAGGCTTAGGTTGTTCAAGTGTGGTAATGCTAGAGATCACACAATTCATATACTCAATTGTTAAGAAACATGCTATTTTTATCCCTTCAGAGGGGCCATGCATGGTTGCTGACACCCTTCCTCCTGACACCCTGCCCCTGACTGGCATTGGTAACATAGGCAGTATGCTTCCCACATTATCCACAAGGTATGATTCCCTTATATTGCAGTACTGTTCGTCCTGCCAAGGGGCAAGACTACTCTTATTCACATTCAATAGACATTTGCATGGTTGGTTGGCTGCTGTTGCCAGATGACCCAGACACAAAATGTCCCTGGCACCCCACCAGAGCCAAGGCATCACTTATGATTCTGTGTTTGCTGTAGGAGATTGGGTGAGCCACTGTATGGGCATGTTGTTACTCATCTTTCTTGTTGCATTAATAAAGCTTTGTTTTATAATCTGTTGTTAAGCTCTGTTACACTTCAGACCACATTTGCTCAGTCAGTTTCTTAAAACACACCAGCACATACCATAAGGACTTTGTATCCTTCTGTACCATTGCTGCTACAGTCCCAAATGTGTTTGAAGAACAATGTATACCGGTTAAAAAAAAAAAAAAAAAAAAAAAAAAAAAAAAAAGCAGAAAAAGATTGTTAGTGAGCTAAGCAAAACATTGATGCACCAGTTGAGATGAATTTGTCAAAGTTGCTTCATGAAATTTGTTTAGTAGTGGATTTTGCTAGGAGTTAAGACATTAGGAGCATAAGTTTCATGGGTTAAAGGAAAATTGCTCTTGTGGAGTAAAATCTTGCCACAAAAAAGCTAAAAAAATGATTGAATTCTTTAAGATATCACCGAATTTCTTAGGTTTAACAGATTAAATCTCTTGATATCCAAGTTGCTACCTTATTTATTTCCAGACATAAACTGAGGAGTCAGTATTTGTTTTCCATTTGTTAAGTAGATAGCGTGTATTAAAAAGAGACAGTGTTTGAAAATTGCTTAGTTAACACAAGGAAATTGGACACTGTGATGTCATAGAACAAATAACAGCCACAATAATTTTTTTTTTATTAGATTTTATTGATTTTATTGTGGTGGGGTTTTTGTTTTGGTGGGAGGTGGTTTTTTTTGTTTGATTGTTTGTAGTTTTTTGTTCGTTTTGTTTTGTTTAGGGCTTGTACAGTAACAGTTCTCGTTACTCAGAAATATCTACCATAGCTTATCACACAGAAATTCACCTTTGAGGAATGGAAAACACTTCAGGGCATTTTTCAGGCTGGATGTAATTACATTTTTATGAATTCATCTTTCCTTGACAGAAAGATTTAGATGTACTTGGTTTTTAACTGGGCTATAGACTTTAATATAAATTCATGGGATATTAGGAAAAAGGTTTAGAGACAAACCCCACAAAAAAGATCAGTCAAAGTAAACTGAGATAAAAAAAAAAAGGGAAGGGCAAGAAAAGATCATCCAAGAAGCTTGATTATTGGGAGAGAGAACTCATTTTCTTGTTAACCCTGAATGATCCTATAACCAGTACTTTGGGAAAGCAAACAATTAATTCCATTTGATATTGAATTTTGTCTTTTCTCTGAAACTTGGTATAACTCAGAGATACACTATTTATTCATGTATCTGAGTTTTCTAGCTTTGAGCTAGCTGAAAGAAATCACTTTTACTTAATGATACAGAATGTCTGGCAATAACTAGGGTACCAGATTCACAGAATAAGTAGTGTAAAAAAAAATGAAACAAAGTATTGGTTTTGGTTCACTGGTGAAACTGCACATTAAAATTACCTTGATCGCAATTCTTTTGGGGTTAAATAGAAACAACATTTCAGCATTCCCACATGAATAAAATATTGAAATAAATTCACTCTTGGGAATATAAAATTTAACTAAACAGATTTTAATTAATTTTAAAGAATCCTTTTATATTCAGATAAACACAAAAAGTAAAATTAGTTATGTTTTCAATCTAAATTTAGTCAACCAAATAGTAAAACTAAAGAATAACTAAGCATACTAAAATGTGAACAATAAGGCTTAATAATAACCAGCTTATGTTGGCTATGCAAATATTATGTAACCTCCATTTTTTTTTCCCTAGAGTTGTCTTTATTGAAATAATTTTACTAATTAAACAATAATTCATTTACGGACTTTGTTGCCAAAAATGCATTTTATAGCCCAAAATGTGTCACCTGGTAATTGCTATTCAGTCTCTTCAAAATAGTGCTTTCAAAATGTACCTCTCCTGCAATGCATAAAATTAATTGCAAGACCAAGCACATGACAGCTTGTAATTGGCACTCCTGATTCTCTAAAATTTGAATCTATCCAAATCTCTGATCAACTAATCTGTTTGGTTTTGTAGATCATAGTTTTCTCCTCAGTTTCTTTCACCTTTGGATGATACACTGTCTGAGAAAGCTTGTTCAGTGCTTTACACAACCTGGCCTTTCCTGGCAGAAGAATCTTCCACAAATTCTGCTGATAAATATTTAGAGGATAAATAATGATAACAATAACTATGGCAATGCCCTATGAAAGAAAAGATTCGTCATGGTTTTAAATATTTTCTTTTCACTAATGGAAAAAAGGAACTTGCTACAGTCACATAATCGCTTAATGCAAAAAGAGGTTTTCAGACGTTGTTTTTATTCGTGTATCTTCCTTTTTTGGGGACAGATTTGAAACTAGTGCTCTCTGCCTGTCTATCCATCTTCAATTACTTTACTGTCAAAAGTGGGCATAGTAGAAGCAAACATCTTCAGCAAGAAGTTGCTGCAGACAGGCAGCATATTAAATGTCCTGTTTGAAGGACAGAAACATAATAAAATCCTGAATGCCTATTGAAACTCTTAACAGTGTAGATGAAAGCCTAGAAGAATAAAATAAGTAGTTTGGATTTATACTTTTTACTATTTAATTTAAGATGAATTTCTGCCCTTGCAGGAGAATGAGTTTACAGACAGAATGCTAACTATTGAAGCAATTCCAAGAAAAAATATACATTTGATTGGAGATCCCAAATGTTATTCAAAATGCTTGTCTTTATTTCTAAAGGAATGTTGAGCTGAAAAGAGGGATTAAAAATCCCTAATGCTGAAGACCTTATACACTAGAAAAGAGTGAAAGAGAGAGAGAAAAGACCTTAACTTGACATCATATAATTTTTGAATACTAATAGTTTTTGTGATGATTGCCAAGTTGGGATTCACTTGAAACTCATCAGCATTTTTATAATGTCTTATTAACCTTGTTTGCTGAGATTGTGTGGTTGGCCAAATTAGATATGATGATAGAAATTTCTTTGGGGACTGTAGATGTGCTAGTATATGTACATTTACTGCAATTTAATGAAAATAATGAATATTCTTTTCTCATGAACAACATCTTTAGATGAGAGGTTCTAGAGAATGTCAGGAAAATGTGTCCTTTCCAATAATTTCCATGTTTTATGCCTCCCAGTACAAATATAAATCTCCTTGAGAATGAGATAATATAATACTCCTGGTACTACCAGGTTTCTGACTCACAGAAACTAAGAGAATTTTTGTTTTTGTTGGTAATGATGTTATGATCCACTTATTAACATTATTAGACATGCCTCTGCTCAAATTAAGGTGCAAACAAGACCATATGCTGAAGTCAATAATATAGATTTTTTTAGCAGTAAATGTGAGCACAGAGAGAGAACTAGAAAAAAAACAGGAAAAAGGAGGGGTGGGAAAGAAAGAGAGTGACAGAGAGAGATTAAATAGAAAATATATTACCACTCTGTGGAACTCAACTGTGTCCCATAGATCCTCTTCTTCTGGTCTTCTCAGTGGTAAGGTTTCCACAAAACATAGAATCTAACGGATACGTTCGGGAGATGCCCAGACACCTCCCCTGTAGGGAAGTTTTACAATCTCTTGTGATCCTTGGATCACGTGCAGTCCTCTGGTGGTGGAAGGCCTCAGGAATGAGTTGGTGGGGATGGGCACTTTGGGGGTCTTTCATGGTTTATGACCCATTCTCAGCTGCCTCTCTCGTGAATGTCCCATGTGTACGTGACCTTCCCGAAGAGAGGTGGTGGTGGTTTACTTCTTCTGTTTTGTGTGGAGAGATTTTGCCACCACATGTTGGAAGTGGGTTTTGAGATTTGTGAGGGATTGGAAGGTGTTAATTTTATAATTTATGTATTGTATATTATATTGGGTTTTATATGTATTATGTATTATTAC
>JAWWLV010000088.1:83329693-83350698 GCA_035041135.1 Platyrinchus mystaceus
TGTGTTATCTTGTAAGGATGGAGCACAGAAATGGAAGAAAAGACAGGACTCTTGTATTGTTCTGCTTAACCAACATGGAAATATGTGCAGGATTTCCAAAGCCAACCTGTGGAAACTACTCAGAAACACAATCAGTCTGCATCAGACAATTATAAATAAATAGATAGCCACACTACAATTTTTTTTTTTCATGTCTTTTCTTGATGACATGCAGAAACATTTTTTCTAGCTAGAAAATGGGAAACCGAGTCAGGAGATCAGTCCAGTCATTTGCACACGAGCATATTGAACACTTAGAATTAAATAGGAAGCTGAGTCAGAAGCTCTAAATTTTCAGCTTGGAGCTCTTAAGACCTTACAGTGGACCAATGTGCTTTTTTGGTCATTGTTCCTAGTATAATTATATTTTCAGTTGCATAAAAAAAACCCCTACAAGAATGGCCACACTGTTCAGAGGAAGATTAAGAGTGACCATAATGGACACCTGGAGAAGAATTAGAACAGTATAAATGTATTGCCTTCCTAGTAGCTGCTCATCCATCAGCCCCTTTCTACTCAGTTTCTGATCAGGATTTCTTGATTCAGTTATGGCCTGTCTGCTTAGTAATCTTAAGTAGGTGTTTCTTTCACGTATTTGCCCAGTGTTCGCTTGAAACAGATACATTTCTAATGTTCACGGATCTCGCCAGCAGTGAAGCTACTAGACATTATAGGGAGAAACACCTCATGTTATTTTCATGCTAAGGCTAAAGGCAATTAGAAACCAGGAATCATCTAAGCTGTGAATCTGCTAATAGTCAAAGAACAAGTAGAGAACAAGAAGATTTAAAATAGGTTTTTGTCTCCTTTAACATCATCTCTAGTCTTCTGAAGTCAGGAACTATTTTTCATTGATCTAGCTATTTTCTCAAGGTCCAAGCTACCTGAGAGATAATACTGAATCTTTGTTGGTTTTCCATCTAACTTCTAATGGTCTTTTATTTTCCAAATGTTGAACATCAGAAGACAGAAAAATATCAGCTAAGGATGGAAATAAAACCCCTAAACACATAATGGACTTCAAAATTTATTTGAAACTACAGGTGTGGAGATTGATCTGCATCTGGTAAAAGCTGGTGAAGGTCCTCAGAAAGAAATGAAACTATGAAATTTAATAGTAGCTGAGGTTTTGACTCTATGCCTATAGATAATAGACAAATTCTCTTGTTCTGCATTGTTTTTTTTTCAGCATCATCTCAGCTGTCAGGTAAAGGGCCAGCAGTCTGGTTGAACAAAAAAATGAAACTCCTTTAAGAGGAATATATGTATTTTTCCTCTGTCTTGATGAAAACTAATTAATAATAACTATGGGAGCTCTGAGCAGTTCTTAGAGTTCTTTAACATTCTCATTTTTCTAGTTGCTGAATTTAAATCATGCCTTTTTAAATAATTGTATGACTTATGTTTAATAGGAATTCTAAGGACAGATCACATGATGGTTTTTATCTTTGAAATGGCAATTTTTATTGATCTTGTTTTTGAAAACAAATTGGTTTATATTTTCCTCCTGTGAATTGAGATTTAGCCTTCACTTAACACTTCAGATGAGAGGTAGCTTCTGCCTATAATGAAAACTTGTGATGTATTTCACCAGGCAGTTTATCACCAAAAATCGAACTGCAGCCCATTAAGTAAACTTTGGAGCCTGCAAAAACCAATATGATATTTGAATGCAATATTTCTGGAACACCCCAGAAAAGTCTGCAAACCAGTTTTTTAAAATGCAAAACCCATAACAGAATTCAAAACTGATATCCCACCACCTTCAGACAAACAAATGAAAAACAGATAAACCCAAATGAAATAGGATTCATCTCATGTGGTGACCCTCAAACTGCTAGCAACCCAGTGTTTATCCTTTCTAAGTGGATATTACAGGTAAATCTAAAAAATCATGTCAAATAACCGTAGCCTTCAGACAGATGTCTAAAATTAAGGAACCCAGTTGCTATCTGGAGTATTTCTCTGGCTAAAGAGGAGTCTTCACATCTAAGGTAGACTAAAGGCTAATTTTTGTATTGTTCAAGGGGCATAAGATATGTTGCACAGTTTTGTTCAGTTGTTGTGGACTAGCACGGAAAAAGTGACAGAGCTGGCATGCTAGTCAAAGGCTTTCACTTCTACAGATTAGTGAAAATGCAGCCAAAGTCTTGGGGAAGGGAAAATAATGCAGTGTTATGCTGTAAGTAGTAGAGATGAAGACAGTAGCTGAAGAATTGTGGGAAGACCTTCCAAGACTATCATTGTGGCAGAGAAATGATAGCTGAAACTCACAGTAGGTGAATGTCAAGAAATTAGAATAGGGAAAGAAAATAACCCTGGATTTCTGTTGAAAATGGTTAATCCTGAAATTGTAATTGCCATTCTGGAATGATATGTTGGTGTTAGCACAGTCTGCCACCTGAAAACTTCTGCAGTAATGCTTAGCAGGCTTGAAAATCAGGCACCTCAAATGATAGGAAGTATAAAAAATCAAGCAGAAAATAAGATGGAATAATTATTCTAGTGAATAAATCCATGGCAAATCAACAAACCTACTCCTTTGATACTCTGTGTCTGTAGTCCCCTGATCCGCAAGAAAGGATAAACTGGGAATGGGAAAGATTCAAAAGACAATAAGGATCATGAAAGGCTTAGAATTGCTTCCATATGACAAATAATTTAATCGGAAAGGACTATTTAACCTGAGGGAAAAAAAAAATCACACCAGTGTCCTGTTCCATATACAGGAGAATTATGAGGCCCTTATGGACATTAGCCAGCTGTTAAAACCTAGCAGTAAAGCTAAGGAGAAGCCTAAGACTGTCACAATCGATTTATTATATTAGACTTTACTTTTTTTCCAAGCAAAATTCAAATAAAGTAAGAGCTTTCTTTCTAGAGTAAGAAATATTCATATTTATATTTCATTGGGTGAAATGCTGACAGGAAAGCTGAGGACATATGAGCAGAAACAGTACTATTTCTTCTTCTTTCCCTTCTGTAGAGTTAAAATTAAGTTGATCATCATATGGAATGATGATGGCAGGCACAAGGTAAGCTTATGATGTAAATGCCCATAACACTACATATATAATTAAAATGACATTGTGTTATAATAACTTAGGCTTAAACAACTTAGCAAATACCTTAGTACTATCATAAAGAGATCAACATTTTGGCATAGCTTCCGGCTTGTGCAGAATCATAAAAACAGAACTTACTTTTTACCAATTTAAACTAAGAATGTCAAAATTATAGCAAGTAAAAAATGGTGCCAGAAGTGAGAGTCTCTAGATTGTTCAAACAAAATTTTAATAGGAAATAAATAAATAATTAAATGCAACAATTGCTGTTTTCCTTAGTGCAGTAGTAACCATAGAAACCAAATCCAGGGGTTATTTTCATTCACAAACCATTTTTTTTCAGCAAAGCAAGGAATTCTCTGAGCAAATTGATGGGTTTCATCCTGCAAAGTGCAGCTGCAGAACGGTTTATGCTTGTTCCAAATGCAGTGAGCAGGGCACCTGCCAGCACTGCATAACAAGGGCAAACAGCCCTTGGAGGCAAAAATAAAGGAAGGAAAGGGGTCTCTAGGTTATCAGCATAGGAGCAGAACCCCAAGGGGGCTCTCCAAGGCATGGACAGCCAGGGTGTGGTGGAGCTGCCCAGTTCTGTGTTCAGTGCCAGGCAAGATCCTGTCCCTGCTGAGGACAGCTCCAGCTCACAGCTCACACCGGTCTGATGGGAGCTGGTGTCTGACTCACACCAAAAACATGTACTGCCTTCAGGGATAGCAGACGTGGGCGGTCATGGTCACCACTTGAAAAGGCAGTGCTCATGAGAGGCTGCCACTTGGCATAAAAAAGTTTACAAACAGCAGGGATTTCTCAGCTACAGTCCCTCATGCAGCTGAAAGCAAATGACCCTATTATTCCCAAGGAAAAAACATTCTTCCCCAAGTAGGAAGGCTTCCTAGATCCTCAGCCTGGGCAGAAAGAGTGGAGTAAGCTGTGGAGTCATGAGGCACACTGAAAGTCAACTTTCCTCACCAGAAGCATTTAACATCTTGAAATAAAAGAAAAATGAAGTAAAGAGAAGCAGAGGTGCAATGTATTTCTGTACTTCAATCCTTGTTACTGAAGGAGCATTATGGAGTTAATGTATGAAAGTGAGACAGAAAAGATAGCATTTAAAAGCTGAAGATCACATTGAGGTAAATGGACCAAAATACCTTATCTTTATCTGTGCCATCTTCCTTTGTTGGTGCACTTTTTGTGCCTAAAAGGAAAAAATATGTTAGGGACATGCAGTGTGAGTGTCTGGAAATCAACTCTCATTTACCATATAAAAATATAAAGCCATTTTCTTCATAATTTGAAAATCTATTTTCCTTTTTATTGAAAAAGGAGAACCATGAAATGAGAAGAAAATATTCTCATTCATTTCCTCTTCCTCTTGGACAATTTGGCAGAACATAAAGCTGAGAATAAGGATGGGTTGGTTGAGGAAGAAGAAGTAATCTCACGCAGTTTTTTATAGTCTAGAGTGTAAGTCAGATGAGGAGTGGCGTAAGGAGATAGGCTTGTTTAGCCTGATGAAAACAAGGCCTATTGCTCTCTACAACTACCCGAAAGGAGGTTGTAGTGAGGTGGGAGTCAGCCTCTTCTCCCAGGCAACTGTTCCTCTTGTCCCAGCCATGGGAGAAGAGAAGATGGCCAGGGGAGGTTCAAGTTGTGCATCAGAAAGAACTTTTTCACTGAAAAGGTGGTTAAGCATTGGAACAGTCTGTCCAGGGAGGTGGTGGAGTCACCATCTCTGGTAGTATTCAAGAAACAACTGGACATGATATTTAGTGCTATGGTTTAGTTGAAAAGGTTGTGTTTGTTCAAAGGTTGGATTTGATGATCTTGGAGGTCTTTTCCAACTTTAATGATTCTATTTTTGCCTAAAACGAAAGAAAAGATCTTTCTGGACAATATTAATATAGATAAAATAGAGATTAGTCTTTAATTAAAGCCCTTTAAGGCACACTAAAATACAGAAGTGTGCTATAGTGTATAATACAACATTGGGCTTCTACAGTTTTATAGCTCTAATTAATTATCATATCTAATGGATCTATATCCAACCCAAAAACTGTCTGCTCCCTAGAACCTCCCTCAGATCTGCTCCTCGGCATGCCTTCCCGAAATTGAGTCGTAGGTCTCAGGACCCCTTTCTTCATCATCATCACCATTCTCAAGTCACATCTCTTCTTTGGAGCTTCTCCAAGGTCTTTGGGCCTTCTACGTTGCTTTATCTACAATGACATTTTTCTATCTATGTGTCCCAAACAAGATGTACTTGTTAAGGTCTTCTCCTTGAGGAGAACATTAACAAAACTGGAAGAATTTGGGGAATTTGATATGAAGCATTAGAAAGGAGCTTAAGTTAGCTGCTATTCTCAAGTGTTAGGAACTATCCAGCTATATTTAAAATACATATGCTACCAACCTTAAGAATTCTAAAACATCACTATGATTCTACAGTCGATTTTATGATTCTGTGATAATTCTGTCATTCTCTAATTCTCTAATTATATCAATAAAACACCCTCAGAACTGTCTAGAAAGTGATGGCCTTTTCTAAACATTTCTCAGCACAAAGAATGACCTGAGCTGCTCTGAAATACTGAAATACAGAGCTGATTTATAATGATTTATTCACAATGTAAAAAAAAGTTACTGCAATTAAACAATGAAATAGAAACAAAGAAATCAGAGCAAATATTTGTGTTTGGAATTTTTTTTTTAATTCCTTAGGAAGAACAGTTCTAAGTTTATGATCTTGAGTTTGATCTTTATGAAAAGAAGCTAATCTTACTTCTCATTATTCTTTTAAACAGAATAAGTGTTACAGTTTGTCAGGACCATAAGTAGGCTGAGTACCCTAATGGAGTTTTTGGTTATTTTGTAGTGCATATACTAAACAATTCAAGTGCCGGTTGAATGCCAAGCTCTCTTTGCTCAATTAGCTGAAATGAGATGTTCATGTGTCTCCATACATAGTCAGGAAGTGCCAAAATACATTGCAGGAAAATAAAGTCAATGTAAATCATAGTCCAGTAGACTAAAAATGCCATCATTCTTGCTTGTTCTCTTTCCGGTTCCTAAGACTAGGATTGGCTGGCATATCAATAGGATAATACGATACTACATGCTTATTCAATTGTATATTGGTAATGTTGATTATCAGAAAGGCCAGAATTACCGTGAAAACTAGAAATCACTAAAAATATAAGTTATTTAAAGTGGTCTTCCATGCTACATAAACATGTAATTTATTTCCTATTGCATGCTGACTGAGTTTCCTTTGTTTTTTTAATACAGTCCTACATGCATCAAAATATATCTCATATATGAAAAGTAAATTCTCATCACAGAGTCATGAGAATACCAGCACATTTCATGCCTATATCTAAAGCTGAAACTTAGAAAATATATGAAAAACTGTGAGTTTGGCTGTGAACTTTGTTCATGTGATTCCTTAGTTAGAATTACTTGAGTTGGCCATGAATTTAATTAGAATTATGCAGTGCCAACTAATTTGAGCATTGCAGAAATTCACAATTAATTAGCTGAAGTCTCCTCTTATGAAACATAAATCCCCTCCTATTCTGTTTTATACTGTAAAACATTGTTCCATCCATTACTGTTGGATCTCTTGAAAGATGTAAAACAGTACATTAGATCATAAAATATATTGATAGGTTTTGTCCTAAAATCTACAGTGCACATCATTATTGACTGAGGCATTAAATGATACTTTCATTACATTCCTATAAGATTATATTCAGAACTGCAATCCTGCATCCATTGATTTATTCCATCCTCTTTGGTTATTTAAAAAATATTACTTTCAATGAGCCACCGAATGTCACTACTTATTAATTACTAGTTTTGATGACTGAGTACATTTTAACATCGGGGAATTATATGCATATAATATTAGTGTTTTAAAAAAAAAGAGTTTTTACAAATTATTTCACAAAAATTTAGGCTACTTCATAGAAAAGGTAGTCAGTTATAATATTCCATGTTTTGAAGCCTTATGAAGTTATATTTTACTCTCAAGAATGAAGAAGACAATTTTTGTTCTGTATCTATGAACAGATCATTCTTTGTCTTATCAGATCCATTTTACTGATAGCAATGCACACATTTTACTAGCAATTATTGATTAATTTATTTTTTCTGTGGAAACTGTTGTTAAATTTCCCAAAAAAATAACATTTTTAAAGTGAAAATCCCACAAACCCACATAGTGAATACTTGTAATTAAATATTTAGAGGCAGTGTGTAGTGGAAAGGAACAATTTAGCAGTCAAAATGCTCTGTGCCATTAACAGATGGAAAATGGAACTAAATACATTATTACCCCAAGGACATCTAGAAATATTAGATATAAACATTTAAGACAGTCAAAAACCTAAGCACACACCTTAAGAGATTTGATGGAAAACAGCACTACATATTCAAGGCAGTCTGTGACTATGACTTGACAAGGTGGCAAAACTATATTTAAAATAAAATAGTAGCATATAAAGAAGTTCAAAAGTCACATGACATTAGGCAGTCCATATAAATACTTTTTCACAACTTCAGATTCAGTCAAAATATTTTAGAGTGCAACCATGTCCCTTATCATCTCTGCATGTCTGTTTGACTCCCTACGTAATCAGATACTACATGACATCCTGAGGGCTGTAAACACACCAAATTCTATGTGATTTGGCTTAACCTAACATGGAAGAGACATAGGATGATATCACAGTGGAGTAAGTGAGCTAAACCACACAGATCATTATAAGTCATGCAACATATGCCCAGCATAATGTTAGACTGTAATCTTAAATGTATAAATGGATGGAACAGTTCAAGCCTAAAATGCCACTTAAGTCATGCTAAGAATTTTTTTGGTGCATACAGATGAGTTTGAGACAAAACTCAGCTAGAGTTTAATATAAAGTTTTATTTAAATATATTTAAATTCTACACTTCATCATGCCAACTTAACGGCAGAATAACAGACCATGTCTGTTTATAAAATATGCATTGTTGTCTCTCCTGACATCACAGACAAAATGTCAAAAGACTTCAGCAGAACCAAGGTTTCATCCATACTGTCTCATAATTTACCTGCTAGCTTTGTGCATATCTGAAATCTTTAAGGACAAAGTCTTGACTTAGGAAATTTAATGATAAAATTCACATAAACATAAATAAACCTAAGATTTAATGGTAAAAGTTCAAACAGAAAATGCTGGGTGATGCATCAGTGAATGTCAGACCAAATCCAGGCTTGGGTAGATGTGTTATTTGTTATTGGAGACAATCGGCAAGTAAAGGCTAGCAGAAAAAAAGCCAAAGCCAAATACAAATTTAATTAACTCAACATACACTTATACAGGAGATTAGTGGCAAAGGTATTTGGTATTTGAATGTTCTTTTTTTTTGCCTAGAATACCACATTATTTTTGTAATAGTATACTTTCAAATCTCCTGTAACCAGTTCTCTATCCAGCTGTGTACCCAGAAAAGTGTAGACAATGCACTTTTATTTGCTAAGTGTAATATTACAAATAAATCTGCATCTCATACGAGATTTATTTTTGGAAGAGAGCTACTGAGCAGATTGCTCATCATCAGGCAGCTATAACAGCCAATGCTTCTCCTGCAGGGAGCAGTTGATGTGTTCACCATTTAACATATTAAAAAAAAAAAAACCAAACAAAAAAAAACCCCAAAACAAAACCAAAACCAAAAAAACCCTGATAAATAGGTGGAAAATGTAAATGTAAATGTAAATAGGTAGATTAAACATTGAATAAAACCTGTGATATGGGGGAGGTAGCTTGGATCAGATTGGTGTAAACCCTGGTCCTGCAGAAATCACGGCAAAACCCTCATTATTTTGAAAAAAGTAAAGATTTCACATCAGACTCTATCAACAAATTGGGGATAGAATATAGCTCTGTCTTTAAAAATAACCCAGGGGAATGAGACGAGCAGACCCTGGACCTTACACCCAATCTGCTAAATTCACATGAGCTCTGAAGGAAGGGTCAGTGTTCTGGTCATAGGCATATATTTGCTGTTTCAGAGATGGAATATTTTTGGGTTTGAACAACCTTGTAAAAGAGTTAAGCAAATATGTACACTTTCAGAGCCTTCTTGTTTACTTGACTTTTCGTTCCACCTGCAGTTAACTAGGGTTGCCTTGCACTGTCAGTTCAGAACATATTTCACTGTGCAGTGTCTTCAGTGTTATCTTTGACTTGTTCTCCGGTTTCATAACACAGTGTATGCTATAGGTGCTAAGCTAACAGATAACTTTTTCACGTGCTGCACACTGAGATCTGTAGTTGGCATTATTCAAGCTCATTGCTTTTGATTTAGTACTATTTTAAGTACTAAAAATGCTGTGCATTACAACAAATTTAGTAGGATTTTTGGTTTTGTTGCTCTGTTTCTCCTTCCTCCATTTATTTTTGATGACTTGCACTACTGACACAGCAATAAAGGACATAAATTTTGATGTCCACATTTGTAATATTAAAATAATTATTTTTCTTTGCACTATACTTTCTTGTCTTTCACTTTACTGGGGAAATATAACTTGTCTTAATTTCCAGGCAGAAATTTAAGGAAATCCTTTATTTGTAAGGTTTAAAGTGCAGCCAAACGAGTGGAGCCCCATATTATTTAAGCCAACTGTTTAATTAGCACATAATACACTGCAGGGAAAAAAACCCAAAACAACAAAACCTAAATCTTTTATGCCAGTTCTGAAAAAACATAGAACTGAATGTGTCACTTGTTATCTAATATGGTAAGATATCCCCTAGCGATATTAAACTTTGTAACCTTACAACCTGCATTACTTATAAACCAGATGTTTAAACTTCTTGATACAGACAAGTGTATGTAGAGTCACACCATTTTAAATCTAATTAGTGTTTAATAAGGCAGTGGAAATATTGTCATTCAGCTCTTACAAATTAATCCTGATCTTTTAACACATGCTGATATTTTGAAACAGTAATTATTCTGAAAAAAAAAAAAAGAGGTCTGAGTTAGTTTGAATTAACATAAACAGCTCCCATGATTATTTTATGTGTTTCCAGCAGAAAGGTGTTAATAGTCTCCTCATGGTTGGACAGGAAAAACTCTGTAACAGAGGGATTGAAAATTGTTCTGCATGATGGTCAGCACAATTGATACGGACCAGAACAGAAGAAAGACCTGTAGAGCTTTCAGAACGACAGTCTGAGCTAGAGTGATGTACCTTTTTTGTTAGCAAATTACATACAAACTGAACCTGGACTCTGTTAATAAAACTGGGTTCTTTCCAGCTCACACACTGACAATTAAGACTCCGTGCTGGAAATAATTGACAATTCTGTAAGTAATGCATGTGTCAGAAGGGAATTTGGTCAGCTTTCCAGAGCTGGACTGCCTATAAGCTACTCGGAACAGTAATAAATGCATATATTCACACACAGAGATGCATATACACGGACACACACACACCCCCCCCAATTAAAAATGTTTATATGTATACATTGATATGTATACACGTGTATTTATATAAAAAACACAGGCATTATCAAACTAAAGAGAAGTTGGAATACAACTGATATACACCTATATGTCTAGTTTTTGGAACAATTAACTGCAAATAGAACACAAAGCTTGCCCTTGTGCAACAGCCCTTTTCTCACCATAGATTTGGAAATTGCAAGGACTTCACAGTTGTGCTTCCTCAGTCTTGTTTTCTTATAAATCAGTGAGGGCTAGAATGTGAACAGCAAAATTAAGAAACTCAATACTCATCATCAAACAATAAAATCAATAATTTTCAATATGTAGTGTACTGACATCAACAACCTGGATGGAAGCTAACATTTTTACTGGTTTTTCTTTGGGGAGGGCGGGGAATTTCTTCTGTTGTTATTGCTGTTGGGTTTTTTTGTTTTTCTTTTTTTTTGTGGGGGGAATTGGTGGGTTTGTTTTTTGGAAGGGTTTGGTTTTGGTTTGTTGGTTTCTCTTTTTTTAATATTGTATAAATGCTTATATTCTTTTTGGTATTAAAATTTTCAAGAGTGAAATTTCTAATCCACAGAGCTGATTTAAATCTACAAAAATTGGGCATTTTGTTTTGTTTTGTTTTTTAATTGAGGCTTCTTTCCAATGGCGTGATTCTGGAAAAAGATAAGGAAAGAGCAGAATTTCTATTTAATGCCTAATTTTGAATAACAAATGAAGGTTTCTCCAAACTCATTGGCAAAGAGCATTAGAAGAAAACTTCATCTACTCATGGCAAATTATTTTGGCAGCTAACAGGAACATCAAAGAATTGTGAGACTCTGAGAAAAAAATCTGTGACCCACAAAGCATCTATATATACTTTGAGTCAAATTTTCTTATTTCAATTAAAATTTGATCACTATCTAAATAACTTCATAACAGTTTGACCCCTTTCATTGCCTTCCCAATAAGGTGGAACACAGGACAAAGAGTTGAAGCAATAAAACTAACCCTGATATCAGAAATAAGAAACATGTGGTAAGAGACTCTGCACATGCAGACTCAAAAGGGGCCTAGGTATAGAGAATGTATGAACACTAGAAAACAAGAAGCTCATCCAAACTCCATTGAATCATGAATAATAAGAGACAGACAGATTCAACCATAGCATGACTACAGCTGCCAGTACTGCCTGATTTTCTCATATCTCTTGAATGATCTCACAAACTAATCTAGCTTATAATAAGGTTTTGGAAGATAAGTAATTCTAGAATGTGAAGCTGTTGTAGTCTACGAACTAATGGAGAAAACATGTCAGACCCTGTATTTAATTTTTACCAGTGTAGTTTCAATCAGTATCACCCAAATGGAATTGTACCTATCAAGTAGCTCACTTTTCATCCAAGGAAAATGGAATCACTTTGGATTTCTAAGTGATATTAAAAAAGTGCTTACAGCAGAATTAGGATTGAGGCAATATTGAAATAAGAATTGCTTAGCCTTTTGATTAACACTTACCAGCACTGTACATCAAAAACTATGAGCAGATGTTGCTACACTTGTTTGGAATCAGAGAACTTCTATGGAAACCCTGACCTGTAGAGACCAAGAGCTCTAGTTCTGAACTACCAGTGTATTGGCTTCAATTCAAATGACTAATACGAAAGGGAGACAAATATGATCCCATGGTTGACTCAGGAGACCCTTTCCACACTGTTTTCTTTACACTTTTCCACTTTCATGAAGACATGGTATGAATTTCACCACTTCTTTGGATTAAACTTCATCTATCTGACCACCGTGTAAGCTCAAGTGGTAAAATAAACAGTAAATACAGTATAGTTCATACCCCTCTTTCTCAGTTAAAGGTCCTAAGTGGTCTCTTCTAAAAAGTTAAGCCTCTGAAATATGCAGCCTCTCTTTCTCTCCCATTCCCTTATTTCTTGAAATAAAATGTTGTTGTACCAGGAAACAGATGTGAAGTGTTAAAAAAGGAAAACATTTTTCAAATATTTGGCAGTAGACAAAGAAGCTAATAGTATTTACTACTGATTTGAGGCACATAAGCACATAAAAGGAGCTCTAAACTCTAGAAATTTGAGGGAATCAAAGTGATACTTGAATAGACCAGGAAGCTGAGAAAATGAAGAGAATGGAGAACTTCTTGCTATAAGGTAAATAGTTCAAATCCACCTTAGCAGGAGTAAGTGAAGCTTATTAGCATCTGCGAAATGAGCAATGATTCCATTTAATTTCATTTGCCAGCAGATTGAAATAATAGTTTTCAGTTAAAAAAAAATTTAAAAAATTATCAGTTTACAGAACCATCCTAAACCTCATAGCAGTTTATTTTTGGTTGGGTTTTTTTGTTTGTTTGGGTTTTTTTGGTGTGCGTAGTGTAGGCATGCAGTGCAATGTCAAGTTTAAGTCACTACTGGCCTGAGACAAAAAGAAATCAAAGAGAATGTTGATGTCTTAATATGCATTAAGGCTACTGACAGGATTAGTTAGCAAAGGTCATGTGGGTGCTATCTAGGATCTCAGTATCATTTTAATTATCTTTAAATTAAGATTGAAGCCTATACTTTTATAATCTTTTACCATCTTTTATAATCAATGAAATTTACTTTAAATGCATGTAAATATTAACATCTGTTTTCATTGTGATTGTCATTACATTCATTCATTCATGGCATAAACATAAACATATTTGACAACGCTCCCTTCTATTTCAGGTGAGCACTCAGAGTAGCCCTGTATCAAGCAATGCTGGAGGGGAACTGGTTTGCATCTGTTACTGAACCAAACAACTTCTGAGTTCTTCATTCACTAAATAATAGTTAATGGGAACTCCAGGTGAAGAAATACTATTTCTGACTAAGGATTGTAACTGGAAGTGTAACAATAAGAATGAGCCACGCATGTGGATGCTAGTAGAAATCCTACTGTAACATTTGGAGTTATTTTATCCCTGAATTCAAGTTCAGAACTGATGTAGAGGAGAGCACCTTCGTAAGAAATGTGTCAACCCTGCTGAATCAACCCTTTGAAGAAAAACGGTGTATTACTCAGGAAAAAAAGTGATTTTGCATGTCTTTATAGTGGAGTATGGCATCAGAGAGTAGTTTAGTCATGACATTCCTCAAGGCTCAGTCCTGAATATAGTCTGATTTAATACTTTCTTCAAAGAGAGATGTACAAAAAGATAAGAAGACTGGTGACATTTTTGATACTGAAAGATTTGAGAAGCATCATCCATAGAGTGAAAAATCATGACATTTAAACAGATTAACTAGATGACTGCAATGGTTGTAATAGCAGAATAAGGATAAACTTTGTCAGGTCAAAGTTCAGTAACAGGAGTTTGAAGGCTAATGAAAATAGTTTCTCGTGCACTCTGGGGACTTGTAGCTGGGAGTAGAAACAAATAAAAGTTTGCATGATCAGAGGATAAGCCTGATTCCCACTGTAATACATTAACAGAAAGTTAAATTTGGGGGAAAAAACGTGACACTGTATGTAGTATTGGCATTTTTATATTTTAAGTATTCTACGTATTTCTCATAATTCCTATAGAAAGAATCCAAAGCTAAATAAAGTCATGATAGATTACAGAAAAGACTGAAGAATCTGTCAGTAGGTTATGCCTGTACTCCACTTAATAGACTTAACCAGCCTAGTCAAAAACTTTTCTTATTTAACAGCATATCAGGATTAAAGAGTAAAAATGGAGAAATGTGTTTCATCTGGAAAGAACACTGCTCAGCAACAACTTCCATGCACACAGATAGACAAAAAAAAAGGAAGAAAAAAAAAAGGGGGAGGTGAAAAATGTTAAAACTGTCCTAAATATTAAGCAAAATGTTCCTCTCAGAAGAATGGCATTTGGAAAACATTTATAACTGAAGATGTAGTGGCAAAATCCCTTAATGACTTGTAAGATAGAAGTTGATCCTCGTATAAAAAGGAGGATTAAATGGCAAGGCTCCATGTGAAAGCAAGGACTTGGATTCAGTGACCCTGGAGGTCTCTTCCAGTCCCACATTCCTATAAATCAAAAGTCCTCTAATCCTGTAAAACTTGAGCACACAGTGGGTAGTGTCTGCAGAAGCATACAAAGCTGCTTATGCGGTAGAGGAAAATGAGTTAGGTTTTTGTCAAAAACTCTGTTAACAATATCGAGCATTAACCTCTTAACATTCTTATTTTCTTAGGTGTAACCCTTATCTGAAGGATATATATACCTTCATCTATTGCAATCTCCTGCTCACTTTTCTTTCTGCAGATAAACAAAATTGTGAGTGAGGTTACAGAATATTTTGAGCTTCTTGAACTCAGAATTGTCTACATCCCTTCAGGGTTCTTGTCTAAAGCTCTGGCCTTCACAGTTTGAAGGGTGCACAGTGTACTAAGATTTGATAAGCATTTTAAAAGTGAACATTAATCCAGTATTTTAAGCAATTTTCCCATTTATTTAGAATGACCTACATGTACCTATGGATGGCATGGCTAGACTGTTAGTTGATTTAGGGGAAAAAAATGACTCCTTAAAAGAGACTTAAAATAGTTAATAAAAATAATGATTAGGTAATTCCTGAATTCCCAGACTCCTGCTAATAGAAAAAGAAATTAATCTAATGGAAGAATTTTTCCACAGCATTTTATTCGTTTTGAACTCCTACAGTGCATAATACATAGAATAATTAACAGCATGCCTCAATTGGCAAGAGGAGAAAACACTTCTTCAATTCAATCCCACAACACTTAATTGACAAGCAGGATTACCTAGTTGTCCCCTCACACAAAATTTTTTTCTGTAATTAACCTTCTGCTTAATTAACAAAGCTTAACAAATAGATGTCAATGAATAATTTGTTTGATGAACCTGGCCTTTTTTTTTCTTTTCACAAATTGTATTAGAAGAGTCTGGGAAATTTTCCAAGATGTACTTTATTAGTTAATATTTACAGACATCACTAGTAAATAATTATTGGTTTGTGGTTTATATTACTTAAGTTCATATTAGTATTTCTAATAATTTAGGAATCTGCTTTAACCAATTTATTAATTTTTAACACATAAATAACCATGTTCTACATAACTAAAACCAAACAGGCTGATAATTTTGGGGTTTTTACTTAGTTGCAATATTCATAGTTTATAATACAGACTGTCTTGATTAGATCACCAATTATGTGAGAATAAGCAAAGTATTAAATAACAATCACAGTAACTAGGCAAAAAGTCTGAGTAATTAACGGCCAATTAATTTGAAATATAAGCTGAAAAAAAATGGTTATGGCTCACTGAAGTAGTAGCACACACTATCTGTACACGCGCTTGTTTATTCTTGGAAAACAGATGTGAGACCATCAACATGACAAAAATGGAACTTTTTTTCTCTTTCAACTGGTCTATAATGTGAAGATTTTTTTTCCCCTTGAGCTCAATAATGCATATTATTGCTTCATCCAAAGCCCACTGAATTATTTGGAGAAACCTCCACTGACCTCAGTATTATTTGGATCACACTATTAAATATTGGAAGTGCCATCTTCCTGACTTAGAAGTAGTGTAATGACATATTCTCACAATATTGACCTCCATAATAGTGAATAGATTCATGACTTCACACTTCAATCCTATATTTATAACTTAACCTTTCTATTTCCTCTCTAAATTGTGGATGAAAATTTATCTTCTTTTCAACTGCTAGGTCAGTTCACCAGTGTTCATCAGAACTACATGGGGGCCTGTTTATGCCTAAAGACATTGTTGACCTGTGCCCAAACCACATGTTCAGCAGGAGAGGTGGAGATTGTCAGACCTCTAAATTACTACAAGAGAAACCCCAGATTTGTCCTACAGCAAGGTGGGTGAGAAACTCAGAAGTGGACATGCCTGAAATTTCTCACTTGTTCACAGTATTCTTTGGGAAAGAGGTCGGAGGTTGGGAATACATTGCCCTCTGAAGGAAACTAGGGCATGGAATTAATGTAAAAAGGGAATGTGGTCTGGATATCACTCTGTGAGGATGTTTAGTACTTTCCTTTGATTATGAAGGAAAGCTTTGATCTATATTAAATTGTTCCCTTTTGGAATATATAGGGCAATTGTTTTAGAAAACAGATGAGACAAAATACACAGAAGGTAAGCAATAGAAATGAAATTAATAGTGAAATTTCTTTAATTAGTGTTTTATTCATGAAAGAAGAAAAAAAAACCCCTCACCTTTTTAAGTGGTTCGGGATTCTCATACCTAGCAAGAACAAGAAAAAAATGCAAACTTTGGGGTAGTCTAGAAGTCATCAAATAGGTATTTCAGTAGCCATGGGAAGCAGATATGCTAAATTGGAAATATGGGTGTGGTCTGGTTTTTTAAAGGAACAATCATGCTGTAAACTGAGTTTTCTGAATCATAGCTAATTGTTCCTGAGTTGTCTTATGATTCAGTCATCTTGATTAGAGATGGAAATTATGTGAAGTATGAGTCACAGAATTTTCTGTCTTATAGTATTTCTCAGATCTTTCAGCTGCATTGCGCTTGCTCTGGACAAACAATTCAGTCTTTTAAATCCATAACTGTGATTGCTAATCCATGATGTGATTGCTAATTATAAAGTTCCTGTGATAGAACTACATATGTTTGGGTTTGCCTGTCAGAGTTCTTTTCCCTGCAGAAGAAAAGGCACTTGTTAATTGTCTACTACAGGTACCTACCAAGTGTCCTGTGTTGCAGAAGAAGGACCACCCTGTACCTGCAGAACAATTTAAAAGCGTGTGCTGTTGGACCCTGACTTTTCCATATGCTTCACATGCCACAATACGTTGTAAGTCAAGTATATCAGAATCCATGATCAGTGATACATTTCATCCCCTCCATTTCTCTGTTAGTCTCATAGCAGAGATCTGATGGATGCATTTATTCCCTATTCCTCTGTGCAGATAGACATTCTCTTGTTTCAAGTGAAAGGCTGTGAGTCTTTTCCACTTACCTAAAAGTATGTTCCTCTTCATGCCCAGAAGCAGTGTTGTTTGCAACTAAATGATTAATTCTCCCTCAAACATGTCTGAGATTCACACAGTAAAATTTCCTGCAGGGTCCAAACCAGTATGCTTTCTTGTAGTTTCAAACCTCTTGAGCTTGGCTTCCCCTGTGATAAATGAAAGTGCTGTTTTATCCAAAAGCTCTGTGGTTTGAGAACTGATTAACAGGAGGGAATCCACTTCACATCTTTCTACTTTAGCTATTCTTCCACCTTCCTGAGGAAGTCTATAAATAACCCTAAGGAGTCCCTTTAGTCCTATCCCATGTTTCTGGATTAAGATGTTATCACTGATAAGTAAACATGTCAATTATGAAGCTACTTAGGAAATTCTCTGATTTCCCTGCTGTGTCTAGAGTGGATGGAGAGGGACATACACTGAGGCCTAAGACTGCAGAATTATGAAACTTCATTTGAGCTAAGTGCGTTTTTGCAACCTAAGTGATGCTCTTATGTTCTTGAACATATTTTGCATATCCCTCCAGCCAGTTTACTCTAGACATTTAACTGGCTCCTGGTTTGGTTCCTTGATCCCATTTGACACCTGCAAATCTTCCCCTCTGTTATGCAAAGAACCACATTGCAGACCCAAAAGCTGGGCTCACAGCTTGATGTTTTAAGGATGTGATATTCTGTATTGAACCCCTCAGCTTTTGTCAGAACTTGCCCAACGGCTTTGTTTTGTATCTGTTTAATTAGTCCACAGTGGTTGTTTGGCACAATATTTTCCCAGTGCTGGGATTTCATAGTGCATTAGAAATGCAGTTTGCAGTAGGTGCCAAGTAGCAGGGAATCCTAAATGCATATCCCCAGTCCAAACTCAGTCCCTAATTGTACAAAAGCTCTCCCAGCACACTTAGATGACACTAGAGGAGTACTGTGCTCCTTTCTTCATCTCAGAACCCTACTGTGTGATATTCTGTATATTGTCATGCATGGTGTCTTAAAAGCCTTGCAGTCATTTTCTGCAGCCACAAACCAGAGTAGCAACTAGAAAAAGAAACAGACTGAGAATGAGAAAAAGGGACAGAAACGGACAGAATTTGAAAACTTAGTTAAGGAAATACATTTAATTTTTTTTTTTTTCCAGGAAAGAATTCTGTGAATTTAACAGCAAAATCTTACAGACTTCTGAATCACTGAGATATTTTGGAAGTTAAATGTAAAACCAAGTTTATTGAAATTACTTTAAAATGTGGATGCAAATGTAGGAGAGATTAATGATACGTTTATACTATTCACAATAATGTATTTGCAGGCATCCCTTTCTGTAAAAGAAATAAATATATAAACCCAAGTATTTTCCTTATAATAAAACTTTAAAAAAACACAGAAGAACTCAGTTAAAGAAGATAAAAGTTGTAGAACATTATTAATAGGGGTTGTATATTCAAAAAAATTTCAAAGGTAAATTCTCTAAAGGACGCAGTAGCCCTGAGAAATATAGATGTAAATTTTTTGAGACCTGCACATACTGTAAGGATTGTCAGAAGACAAGCCTGAAGTAAAGGTCTTTTTCCTGATTTCAATTAAAGAATAGACCCTTCTGTAAATGCTTTGTGAAAGAAGAAAATAAAGACAATTTTTTGTGGCAAGTACTTTTTAAAAACGTTCATTTTTATGGGCTTTGGTCTGGATATTGATGTACTCTTGCTTTGCCTTAAAGAGACATCACAAATCAGAAAGAGCATATATACTCAATTAATGTTTTGTGTTCCATTTGCATATGTAAAAATGGATCTGTGCCCACTAGCACATTTTATAATAATCTTAAAATTAATATTTTTCCACTAAATCTAATCATGAAACACTTATAAAACTTGAAAATTGTTTTATTCTCTGAGCATTTTTATCGTCCTCTAGTCTTGGTCCCTGTGTGTTTTGAAACAAACATGGAGTAATATTCAATGAATGTACCATATTTTACTTGCATTCCACTTAAAGTTCAAGATGTACATGTACCCTCTGAAATCCTTAGTGTTGGAAGGAGACAAAAGAGGAGTCAATGAGGCTGAAATTATCTTTGCTGTACTTGGAAATTCCAGGATTTCAGTCACTGTCCCCTGAATCCTCTGTTACAACTGATGGTTTTATCTGCTGTTCTGCTCTCCAGAACCTTTTCCAGTGCTGGTAACACTCAGACTGGGGAAAGCTAGGATTGCAGATAAAAATCTGTAAAGGAGGATGTAGTGGAGGTTACTAGAAGTTAAGTATCTTATTGATGTTTTTAATTATAGGCGTGGATAAAAGGATGGGAAGTTGTATTGGGTCTGGCTGAGCTGGAGTTCATTTCCCCACAGTAGCCCTCACAGTGCTCTGTTTTGCATTGATGGTTAGAAGGGTGTTGATAAAACACCAGTATTTTGGCTACTGCTGAGCATGTCATCAGCACTGTAGCATTCCTTCCTCAATATAGGGCAAGATTCTGGGAGGGGACACAAATAGGCCAGCAGACCCAAACTAACCAAAGGGATATTCCAGACCATATGATGTCAGCTCAGATATAAAAGCTAAGGCAAGGAGCAGGAAGGCAGGCATTCACTGTCTCCAATGGCTGCCTGCTGAGGAACCATTACGCATGCTGAAGCCCCGCTTCTTGGAGGTGACTTGACATCGCAGCTGATGGGAAGTAGAGAATAAACTGTGTTATCTTTTGCTTTGCTTTTACTTTAAGTAAACTGTCTTATTCATACCCATGAGTTGTTTTCCATCTTACTCTCTCCCCTGTCGGGCTGGGGAATGTCAGAGTGACTGGGTGGGCACCTGGCATCCAGCCAAGGTCAGTCCACCTCAGAAGTGTGCCCAAAGGAGTCGATGCAAATGACCCTCATAATGGGCTTAACTCTGCAGGCCATGCTTGGAAGTAGGAACAGGGAAGAAAGGGAAGCTGGAGATAGCACTAGTTAGGTCAATGTGTTGTATGATCTTCCATTGTAGAAATGGGTGTCTTCATGCCCTGCTTGCGTCTTGGACTAGAGAAACTCCTGAAAACCTTCACCCAGAAAATCTCATAACCTGAGCTCTGTGTTTGGATATCATGGTGTGTTAGCAAAGAAAATGGATTTTCATGTGTTTCCACTGACTTCATTATTGACTGGTTTACTTCCCTTGGAAAGGAAAGTTGGTTTTATTTTCTTACCATGAAGCTCTTTAGTTATCTGCAACTAAACTTAATTATCAGCCCACAAAATTTGATTAATCATTTAATGTCATCATTTGACCCTAAGCTAGGAAACATAAGAGGGAAAAAAAGTTAATTTTTTTTCATCTGGCTTTCCAAATCAGGAACAGTTTGCCTTAAAAGCTTCCAAAAGGGGTGACTGAGTAGTCTTGCTTTATTACACTATACATATCTATATATATACACACA
>JAWWLV010000088.1:83350768-83364022 GCA_035041135.1 Platyrinchus mystaceus
TATAATGGGATTAAAAAAAAAAATTGGTTATGCACTCTTGTGCCTAAATATTGACATTAGAATCACCTGCATGTCAGTTTAAATTCCTCAGGAAAACTCACAGAGTGTATTAACTATCTCCCTATTAACAGAAGAAATAGCACTAGACAATTTTATGATTACATTCAACTACCATTATCTGACAGAAGCAAAAAAAGTTTGAAAACATGGAATTTATACCTCTCATATAGTAGACTCCAGGCTGCAAACTTCAGCAGATACTGTCTAGAGGATTCTTTTTCTTTAGATTTAAAGCAGTGGGTTCTCAGAGACATATTGACATATTGTGAAAGTCTTGAAAATTCAGCTTGGAGAGGTACACTGGGATCATGTACATAGTAGTTTATGACTTTTTCCTTCAGCAAGTTCATCCATAAACTTTACCTGCTCTCCAGGTATATGGGCACCAGGGGTCTTGAAACACTATATATATATATAAATATTGGTGAGAGAATTGTACAGTGCTTGTCTTGAAAATCGGTAAAAAGTTTAAGCAAAGCGTTTTATGAAATCCAGTGAGAAACTGATGATGAACATAAATAGTTCTTTTGGTGTTTTTTAAAAAGAAAATAAATATTTTTCTTAAGTGTCATGGAAAGGACATAAAAAACTGGAAAAGACTTGGTAGAAACCTCCTATTCATAAGAAGTGTCTCTCATATGATATTAGTTTGATTATGTCCATTTTGAGAAACAGAAGCTGTGCTAAGAATGTCACAAAATATGGAAAAGCCTTTTAGATATTTCATTTTAGGATTTCCTTTAGAAAATCTGATAACCTTTCTTATTCATGCATCAGAGAAACATATAAATGCCTCCCATTCTACTTACCAAGTTTCCCGTAATATGTTACCTTTCTGATTGAGTAAACCATATGGTATATCAGAAAACAGTTTTGTATGTAGATTTTGTTTAGCTTGCAGAATAAGTTTTTTAACAGACAAAATCTATAACAACGCTGTATTCTGGTGATAAGTAATGAAGATGGGGCAATGGGTAGAGGATAGTTTCACTGTGGCTGTTTCTGACAACAAATTTTCTTACTTTAAGGTAGGCTGTTAACCTCATTTATTGAATTTCAATATGACTAGTCGAATAGGCACATTTAAAAGGAAATCAAAACCTTTTAAGGTCATATGTCCAAAAAAAGTTCTCTGGATATGATGAATAGAACTGGCTTTGTTTACTTACAGACACTTTCAGACACTGCACTCACAACCCTTCTGAGCTGCATATTTGGAATGTGCTGTATGATTCACATTGATCTACAGATTGCATTTACTGTATCCAGGTCCTTGCTGTCCCTGTGAAGTCACTCTGCATTTCACCTGCTTCTGCTATTTATCAACTCATCCTTTTTTCTGAGAAAGCTGATATAAGATTGCATGAGCTTCATCTTCAGTACTCTGCCCTCTCCTTTCTAGGCTGCCTCCAGGACTGTGTGGCCTGGAAGACTGTTGGTGTTGAGCCTCCCTAGGTGCAGATCCAAGGCAACAGAGAGCAGAGCCTCTATTGGCCTGTTTTCTGGCCATTGTTGGTCTTCAGGTTCTGTCTTTTAAAAGTGTAGGGAGGTAAATAAAAGTACAAGCCTGTCTGTAGCTCTGTACAATAGCTGGGAAAGTGATGAGAGGTCAGAGCATCTTTTCTGCCTATAGATAGAAATCAAATTTCCATCCTTCATGAAAGTAGCTGGGAAAGACTTTCTTTCAGAGGCCTATTTCAGTCTCAATAATTCCTGCCACAAAAATAAATCAGGAGCAATCCTGCTGCCATAATGCTGTCCAAACACTGTCCTCATTTTCTGTGACTTGATGCTGCTACTTTCAATATGCCCTGGAAGTGAATAGAATGCAACAATCCTTTTTCTGCTTAAGTTAGCTTGAAATAGCACCACTTTCTAGGCTGGGATGTTAATCATTCAATTTACATTATGTTTCTCAGCATATTAAAACCAGCTATTTGGTGGGTCTTGAAAAAAGTACTTGTTTTCCTAAGAAACTACAATGAGACCAGTAGTGTGAATGTCAAAGAGATGTAATATATCTTTGTTTAAAACTCCCATCAGAAATCTTAGGAATCTTAAATTATTTTGGTTATTAATTTACTTAATGAGTTTGCCGTTCTAATCTTGGGTCAACAAATATTTCTGTCTTGTAAGAAATACTCAGGGCAGGATAATTGTTTTCAACCCCTGAATTTTAATTAATCTTAGCTTGCATGCAAAACAAATCTCTATTTTATTGCATAAAAATATGTATTTCAAAAATGTTCCAATTTAATGTATTGATGATTAAAAGAGAGTGTTTTAAAGGACCCATTCAGTATTTGTGCTTTTAGGGCATTTTTTTTTTCTCTTTCACTTATACACCAACAATGATTCATGCACTGTGCTTTAGAGCATTTATAAATAATTACATGAGATGGGAATGACTTAAAAGGAGCAGGTGTTCAAACTCTTAAAGCTGTTAGATTGGATATGCACATAGATCTTGCTTGTAAAAAGGGATTCTGGGAGTTATAAAACTAGAGCTGTGTAAGCTTGAGATTACCTGCAATTGTATCGGGTTCAGCAAACTTACAAGGAACCTGCCAAACTTGTCAAGTGTGCTGTGCCTCAAAGGCAGTTAGAAAGCATTTTTTAATTGCCCACAAGGTTATGTAGGAGTTTGAATACATTAGGAAAGCAAGTTTTCTTATTATACTATAAAAGGCCACAAAAAACACATGATGTCTCTCCTTATTCCAGTCTTGCTTGCTTGCTCACTCTCCTGCAAATACAGACACAAACACACACACACACACACATAAATATAAATATCATATTCAAACCATAGCAAAAATGCTACAGAAGGGAGCATGTCTTAAAAGGATAAAAGCACATTGGAGCCAACTTAGAAAATTACTTTTTTTTTTGGTACAAATTAATTTTGCTGAAAGTTTATGTTTATTTAGCTTTTGAGTCAAAGATTCAAATGGTAGTCATTCCTTGGCTTACACAGTAAAAGATGTGGCTGCCAGCTCTGCTCTAGAAATCACCACCCTGGTGGAAGGTCCTCAGACCATCACCTACGCAAATAACACTACAGTGACAAACCCTTACATTCCATGGGGAAAAAGGATGGTTGACACTGAGTGTTATGGGTACCCAGTGCTCTGACTCTGTAAATGTTACCTGCTGGAAGGCAGTGAATATTTTCTGTTTTTATCAAAATGGTAAATTTTGATAATTTTCATGAATTAGTAACAGTTGTTATGAATCCAGTGCTAGGTGGCTTTGAATATAAAAGCTTGAAATGAATGTATATACTTGTTGCTGTAGGTATTTTTTGGTATGGAAATTGGGAAGGTTAATTTAGTCATTTAAATGAGTAAGTGAACTTGTTTGAATGTAACACTAACACAGAAAAAAAAAATTATTTGCTAAAGCTTCCCATATTCAGCATTTTTTACAAAAGCTACCTTAACCACAGGTCTCTAAGGACTTTCACAAAAACTTGAATGTGAGAAACTATATTAATCCTTCAAAATACAAATTTATTTAGAAATAAAATTCAAGTGGTCATTTTTTAATTCTTAGATTGGTCAAAAATTACATCAGAGTAAAAATATATATGAAAATATTAAACCATTTTAGACGTACCTCAGTAACAGCTTTGCACCACTTCAGTAGTAACATGTAAATAAGGTGGTAGAGTATTACCATTTCTAGATGGATTAGTAAAAATGCTTCTAAAAAGAGTAATTTAATTTACTCTGGAAGAGTCCTTTCACAGTTTATAAGAGGTTTTTGACAATTGTTTCTATACAAAGTTATACGAAGTCATAAATCCTTTATCATTAAGTCCATTGAGACCTGGACTATCATGTGGGCAGATAATGTAAGTTACAGGAAGTGCAGCACCAAGAGAAAGTGAATTAGAAACTAAGAGCTTGGGGGTTTTGAAGGGCAATTGTTATTTGTGTCTGGATGCACTGAGTTGATAAAAATAATTCACTTGGCATTGGGTATACCTTTGCTTTGCTTTGAGCCTGAAAAAGAAATCCTTATTTTGGCCAAAATATGAATATTCCATGCTGACAAAACCAATGACAGTCTTGCCTCTAGCTTTTGTACTGTCTTTCACCACAGATAATTTCATCAAGTATAGGTAGAAAAATCACTAGATCTTACAAATTTTTATTGTGCAGCTACAGGCAATAAAATGAAACAACGTTGTATACTACAGATGCATATTGTTGATGTAATATGCCACCTGAAAAGCCAGCTCTTGACAGATGTACCTGCATAATACTTTTCCCAGGTGCCAAGCCAATGATTTCTCTGATAATAATTCACTGAATAACATAAATAGAAATATTGATGAGAATAGTGGCATATAGAACCAACATATAAATAACTGTAAACTTGCCCTTTCCCTAATTTCCCTTCCTCATTAGTGCAGAAATATTTTTTATGTTGCTATTGTTGCTAGAAACTATTTCTTAGAATACGGCAGCTCTCACCTGAAATTAGAGCTGAAGAAATTTTACATGTTGATCTGTTGCTTTGAAATTTGTATATTTTTCTCTAGAAAAAACAGTTTTGCAAGGTTGCAAGAAAGCAACCAGTGATTCAACAATATAAGTGGAGAATGTTCCATGAAACTCAAAATCTCTCCCTTTATTTCATATGATTGGAGAATGATCAAAATCAGTGTTTTGTGTAACAAAATACTGGGATAAAACTGTAAAAGGTCATTGGAATTATGAAAGCAGAAATTGTTTACTTATGACAGGTATTACACTTAAAGAGCTCGTCTGTTTGTATCTGCATGTAAAATATGCATTTGTAACTGCAGTTGTAAGAAATTTTATTTAATTTTTTCCTACAACAGCTTCATCTATTTACATACATGTGATATGTTATACTTTCACAAGGTTTTATAATGTCATACTTTATGAGTACATTATTCTCTAGTGTGTGAAAGTGGAAAAACAACTTTATAATACCAGGACTTCCAGCAAATAAAAACCACAGATTTTATTCAACATTATGCTTTCAAATAAGTCACTGAAAAGTCAAAATTGGAGTATAGGTTGAGCTGCAAGACAAGGGTATGGTAAAATTTCTTCAGGAAATTAACTGGTGTATTCCTTGACACACTTCTCAAAAAAAGCCGCATTAAAAGAAAACAGAACAATTTTATTTCTGATTAAAACAAATGGAAACATGGAAAGTCCTCTTTCCCCACCAAAACAAATTATCCTTGAGGCATTTGACAGTTTCAATTCCTTGTACACCTGTGAAGGAAGCTTTTTCTTTGACCCAGTGAAAGTAACAAGACTTTGTTATCCTTGCTGTTGTGATCTTGGAAGGCTAGGATTTATTTCTCTTCACATACAGTATTTTTTTTAAGCAGCTGAATATATATCTTTAGAGTTTTTACTCTCTTATGCAAAAATAGAAAATGTTAGTGACACTGGTAGCAAAATAGCAATGAAGCATATTAAAAGGTATCAAGAAGGTAATTTAACTGGCATGCATTTTGTAAAAATTGACATAAAATGTATCAATGCTGTTATTTGTAAACTTTAGTTAGAATTTCACTCTTCTGATTTTCATCATACAGGCCTTTATAACGCTTAAACAAGGATAATACATGTTCTTTTCCTAATATTTGGGAATATAGAAAGACAAGTTGCATTGTCAAGTTCTCTTCTGAAATGAACTTCCTGGAAATAATTTCGTCATTTGTCAGAGGGACACGTCTTAAGAATTTTTTTCCCTTTCTGAGAAGGTAAAGCTAAAGCTTTGAACTAGTGAGGTCTTGCACCCTATAGCAGGATGATTTTTCTAGTAATTGAAGTACAAAATATCTGAAACATCCACACTCCACAGCTTGAGAAATAAACTATTCATCCTGCATCATTTTTAACTAAGCAAAGTATTTGCCTGTCAAGGCATGGGACAGAAGAGACAAGAATTAAGGGCACAAAAGCAACAGAAAGCAGGATAAATCAGATTTAAAGCACTAATATGCTACTAGAGAAAAGTATGTTCTGCTATAAAGTGTTCCTGTGGGCTCTTCTACCTTCCTTGATCCTAGCCAAAAAACAGTTAACATTTGTTTAACTACTTCCATATCACCTATTGACACTGTTTGTGTATTGTTACAGAACTATTGCAGCATGCATGTTGGTTTGTCTGCAGGGCACTTTTGCTAGCAGTAATTTTCATCTCAAAAAATTCTGCATCTGCTGCCTCTTCAATTGAATAGTATGAGGTTACATTGAATTTTTCATGTACCAGTTTAATCTCACAAAAACAATAAGTACCTGGGCCTTAGGCATTTTGAAAATACACTCCCTAGAACCCACAGTTAGGATTTCAAGGAAAAATAAATGTTTTAAGAGCAAAAGCTCCACTCATATTCTGTAGGTCTATTTTTCCAGTTGCCTATGAATTTTCAAAATCTGCATAACAAATTTTCAGCATAAAGAACCACAGCTATCTGACAGGTTAAAAGAAAATAATAAAACCAACTATAAGCTTCAGGAAAAAAGTCTGAATAAGCAATGTGTTTTCTTGAACTTATTTTGTTTATATTTTACCATATTTGAAACACAACCATTTTTCTCTGTCTCTAACACGTCATTGTAGCACTTAATATGCTATTAAAAGGAAAGAACTAGTCAGAACAAAGTGTATTCATTGGCATCGCATTTCAGATTTTTTGCTACAAATTAAGTCCCAAAGCTATATCAAGAAGTTTTCATCAACATATGTGTTTTCTACAAAGTCTTGTCTTTTCACACATTAACTCCAGGGACACATGACCCAGTTTTATGTGTCTGAGAAGGAAGATCATGTCCTTGGCCTAAATTTGCTATAGCTTCCATTACAAGAAAATTGTCCAGGCATTTTTCTTTAAAATTTAAAACAACAGTCTGAGTTAGTTATATATTTAGAAAGGTCTTCTGAAATAAGGAAACCTTATGTGAATTTCTACTCTGCTAAAGTACTGTCTCTAAATAAATAACTTCTGAAGTACAGTGATATATTAAAATTCGAATATTATAAATATCTTCTTTTGACCAATAAGAACAATGGAAAAAGGAAACCTTGAAACCTAATAGGTTAAAGAAAAAGTACCTGTGTCATCATCTGAAGAACAGTTTCTTTTTCCCTGTTGTGATGATAGATTTTATGATAATTACTGTGTAGGTGTAAACTAACATTTGAACATTTAAACAAGTGGATACTCTTTGGTTTTGTTGATGCTATTAAATATATAGATATATATTTGTCTCTTTTTTGTTTTCTCATCTCAACCATAAAGACTTATCTTTTTTATGTATTGGATGTTGCCTCCGCTCCAAAGAGATTTTCTTTTTGTCATTACAAACATCTTATTCTTTTTTTTTCTAAGAATAAAACCAAGATATTGCCTGGAGAAAATAATGGCTTGCAAAAGAGAGAGTAAATATTGATAGGGGTAGGCCTGCTGCACAGGGAAAAGTCAAGACCTCTATATGTCACTGAGAGATGAATGAAAAGAAGTTGTTTGGTAAAGTCTGAAGTTCATTGATTAAGGGTGAAGAAATGTTAACCATGCTAATTCCAAATCTGTCACAGGATCAGGATGTTGACAAAGTGTTAAAAGGATTGAGTAAAACTGTCATTAAACACAGTTTCTTCAAAGGATGAAAGGGGGAAAACATTTTTACTGAAGTTTCAGAATAGTTTTGTAAGGATTATAGACTTATTCCACCATTTGGTACAGCACCTTGAAAGTGAAGAAATGAAAGTTTAAGTTTATAACTCTTACAGGTGGTATCCTAGAATGAACATTTAATGGGCTGTCATGTTGTGTTTAGAAGCCCACAACTTCCACATAATAACTTTGATACAAAAATATGCCGAAAAATGCCTTTTTCCATTTACTATTTGCTATACTAGTTTCAAACCAAACCAAAGGTGCTTCTATTATAGGCATATGTTTTCTAAAAATTGTTGAATTAGGACTAAAATAAGAGCAGAATTCAAACAAAAAGAAAACCACGTGCTCCTATTTGTGGTGCTGAAACAAAGCCCCTTTTCTCATCCTTGAAAACTTGAATCTGATTTTGTGTTCTACAAGAATATCTAATCTGTTTCACGTATCCTTCTTAGCCTAGAGCAAGGCTGGTGAGCTTTTATGAAATCAGCCTTACTTTGCACTGTTGTTCATTCAACACTAATGTGACTAGAGACATCAGCTCAAATTTTATTATTTATGTGCATGATTTAGTGCAGGAAAACGTGCTTTTTGGGAACCTTACTGGTTCTGAAGCTTATTCAACTTTTGTGGGCTAATTCATCTTAAAAATGGTCTAGGTGTATATGCCTAAGTGTGTGTGTGTAAAGAATATTACTGAAAGTCGTATATATCATTCAAGAATTATTTAAGCTTTGTCTCCAGAAGACAGTAACAAGGATCTCACCTTTCTTAGTTATAAAGTCTTCTCAAATTCTGGGAAACTTCTGAAAGTTCTGACATGCAAGTGAGATTCAGTCACTTCAGCATTTTGACAAAGCTCATACACATTTACCTTCTTTTCGTAAGTCTGATGTCTTCCTACTATCTTGTTTGTGATATGATACAATCTGATAAGTTTTAAACATACTGGTTGATACACATTTCATGTTTCTGGATATCTAATTCCTCAGCACTACGATAATCTTTATTTGCAATGTTTTAGTGTATAATCTCATAGGGCTTGCTTGAGTAACAAATACCTTTCCGGGTTTTCATTTTGGCCCTGACATTAGTTTTCTTTGCCTCAATTTCTGAAGTGGGAGCAGTTTTCTGGATGAAGCCTCTTTCTCTTTCATCTCATCCCATTGCTTCTATATGCCAGAAATTAAAACTTCTTTAGGTAATGTGCTCTTAAATCTTGGGGCTTAGCCGTAGCAATAAATATTTTTATTTCACTAAAGTGACTCTTTGTACTTGACAAGGTGGCGCCAAAAGCCCATTAGCCAAGAACTTCTCAGAGAGGACAAGAAAATAATTTTTAATATTGATGTCCTCTTTTCATTTTCCATTGTCTACAGAATTACTATTTTTGAATACAGTTGGAGTGTTCCAAGTTTTTTCCTATGAAATCTCAGGAACAAATGCAGTAAGCTATAAGACAGGCTCCAAAAGAGCTTTGTCTATCAGGTGCCAGGTTTTCCTCATTTGTAATGGTGCATAAAGCTGACTTTGCAGATTCCCTGATTTTCCACTGTATATCTTTTTCAGTTACCAGCCTCTTTCATTTTATATTGTTCACCTATATAACATCACTAACCCTCAAGACCTCAAGACTTGTTATGCAATAAGTTGTGAAAGATATATAACACAGGGTGAGTGGAAAAGGAAGAGTTCAATATTTCAGAATTTTATCTGAATATATTGAAAACATCATTCTTGCCACTGTAGGAAAATCTGTTTAAATTAATAATATATTGCATCTAATTATTTTTTAATTTAATTTATTTTAGTGAGTAATCTTGCTATTCATTACTTTAACATTAACAGGCATCAATCTATAAACAACTGGAACAAAAATCATACAAGTGTTATTAAGTAAGATAACTGATTCAACATGCATCCCTCCACCTTGTCATTACCTTTGGTTCTTTCATAATGGGTGCTAAGATTTAGGAGGAAATATTGTACCTTAACATTCAGTAATTAATTTTTAAGTGTTAGTTCAAATATGTCATAGCATAATGTCAGATGCCATATCAAATATCTAACTAGTAACAGAGTTACTTAATCATCAGATATGGGCCAAGAATGTATTACTACCTGCCCCTGAAGAAAGCCGGTATGTAGCCATTTAGGTTATCATTATCTATAGTAGTATAGCAATATAAAATAATAAAAATAACACTTAATAAAATGTATAAGGAAAAGAAAGAAAGGGAAAGAAAGGATAAGTCATATGGCATATGGCACACCTTATCTTTAATAACTAAAGTTACCAAAGTGGGTTTTTTGTTGCGTTGATTTTTTTCCCCCTGTACAGAGGAAATGTAGACTGCTGTTGACTAAATTATAACTCAGAGCAGAGAAATGTCAGTTGTTTCTAGAATTATAAAATAATAGATGTTTGGCTACAAGGGACCAGCAGTGATATTACTCATGACATTGTACCTTCTAGTTAAAGTTTCCATTGATGGTCTTTTACAAAAAATAGGAGTGTTCCTTCTCTGATGTTATAAAGTATGATTAGTAGAGAGAAAGAGAGGCATATACAGTAAGAAATGTGTGATTTGAAAGCTGGAAAACTGTCTCACACAACTTGTGTGTGGAAGGACATGTATTTACAGACTACTAACAATATTATTTTGCTACAGATTGTAAGATCAAATTTGAAAATAATAGAAGAATTATAAATAACTAAAAATATTAAATAAAATAATACATAAAATTAAATGCAAATATTATATAGAGACCTGTGTATAGCAGCTGATATTAACATTGAGAGAGACAGCTCTGTATTCCAAAACGGGAAGGAAGAAAAACAAAGGGTTACTTTGACATGAGGGAGGGCATGTGTGGGGGGGAGAACCTGTAAAGAAGTTTACACAGCAAATTAGAAAAAGGTTTCTAATCATTGCAACAGTGAAAATTTAGAACAGCTTTCCAATAGTGTTTGTGCAAGCAAGAATTTATTAACGTTTAGATGGTTCTGATGCTGTTTATGAGAAGAATTTTATGACTTATTGACTGTGATTAAAATCTTTCTAGCACATACTTTTTATCCTGATCTGTGGAATCTGGAGTCTGCTGGCAAAAAAAATACACTGTTTAAGAGGTAAAAGTTGTACTTTCAAAAGTCACCTTCTCAAAAACAGTTTGTTTTATTTCCACAGGCAATATAAAATACTTATTTGGCAGGAAAGATCAAGGTAAGTACAAAGGACTTTTCCCAATGAAAGTGCAACAGTACTTACATTCAGTCCATTGGCTGCAAAAGGGTATGGCCTGTATACCCATGATGGGTTGCAATTTCTAGGTACGTGGATAGAGTGCTGCTCTCCAGCTAAAAAGAGAGGGAGACAGTTTCTCAACAATGGGTTTAGAAATCCCAAATGGGCTTAATTTGGATTATATTGTAGTTCCAAGGGCTTTCCAAGATTCCATTATCGCAGAGATTCAATGTATAGTTCTGAGGGAATTAAACATTATATGGCAAATCCCCTTATTATGTGCCTTTGTAATCCTTTACAGGGGTCAAGTTTCAAAGAAGGACTATTAAATAGAAATTATGATTTTCCTGAACTGCTGTGATATCACAAGAATCCATTTTTCTTTCCAGATGTCAATTACATATTTGAAAGGCACCAACACCATTCTCGTTTATATTGGTTTCTGCATGTGAGTGACCTTTGTTTAACCTGAGTTGTTACAGATTTATTCCAGTGGAGGAAACAAATTATATGCCTAATATACCAGTTTGCTTTCTGTGCTTAAGAGCTGGAATGCCATTTTAAATAGACAAAAAAATAGAGTTTATGTATATAATTTTTTCCTGAATCAAGGATCCATAAAGGACCTGCAATTCTAATGTGAACTCTGCTTTTTTTTGGTCAAAAATTCTTTTCTCATGTGTGAATCAAATTGAGCTTTTGTTTCATTCTGAGTTCCAATTAACCCCCTCTAATGTCAGCAACATCTTTTTTTCACACTTAGGTGTAAAATGAGTGAAATTCTGCTTAATGCAGTTCTGTGCTACCTTGCCCATAGTAACAATAGAGTATGTTTTGACTGGAGATAAGACTGATGATGGTCAGTTGCAGTTCTGCTTTAATTCAGACAAAAATGAATACGTGCACAAATTGATACTTTGGGGTCCCTAGGTCAATAAAATTTTCATTAAGAGCATCATTTGCTTCAGGTTTTCAGTTACCCACATCTAACTGTCTAGTGCTATTTGTGATGGCTGGGGTATTTCACCTGGAATCCAACCAGTGGTTAGGACTTCCAAAGATGTGATACTATGTATACAGCTCCTCATTGATGTCTTAGGTCTCCATGTTATCTTAAAAGAAAAGTAGGTAACAATTTGTGGGAAACAGCATCAAGCCATGTATGTGTATCTAGTGATTTTCTACATTACAAAAATAAAAATGTCAAGGGAAAATCTGTTGTGCACTGAATACAATAATGATGTAAAAATAAGCTGCAGCTTAGAAAGCATTTAATATTTTTATGCAGAGTGTAAGGCGTGGGAAATAGTTACAACTAGACTTGAAAGAGATATAAAATGGCCACTTAAGATATATGGATGGAGATGGACTGCAGATAGTATGGATAATAGTACTGTGCCAAAATTCTCTTTAATAATTTTCATAGCTAATATATTCTTCATTCAAGTAATAGAATATATGTTGAACCTGAGTTTACTTTCCACTGTGATAGCATGAAGTAAATAACTCTGTTTAAGTAATTTGGGGTTCTACTAGCATATAACTGATGTAAAAAGCTAATCAGGACCATTATATCCTCTGTGTGTAAGCCAAATATACATTTGGATTTTCTTGTGAGAATTCCAGTAAGACTACTATTAAAAAAAAACAAAACAAAAAAACCAACTAGACTCCCCCCAACCCCTACCCCCACATATAGTGAAATACAGATATTAACCAAAACCCCTTGGCCTCTTTTCATTCTCTGCTTATTTAGTCTGTTTTCAGACATAAAACCTCAGTAATAAATTTATTGCTTGTTTTAGGCAGTTGACTGTATTATTGTATTCCTGAATTAATGTTACAGTAGTCAAGCTGCTTAAAGACTTCTGAGATTTTAGATAGCTTATACCAAAAAGAGAACATATGAAACAACTAAGCAGTGAAGACAAAAGTAGAAATAAATAAACAGATTTGGTCTTAAATGTAATTCATAAGAAAATCTGGGTAGATCACTGTTATATGTCTAAATCCACAGAGTAGTTATTTTATGTCTCTTAGTAAACTGTCAGGAGTTTTCTTTTTCATTTCTGTTGGTATCATAACTTTCCAGAGCTAAACAGAACTTTACTTAGGTATAGAAATAGGATTTCACGTTATGTAAAATGATTGTATCAGTCAGCTATTGTATTGCAGCAGCACTGTACCATGCACTGCCACAACACAGTGGGATACTTCTAAACTCCTTTTGGGCTATGCAGGCCAGAGAAAGGCAAAGTGTAAGAAAATAAA
>JAWWLV010000088.1:83364816-83381061 GCA_035041135.1 Platyrinchus mystaceus
AGCACAGCTGTGTTCTCAGCAGCATGGCCTCAATGCTCGTGACTGCTGCCTGTTCAAGGACAGATGTATTGGTCACAAAAGTTACACAGAGTCCTTTATTCTGTTCCCTACACCTCTCTTGCAGTTGTCTGAGAACAACTGTTGTTATACAGAAATGAAAATCCAGGAAAGTAAAACCAGCTGCATTAGTACCTGTGATAATTTGAAAGGGATCAACATATAAAAGCTTTTCTATAAAATAAACCAGAGAGCCAGCTTTCAATTTATTCAAAATACCTTTTTTTTCCCCCCTTTCTCTCATGCCTACAGATCTGACTTTTTTGAATGACTTTTCAAAAAAATAAATCAAATACCTTACTTAATCTATACTCTTTTATATGATATTTAGGGAAGCACAAATCAATAATTTATCTGAATATAAATGTGGATGACAAAGAGAGGATGACAGGTGAAGAATTAAATCAACAGACTGAAAAGTATTTGGATGCCATCTCATTTACTCCAAAGAGCTAATTGAATCAAAAGAACCTCTACAAAAGAACCTTTATAAAGTTGTAAAATAGATTTTATTTCAAATCAAGGATTAATTATTTGAACTGGATTAGAAAGACTCCTTTGCAAATAGATGTCATTCACTTCTCAAAATTGGATTTATTTGCAGGTGAGGACTAATTAAATGTAAAAAATGTCTTTTTGCACTGCAGGCCAAAAAACCCCACCTCCTCTAATACATATTCAAAATGAAACTACTCCTGAAAACAATGCAGAGTTAAACCACTATACATAGTGGTTTATATATAGTTTTGTATATATATGATAGTCCTGCAAAATGCCCTGTCCTGTAGAGAGCTGAGTTCATAATCAAACAGGAATTTTGCTTTGTAGACCGATGGAGGCTGGGAGACTGTTGAGATCTAATGAAAACATTTTCCTCTGGGAGATTTTTTTTTCATGTGTAGATGTCTGTCACCCACTGTGACTTAATTCAGAGTGACATGAAGCAGTAACTTCACATCATAGAGACTTTCTGCTACTTGGTGTGCCCTGGTGGTAGAGCATTGTTAAGGAGGGTTCAGTACATCACGGGATGTTAAAAAAATTTTTTTAAGAAGGACCATAATTGCATATAACTGTATTCTGAAGAAAAATATGATACATGAAAATCACTTAGACATGGAAAAAATGTCCAGTTAGTACTCTAATATAACATTTCTCATGCTTCTAAGATGTGGAAATCACATGTATTTTGTGACAAGGCAATATCTAAATAAAGTTTCCATAAGAAAATTACTAAAAATTTACTCAAACATAACAAAGTCTGCTGCAAATATTGCAGTGTGGTATAGCAAGCTACTCTTAGCATCTGTTCGATAACTTTCCTCAGAGGCGATAACCAGGTTTTAAAAATTAAGTTTTGATCTAATGGAATTGCCTAACTCTGCATCACATCCCAAAAATGCTGGTAGCCTAAGCTACATCCTTGTACTACAGGTAAATTTAATAGAGCACTAATATAGCATTAAAAAGCTTGTCTAAAATACTTTCCAATGCCTTTGAGCCTATTTGCTACAGTGAAATCCTCTTGACTATATTCAGTCAGAATGAGATGGATTAAAAAGCTGTTAATTAACTTACTCTACTAAACTTACATACCCAAAAAAACCACCAAAAACCAAAACTTTCAACATACTAGAAGCATTCGTGAAGGTTTTATAGGACTTATAAATTGTACAGGCCTTGTGACAGAAGAAGGTGTATGGATAAGTGATTTTCCACTTTCCTGTCTAGCCCTTCACTTCTTCTTAAACATGGAGATACTCCTACCATCCCTGAAGAGACAATAACAGACACTGGCAAGCGCAGGGATGAATGTCAATTTCCCAGCACCCAGTTAACACTCTAGCAAATAGATATACATTTATTTTCTTGTTCTAGGATGCTTTATTTATCTGTTTTAGACAATTCAAACTTTGAGTGGTGTCTCTTAGGTTCCTTTTCTGACTGTATGCTCCCCTTCTTCCCCACTCTCAACTGTTCACTCTCTGTAGAGCAGAACCAACCCCATCCTTTTCAAAGCATATGTCCCCAACACTGTGTCCAAATGGGCTAAAAAGATATAGCCCTTCATTTTGGCTTTGCCTATTTTTAATTCTTTCTCTAAAACAACTTAGCTTTAAAAAGAACAATTGGACTAATCATCAGAAGGATTGCTCTGCATGGTCTCAATCTGCATATCAATTATATCTGTTGTGGGTTTGCCGACCAGCCCCCCTGGGACTGAAAAAGTTTTGCCAGGTGGATTTCCGGAGCAAAACCAATCAAAAGTTTTAGTAACGCCTCTGCCAATTACATATTTAAGGAAATGGAAAAGAAGCTTTGTGACGCAGAAGAGGTAAGAGCCACGAGGTGGCAAGGAGAAATTGGGAGCCATGTAAGGAGAGTCAGCAGGCCTCCCTCTTGCCCCGGCTCTGGGCCAGAGGCAGGTTGTGGCATTGAAGCCCATCTGGCTGAGACGTGTAACAGAGTGGGGGAAAAGCTCTAATGAAAGACTGTCTGGACAAGACTGCTTCAAAAAGAATTCCAGGCAGAGAGATAATGAAGCCTCCAAAGTCAGAGCTAGCAGCCGGAGGAGAGAGAAGCCCGAAGAAGGGGGAAGGACAACTCCTTTCCCCTCCCCTGTCCCTTCAGGAGGAAAAAAGCTGAAAACTAAAATCCCTGCCATCTGTGGAAAATTACTGGGTGAGGAGATCCCCCTGCAGCTCACGGAGGAGCCTACATTGAAGCAAGTGGATGCATGAAGTAGCTGAAATCCCATAAAAAGCCTAAAATGAAACAGAGTCTTGCTGGAGACCTGTGACCCATTGAGAGAAAAACCTACACTGGAGTGATTGGGCCCGGGTAGGATCTTGTGATTCCAGTGAGGGGATTCATGCTGATGCTGCTGAATTTGGGACCCTACAGGAAACAGGGGTGGACTCAAAAAGCCATTATCCCCTGTAACTGTGAGAAGACTATGGTAAAGCAAATGTCCCTTTGCAGTCCATGGAGGACCTCCACAGGGTCTGGGTAATCCCCAGTCTCCGGTCTTAGCCCAGGAGGGGGGTAGGCCCAGCCCTGAGGACGACATAGAAGAGAGAAAAAGAGAAAGACAGTTCCAACTGTGATGAATTGGAGCTGTCGTCCTAGAGACAATAGAAGAAGAATTTTCAAATGCTGCAGAATTGTTTAGAAGACCTGTAGCTCTGGAAGTGGAAAAGTGACTGTTTCTCCTCCTAAACTGATAGAAGGGAGGAAGGGTACTTCTGTAAATACATAGTACTTTTGCCTAGTTAGAATTGTTGTATATATATACTTCTTTAGTTTTTACCCTGCTAGTAATAAATCCTAATATTATTTCCTCCTCATCAGATCTCTTTTATCAGCATAAACCTTCCCTCAACTTATAGCAATTGTGTGTGGGGGTGGTAAAGAAATTGGCCTAGGGTAAACCCACAACAACATTTCAAGAAAGAGCAGAGTCCAGGGAAATTCCATACTTCTGTGCTTTCTCTACGGAAGAAATTTTGGAAGCTGTCCCTCAGGTCTTTCTTCTTTTCTTCCCAGACAGCTCAAGTGCGCATGTGCCATTCTTTGGCCGGCAGACCAGGTTGGGAATGTGTCTGGGATGGGAAGGAGAGTCTCAGAACAAACTATCTATGTTTCAAAATGAAAAGAACTCTTGAATCCAGTGAACAGTAGTCCAACTACATATTTTTCAGATTTTTAAAATGCTATAAAATTACTTCAGAGGTTTTGCCTTCACCAACCTCACCTCTATATGGCAAGTGATATGATAAAATCATACTAAAACATTCACCTGAAAAATTGGTTAAGGTTTAAAGAAAAATACTGCTAACCAAAGTTAGTTGGTCTGATTTGCTGGCTGTGACCCACCCACTACTACAAATGATAACACCTCCTGACGAAAGGGTGAAAAATATTTGGTCTTTGTGGGTTTCTTTTCATCTATTTTCAGAGTTAATTCCATAATAGGGAATTTAAATGTCCCTTTTCAATACTTAAATTTTGCTGAAGACCTGCCCCAACTTATACGTTATACTCTTCTTTTTAAAGCAGCTGAACTAGGAGGTGACACAGTATGTTCCAATTTAGCTCTTTAAATAGAAATTAAGTTTTAGAGTATCCCAGTTGCCTGAGGCTACTGTGCACAACAGCTAAGCAGGAGACTGAAGCAGACTCCTGTGATTTGGATGACTTTGCTATAAAAAGTCTCTGTCTACTATACTGTAAAATGTTTAGAAATAATAGAAAGAGATTATTTTTCTATCTCTTCTATGTAATTCCCTGTTTCATTTCCATAATATTCACAAAGAGTACATCCTGAGATCAGCATTATGTAGTAGGGAAATTTCATTTCTCCTGTGTTTCCTGGATTAATTGAATTAACTTTCTAGGTTTAATTTCATAGCTATGGTTTATATGCTACATTTTCCATCATCAGTATTGCTATGGGCATGAATCTGAAAGGGTGTTTTAAAATCTTGGATTTCAGCAACTGCCTTTTGCCAAGAGTTCACTTAGGTTTCAGGAGACCAAACTTCAGTTTCCATGTTTACTGGTTTCCTAGACAAACTTGATCAACTCACCTCATCTCTATCTGTGCTCTAATTCCACAGCTGTGAAATGAAGATGGCCACTACGAACCTCCATTGTGGAAGAGGCTGAGACAACAAGAGGTAAATATGTTTATTAAGGTTATTATACCTTAATATCTAGTTAGATATAGTTTTGTCCTATGTAACAGACAACTTCAAGCCTAAGCTCTCTTCTCTCCTAAGAGGAGGGGGTTCAGTTTTTTCTTATGTTTTATCTGTGATTTGAAGACCCAACTGGGCATGAATAATGTTCAGGTGTGTGCTGACCAAACCAAACCAAACCAAAATATCTGAAGTCTCTGTTACAAATGAGTGTTTTCAGCTGTATAAAGAATCACCATCAAAGGTTTCGTTAAAAAGTAGCTTTTAAAATAAATTTTGTGTGAATTTGTGACTTTAACAGAGTTCAATGGCAGGCTTAACTCTATTACTTGCTACATATGTGAAGCATACATAGGAAAATTGGCTTAGAATCAATTTAGAATTATTTATATAGACTTGAGATGCAGGAGGACAAGGGTGCAAAGGATATGGATACAAAAAGGTAAGGGTGTAAAGTGGTTTAGCAATGCTTAGTCATTGACTTATTCAATATTTATGAAGTGATGAAATAGAATTTACTACAATTATAAGAGTGACTTAATTATAGATTCGTTACAACAGCTTTCATACCATAATCAATTCTCATGGATACAAAAAGAGATGTGAGACTCTATGTATGTAAAGGTACCTATCAAAAATTTCCTTCAGGTTCATTGAAACATTCACATCAAATCCCTTAGTTTTACTCAACTTGTGTGACTTTCACTTTGAATAGTGTGTGTCTGTGTGTGCGGATGTTTATCAGTCTCTACTTTGTCATCACTGATGGTCTTTCAAGTATCACAAACCTGAGGGCTCATGAGCTCCAAGAGACACCACTTTCAGAGGGAGGTGTTGATACAGCCCACTGCATTCCAGGAGGGCCCAAAGAGGATCAGTTATAGGGTCAGAAGATGATTTGTTTTAGTCATCAGTAACTGGTCATAATCTATATTGGTAACTACTGGATTTTTTTTTTTTTAATAATTTTTTTTTTCAAAAAAGTCCAGTAATAACAGAAGCATTCCACTTGGGTTACAATTCAGGCAAATGATGTACCAAGGCTGACAAGGATAACCACTTATCCTTCGTCCTCCACCTAGGCCAGAACAGCTGGTGTTCCTCTTATGGTCTTACCATCCAAGTGCTCTTGGTATGGTCAAGGGTTGCTTCTGGGCTGAGAGTGCACATTGCCAATTCCTATGTTTTGGGTTTTTTTCATTCACCAATATCCCCAAATCCTTCTCTTACAGGGTATTCTCAAGCAATCTGTGGTCTTTGCTGATACTGGGGATTTCTCTGACCAGATGCAAGTGCTCAGCATGATGTCATTTTCAAATTTGCTGAAGATGCTCTCAATTTTACTAAATATGCTATTGATGAAGATGTTAAATACTGTTCATTCCAGTATAAACCCTTCCAGTATGAACCCCAGTATGAATCCCAGTAATGAGGATACTCATTACTGCTTTCCATTTGAACATTGAGTAATTTACTGTAACTCTTTGAATGTGGCCATCCAGACAATTTCATATTCATCTAACAGTCCATCCATCTAGTCCATATCTCTTCTATTTAGAGGTAAAAATATTGAAGGGATCCATATCAATGGTCTTACAGAAGTTCAGGTAGATAACAACTGAAGCTTTTTCCTTGTCCACTGATGTAGTCCCTCCATCTTAGAAGGCCACTATTAGATTTGTCAGACACAGTTTGGCTCTGGTGAAGCCGTGTCAGTTCTCTCTAACCCCTTGTTCCTGTGTTCTGTGTGCTTCACCATACCTTCCAGGAGGATCCATTCCATATTGTTACTGGGCATAGAGATGGGGGTGACTGGATGGTGGTTCCCAGCATCTTTCTTGGTTTTTTTACCTTTCTACCTTTTAAGGACAGTTATGATATTTTCTTTTCTCCAGTCATTGGGGACTCCACCTGACTGTAGGTCAGAGAGTGGCATAGATTTTTAATGTTTCAGATATTAGCTTTTCAAAATAACCCTCTTGATTTCCAAATTAACTGAAAAAAATATGATTATGATATATATATAAAAGTCTCAGTTAAATTCAGCTCTTTCCAGTTTCTATATAGTAGAGGCAACCATCTCATGATCCAGGTTCTGGGTTCTTACAGAGGGACAGTCAATTTTCTGAGAATTAGTGGATTTCTCTTGTATTATGATTTAACTCCATGCAACAACCAAGTACCATGCAGCCACATGCTCACTTGCCCACCACTGGGATGGGAAAGAGAATTAGAAAAGTAAAAGTGAGAAAACTTGTGTGTTGAGATAAAGACAGTTTATTGAGGAAAGCAAAAGCTGCACATGCAAGCAAAGCAAACCCAGTAATTTATTCACCACTTTCCACGAGCCGGCAAATGTTTGGACACACCCGGGAAAGCAGGCCTCTATCATGCATAACGAAGACAAATGACATCACTCTAAGTATGTTTCTTCCTTTTCCCCTAGCTTTCATTTGCTGGAGATGATGTCATATGGCATGGAACATACATTCAGTCAGTTGGAGTCTTCTGTGTTCACTCCCAACTTCTTGTGTACATTCAGCCTAATCCCTGCTAGGATATTGTGAGAAGCAGAAGAACCCTTCGAGTCTATGTAAGCCCTGCTCAGAAGTAACAACAACATCCCTGTGTTACGAACACTCTTTCCAGAACATATCCAAAACATGGCCTCATATCAGCTATTATGAAGGAAATTAACTCTACCCCAGCCAAAACCAGCATATCTTGAAAAGTCTGTGTTTCCTACATTTAAAATGCAAATAGGACCCTGAAAATAAGAACAAAACTTCAATTAAAACAATACTCTGCAAACCACAAAACAAAAGCCCAATAGCTTTGAGACATATAAACTTCTTTACTTCTCTCAACAGAGGGCTAAAATATGTATGTTTTTTCAAACTTGTAACTGTTTACCATGGCATTGCTTCTCATGACAAGAGACTGCGTATATCCTGAGCTATTTATCAATCTCCTCTAGCATACAAAAGTGCTCAAATGATCCTTACCTGAAATAAATAAATAAAGCTTTCCTTTGCCCTGGCGTATTCAGCAATGTAGCACTTCAACCAAATATAGGGAAATGTGATCTGCCTATGTCCTTGTCACTATGTAAGCTAGAAGAAACAAAAAAACAAACCCCCAAAACATTAATAATACTAAGCTTCCTCCTTTTAAAGACAAGCCACAAAAGGGACATAATAATCTGTCTAAGGGAGAGTCTTGGATTGCCTTTTATTTTGAAGTAATAATTGCCCTGCAACCACACATGCATCCTGTAGCAACACAGTTGTGTGTCTATAATCTGTTCTTTGCAAATTTCTGATCCATTGCAGATAAACAGACTTTTATTCAAGATCCAAACCCCTGATTTTGATGAGATCTTAAAAAAGCTTTCACTTTTCTCTCACCAGCTTTGTCTGAATTCCCTGGCAACTTTGTGCAAGAGAATTCTGGACCTTTGCAAGATGCTTTAGCAGTAGTTGGTAGTGTTAACCCCCTGTCCTTAACATGAACAAGATGTTTTTTCTACATATTATTAGTTACGAATTTTTTTTATACTGTTGCATGAGTTGTAAGAAAGAACAGTTACCACACCAAGCACCAATTATTTGCATTCTCTTGATGAGGATTTGATTGCCCTAATGTAACTTAGTCCTCTAAAGTTACAACCAAATTTTCACCAGGTCAAAGAATTTCTTTGTGAAAGAAATCTCATTATAGCTGTACCTCTGGATATCTTGGATGGTGTTTTAACATGATCATTTTAGTAGTGCGAGTGCATATGGGACACTCATGATAAAAGCAATGGTTGAAAGAGAGAAAGAATGATTGCTTGCAACTATAAGCTCCACATGACCTTGAAAATGGAAGATCACAAAGAATTCAAATATATGATGCAACATAGAAATGATTTAAAATACTCTTAAAAGAAACAGCTGTAGCAAGATGAGAAGAAAACAGATAATTGACACCAGATGTCCCTCTCAGACAGTGATGAAAGAGTAATTACAGAGGGAGAGATAGCATCCTGCAGAGAGCAGATGAGCTTTACCAGCAGCTCTACAAGAATGCATAGAGACAAACATGACAAGTTTCACCACCTCCTATGACATAAAGAGACATGAAGAAAAAATCTTACCTTATGCCCTCAAAAAGAAGATAGAGAAAGTCATGAAACCTTTAAGAGGAAAAATACCTGGAACAGATGGCATCACTAGTAATATCATAAAAGTTGGAGGGAAACCAGTAAGCCAGCCAGAAAAGCTAATCAACTTGAACTATAGTGAATGAAGTGTCAAAGGACTGGAATTATATTATAATCACTCTTCTGCATTGTAAAAATGCCAAAGGTGCTGAGACATACAGCCTTCTTATAGACTTCCAGCCATTTCTTATATTGTTGAGCACATTAGCTGAGCAATTGACTTTTGTAACAGCTACAGTTCAACTACCCCAAAATAGATAAGAATACTTAATAAAGCATATTTCATATTCATGTAGTAAACTACTAAATGCACATCATTTCATGAGATAGATAAAGACTCTCTGTCAGACTCTGCCTACATGCCTAAGTAATGATATAGCAATGTGTGAAAAATAAATTCCTTCAAATCAAACCCTAACAAAATGACTCAGTGCTCTAGACACATTCCTTAGGGAGAGGATGAGAGGGATCATGAACTATATGTGACAGATGTTAGCCAGAGTGCTTAAAGCTCTACTGGGAAGCAATTACATTACAGTGATGAGGGTGGCTTGAGAATCTATACAGACAAAAAAATTATGAGCAAAAACTAACTTCTGAATATGCCTACATATCCCTTCTGTATAAATTTTAATATTGATAAGAATATTTTCAATCTATAATATGCAAACACTTTACAGAATTTAAACCTAATATTTTTTTAAGAATTTTTAAAGTAACTTTAGACAGTGTTCAGAACCAGTCTGATTAGATTTGTTCAGTACCTGAACTTATATTAAGATCCTTAATTGCTTGTCATTTAACAATGTGTCTTTAATAAAACTCATCTGTAAACCTGATGAATAATAATGTTTCTCTTGATTATATGACTATATCTTTTATTACCTTTTTTACACTAAAGAAAACAGCATTTAAATGACCTTTTACTTTATGCATTTTTTCCTAATTTGATTCTAATTTAGTAATGTTGTATTAGTCTAAAAAAGCAACAAATTGGTTTGTTGTTCTAAAAAACAATATTAGTTTTGAATAACATTTTCATGACAAAGGTGCTGTTCTCTTTCCTGTGGAATGTTTTAGCTAATTTTTTTCTAATTAGCTAATGTAGGTTGGAACACAAAAGGTGAAAGTGTGCTGGAGATTTTTGTTGCTCTAAATTGTTAAAATGTTACCTGAGGAACTCTAATTAGATAGCTCATTGTTAACATTATTTTTCTAAAGTACATTAAGTATTTGATAGGAATGCTTATTGGACGGTGAGTGAAGAATTTAACTTCAGGTTAACTTTCTAGAAGATTAGAAATTTGGGAACCTTTCCCTCATGGGACAGTGGAAACATTATAAAATGTCTTTAAGGAATGATTCAGTCACCACTAAAAAAGCATTTATGATTTAATATTAAAATGCTGTGTTCAGAAATAAATCTTCATTGGCTGGAGAGTGCCTTATCAGTACAGATAGTATCTTTGTTGATAGATCAAGGCATAATTATATCTATTTGATGAGCTTTGGATTAGATCCATGGTGAAGTACGCTGGTTCTTATTGTGTCTGCTTTTAAAAAGCACTGGTAAAATAGTCTGGATGTCAGTCTAACGGTTATGCTTTCTTTCACATTTGTATTGATATGTGCAAAAAAGGCACTTCTACACTCAAGAAAAGCTTGGTGTATTTTTGGTTTCCAGCAGTGGAATTTTCAGAGGGAAAATTAAAAACCTACAAAATACGTTTGCAATGAAGGCATGAAGGTTCCACGTAGGGAGCTCATGCTCTTGAATAGCACCATTGAGTGTACTCCATCAAAACAACTGGCAGTTGAACATTATCAGAAACAAAGAACATTATCAAACACATGTGAAATGATAATTATGCAACTGTCATTAGTCAAATCAGCAGCTGTTAGAAGACAACTCTAAGTGACAGATGGAAACATTCTTTTTCTTTTCCTTCCTCCATTTCCATTTTCCTCTCTCTCTCTCTGCTGAGATGAGACCTTTTTTAAACTGGAATTTCCTAGGAAAGTGGGGCATTAAAAATAAAGATTAATCACCTTCTCTTGTGTCCAGCAATGCTTTGTTAATTTGTCCAAAACAGTTAAATAATGAACAATGTTTTCCTCTGATGGATTCTGTTTTCTCTCTTGAGAGTAAATATGCATGAAACCATGTCTGGTTTTGTATGGATAAAGACAAAAGTAATTGTAGGAGTAGAACCAAGCAACATTTTTTGGAACAATTTTACATGATTTTGTGAAAGTAACTAAAGACTTTCTGAAAACATGACTTGAAGACTGTGTGTGAGAACAGTCAGTGTTAAAGAGGTTCTGACCAAATCCCTTTTCTAAGGATTTTCCTCCCCTTTAGAGATTCTTTTAAATATTCAACATTGCACTGCAAGACCAACAAGGCCAACACTGACTCAGAATAGATAATGAAATATGTCTCTTGTTTGTATCACACATTCTTGGAAGAGGTATAAGCCTCATGGAGAAGAGATGAATTGCATGAGAAAGATGAAATAGTGTCAGTTCTCCATGCTGGTGAACTGTAGAAATGTTTAAAAACAGTATCATTTTCAAGGAGCTCCCTATAAATTTTCATTTTGTTTTGGTCAAGTTTTGTATATGTATGTCCTTCAGAAAATCTACATTTTTATTATAATACTTCTGTGCATAAAAACTCATCATAAAACCACTGTATAGGTGAGAGTTTTATATGTCTTCTGTGGGTAGAGTCAAGTACACAAATATAAATTTATATGGTGAACATGGAAGAGAAATTATAATTTTGTCTGTTTCCTCCATGTAGCATGGTGGAAATAATAGCTATATATTTATTTTTCACATCTCTTCCTCACAAAAAAACACACGAGCATACAGGCAGGGACATTAGTTACACAGATCAGAAACTTTTTTTTTTCATATATCTGAGACTTTCATATATTTTTGGATAGTTGATTTTTAGTTATTTTTAAAACTACTCTTTCCGAGCTGCTCTTGAGTTTTGTGGAAGAGTAATGCAAATGTTTATTTATTCCAATTTCAAAATATCCACAGCATGCAATGGTTTCAGATTGCAATAACTGTTTTCTAACATTTATGTTGCTTGCTGATATCTAGAAGCTGTATCTTTTTTTAGGATCAGAAGTCATCTAATGGAATGAAATCAAGAGCTGTCACCATTTTAGATATATAAATTTAATTATGACTCGATTATTTTAAAATAATCTTCATAGGCTATTCCTTGAGACAAAAAAATGTAAGCAAATTGCACAATTTTAGGCATAAAAACCAACTATACTCCTTTTTAAATGGCAATTCTTGTCTCCTATTTTTATAGATATATAAATATGGTTATAGAAAAGTAAACATATTTTTAAGATGTCCCTGGATATTAGATCAAACAATGTTTCAGGAAAATAACCAATCTCTGTATTACTGCAGCATGCCTATCCTATTTCTTAATTCATATTTAGAAACAAATGAAGGAGGAGTAGACCCATTGGACAACTTGCCTGAATATTTGGCTGACTCGATTCATGTCTGTTTAGAGAGGTGGTTTTATTGATCATTTTTTGTAATTTCTGGGTCAAAGAGCTGTTCAAGGTGACATAAGATCTCAGACTGTCAGGACAGAAACTAGAGATGACATAATGATCTATCTTCTGCCCTCATTTACCTATTCAAATTTTCAAGTACCCTGAGAATAATATTAAGAAATTGTTGTTAGTTTCTTAGTTGATTAGCTAGAACTTCAACATGATTTAGTTATTAGTTTATTGCCACACATTTTTTACATAGCCAAGTAAAAAATGGCAGTAAGCAAATTCATGAAGATATAGATGTCAGTGAATCAACTCAGTATTTCATTTCTGCATTATAAAATTATAATCCAATTTTTTTTTTTATATCTGCCCTTTCATGAATTTATTTTGGAGTCAAGTTAGATTTCCTGTACAGCAGGAGCTCTTTATATTAGATTTATATTTAGTTCCTTTGATAACTGAGGTGTAGAATTCCTAGTAAAGCTAACACATGATGTGCGGTTTAGGTCATGGTCTTGTTGCAAAAAATACTCTTTGAATCATTTCTGACAGTTTTATAAGCCTTCTTATATCAAAGACATCAATGAACCATGCCTCATTAATTGTGTGAACATCTATTGCCCTTCATGTATAAGTTTCAAAGTTAGAATTCAGGTTTTTCCTTCCTGCAATGACATGAAGGTGCTTGCCTTTCTAACTAGTGATGCTCCAAAAGAAAATGATTCATAGATTTTCAGCAGTTTTCTGAGAAGCAACATATATATCATTTTAAAAATACAATTGAATTTCCTTACTAAGAAGGAAAACTGTGGAAAAAACCTGACAAGCATTCACAATTTAAAAAAAGAAATGCTGCAGTACATTCCAGAATGGCCTTGGAGATGCATTTGTCATTTCAGCAGGCCTAGCTTTGGAAGGTGAGCCCAAGTCTCATCCTTTTGTGGGGATAAGACAATATGGCTGTAGACCTAAGAGCTGAGAAGCCCCACTAGATCTCACAGTCAAGGCCACAAAGACAGCAGGAGGAGGCTCACTCCCTCTGTATGAATACAATCCCCTAAATATTTGAAAGACCGATAGAGTTGGAAAATTAACTAGCAAGTTATCACAGTAGTGATTGTCAATTATGTTCTTTCTTAAGAAATAATAAATAGGTAGCAATATAGTCTAATATAATGCAATTTAGCATGGTATAAATGTAGGTGGGATGAGGACATTAATGAGAAGATACTATCATTTTAATCAGGTGTTTTTGAAACATCGAAAATTATAGATTCATGCTGATTTTTAATAAAATATACAATACTATAAACCTACAGGAATAGCTGGTAAACATCTATCACTTTCTAATGCAACCAAAACCCTAGATTCCTTTAAATTAAAGTGAATTGCATAGGAATAGCAAATAGTGACAGCAATAATTACTGAATTTCTATATTCAGAGAAAACTGGGACTTCATAAATATCAAATAAAGTTCTAAACCATATACAGTGTATGCTAGTTTCCAAAAGCTATAAATTCAGTGATTATGTCCACTTACCTATTATTTACCTATCTTTGTCAGTATAAATAAACAGAAAAGCTGCAAGCATTTATTGGAAATGAAAAAATCCTGAAAATCTGCCATTTATTTATAATGGAGTTGAACTGATTACACTGCACACTTTGCTTCTTCAGATAGGCACCTCATTTTTTTTTTCATCATGCATTTGAGATAGGAGGTAACAGAAAATATTTATGCCTTTAGTGAAACCGTATGCACTAAATCCAACAATTCTTTTCAGATCTCAGGGTGGTATAATTGAAATGAAGCTTCATATATAAAAACATAAGATAGACATTAGCATTTTCAGTGAATGTAAAAAACATTCAAGTCTGGTTCAAAACAGAAGTACAACATATTTCTGAATAAATATAAGAAAAGATACAAGTTATTTAATATAAGAATAAATTAAATAAATCAGAATCCTAAAACTGTGGGTAACAAAACATAGCAGGTTAACATGGGATGCAGGGCAAAAGGTTGACATTTATGTAAGTTAACTATTGTTTCTTTTTAATTTATATAGTTTGTTTACTGTGATTAATATAATATAAGGCTTGAAGGTCTTTCCTAACCTTTTATAAAACGAGACAGAAGGCTGTGGCCATTAGAAGTTATTGCATAAGTAAATAACTAATACAAATGTTCTGTACTGACCTTTGACTGGATGGAAGATCTGTTTTTCCAAAAACTTACCACCAAACTCAAGATCCAGATGGTGTGCTGAGGAAGGACCTGTCCTGCAATGTGCTGCTTTTCTACGCTCGAAGATATTGACCTACCCCTTTGGAGATTTGGCTCAAGTGAAAGACATTGCCAAAAAATACTACAGTTTTGAGTGGTCAAAATCAGGAGGAGTGACACTGAGTGCTGATACCTTTGAGACAATTGTCTCTATAGAAGGGACATTCTCTGTCTCTGGGCTCACTTTAAGAGGGGAAGTTCCTTTGAAAGCAGTATAAGTGGGGCTTGTCCTTTCTGAATTGAGGTTAATTTCTTATTTAGACAAGCCTTGAGAAAGTCTTCAGTTAGTAAGCAAATTACTGCTTTATTTTTTTTTTTTTGCTATCAATATTTATTTCATGAATGAACTGGTCCATTTTGTTTGTACTTCAAGTAAATGATCACCTGGAAGAAAATAAACCTACTGACTCACCAGGGAAGTGCAGAAAGGATTTATACTGTCCAAATCACACACTCTAAGTCAAAAGGTATGAACATGAAGGAAGCTTGTAAAACACCAAGTGAAACTTGGGAAGCAAATACAAATTGCAGGCTAGTGGAGTCAAAGGCTAACACTATTAAAACAGACATGTTTAATGCTGGAACAGGTTTTTGAGATTTGAGTAGTGTAAATATTTTCTATATCTGTAAAGAATATGTTTGTAGTGTCTTACTACTCAAAGGAAGGACTCCCAGATCTGACATCGTAAGTCAAGACAATTTCTGTTAGCACTATGAAAACATACTGTAGAAAATCAAAAGCAGTAGTTTTTCATAGAGCTCTGCTTGAACTCTGGTCTCTTAACCTCTCTTATGGAGTACTCACTCAATCTGTGAAAAGAGGCTTTTTCCTATGAAATAAAACATTCCTTTCCTCCATAAATGGCTGCAAGTCTATTCTGTTTCAATGGCAAAGAAAGTGAGATGAGCGATTTTGCACTCACAGTGAATGCTGGCTTGATATTATCACAGTTTTTTGTTTCAAGCTACAAAACAACAATCATGTAAGGAGCACTCTTCTATTAAATGCCCGCATCTTTTACTAAGATGATTCAAACTAAAAAAAATAAGATGTGTGGTGAGAATAGACGACAAATAATGCTCTGAACACTGACTTTTTTCGATCACATTCTTTATCTGATACTTACTTCCAGGTTTTCAGCTAATAAACAACACCCAATTTGCAGCATCATCCTGCTTTACCCCAACATTATCGCTTGTTTAGTGTATAAAATGAAGGTCTAGATTTGTATTAAATTTGATGGAAGAAACAGGTGCTTCTGAGAAAAAATAGTTTTAGCTCCATTCTGAGAAACATGAGAAACAGAGATGTTCATATCTCTGGATCTCAGCCCCCATGGTTTGGGGGCGCACCAGTTCCTGGTTCCTTGTCCATGTTCGGAGCCATTTCTGACGGCTTAAGGATGGGGAAGGGGGAAAACTCCATGCAGCGGGATGTTCCGTCCTGGCCAGGC
>JAWWLV010000088.1:83381570-83403727 GCA_035041135.1 Platyrinchus mystaceus
CAGGGACTTTTACAGAAATGTAAAAAGCCATTTTTGACCACATGTTTCACTTTAACCTTAGAATCTTCACTCCTACACATATCTTAAATTAATGGCTCAATTTTTATATTTTTAATCTGGAAATATATTTAATGGAATATACACATAGCAAACACCTACTGGAGTTGGAGCAACTCATCAAAAAGCAGGTTAGGTGTATGAATCTAAGAAAGTCCTTGAATTTGATCCTTTAGGTACTTCACGAACACTTAGCACATGAAATTCATAATGAACAAACAGAGCAGTACTAAGTGAGAAAGTCTTATTCTACATTTAATTAGAAACCTGTACTTTACAGAGCTGGGTTAGTGGAAAATTATGAGACAGAAGTATTGATCAGTTAGCAGGTAAATGTTCCTATGACTCTGTAATGAACACATCATAACTTTAAGCCTGGACTCTTAAAGATTTCAGGAATATCTGCTGGTCAGCTTTCAGTGACTAATTCAAAGTGAAGGTGCTCAATTGTATATGTATATATTAAAATGTATTCAGATGAAAAATACATCTGAAAGACAGGGCTATGGACATATAGAAGTGCAAGAAACTAACTCTGAGGAATACTGTTTAATTATTTACTCTAATATTATATTCTTGTAAATTATTCACTTACATGTAGTCTATATGAAAAAGTGTTGCAACAGTCACTGTGCCACTATCTCACAAGTTACTAAAGAAACACTGTACTTGAGGTAGGTGGTGACAACTCAATATAGATTATATTTGATTTTGGCTTGAACTGTTTGCAGTTACCGAAAAAAAAGAAAAGGAGACTGACTAAAGCTAGTTAGTTTGAGTAAATTTTAGAAAACTAAAACAGGTTTTTTTGTATTTACCTGAAAAAAGTGCTTTGAATTTTTTATGTAATTGTGAAAAGATATCTTGCTACTGAACAGAAAGCCAGAAATACAAAAAATAGGGTAGACCATTGGAAAAGGATTTATCAAGGTAATTATATTTTTGGTTATTCTCCTACAGAAAATTTTGTATTACATGTATTTGCTGGAGAAAGTCCCATAAACCTTCCTGTAGAGATTAAACTTTCTTGTAGTATCCACCACACTAGGTGTAACTACATTTTACGATGATAATAGTATATCTAATGCTGCAGCAGATCAGATTGGGATTTTTCTATTATACATATGACATCCTCTATTTTCCAGAAGAGTTGCTTTTCATAACCAATATGTCATTGACTGTCCCTAATTTGTTTGGAGGAACTACCTTTCCACCATTAAAATATAATTCCCTGTATGAGTGAGAATCTCCATTTTGAAGTACACCAGATGGAGCTTGTTCTACCACCCATGAATCTCTGTCTACACATTTATATTAACATTCAAAGCTTATGTGTTGCTCATAAGATTATTTGAATATGTACATTAATCCTCCTAGCTTTGTAATGGCATTTACAAGAAAGCAGTATCAGTCCTAGTTTCAGTCCTGAAACTGTCACTTTCCATAACTTCAGGCCCTACAAAAAAACCAGGATCAGAAATCAGTAAAGTATTGTTTTCAGTCTACTGTCCCTCCTTCAGTTGCAGCAGCATCCAGGCCTGTAAATGCCATAGAACTGACAGAAACAATTAAGAGATCTCAAAACAGTCATCCTTTCTTTGATCTGGTATGGATCCTGAACGCTTTTTTTTTTTTTTTTTGATAAATCAAATTTATATGAAAACACAAATATCTGTCTTGAACATGTAGGCATGTTTTCCAAAGCTTTAAAGTCTCACAAAACACAGATTTTACAGCTGCATAGTAAGACAATATGATGGAGAAAATTTCACCTTGGTGCAGAGTTCAGCCTCAGGCTGACTAGGTTCAGGAGCTCTGCATGAAAACATTTAATGGACTGGCAACCACTGAGGTGATTGGGAGCTACTTTGTGGTCATTGTGGAACCAAAGGAATTTGAGTTTTTCATTATTTTGCAGTGACAAGATACTGATTTGCAGATAATATCAACGGTGGAAATACAGCAATTTATTTTGCTTTACTTTAACTCTTGGCTTTATAACAAAATGTTTAAATTACATCAGATATAAGTAGAAGTTAGATTGCTAACCTATTGTTTTGTTCTCCAGGTTGCATTCTTGCTGCCCTCTTATATGCCCCTTATATGTGCTTGGAATATCAAATATTTACAATTTTTAAAACTATTTCACTTTTGACTTCCTGAGTTGCTGGAAATTTCATTTTTACTATTTTAATAAGCCAGATACTTAGTTTTTAAAATATCTCTCCTTATAATATCTATTTAATCTATGAGGACAGTGACCTTGACCAACAGTGACAGGTTGGATATTCACTATCTGAGTTGAGTTCTGATGTGACTGTACTTAAATTTAACAGGATTTTCTCATCTACTTTTACTTTAGCTCTATACTGTCCTCCTTATATCTGTAACTATATCTAGTTGACTCAAATTTACTATGAAGTTGTTTTATTTTATCTACAGTAGTTGTATGAAGGAGCTGAAGATTGTTTAAGACTGAGCATGTTATATAAAATGTAGGTAAGAAGCACAGGAATGGTTTATTCACATAATTATGAAATTAGAGTTTGTGTGTGGCACTGGTATAGTGGCCACTTTTTTCTACCTTGATGGACAATTTAGCCAAATATATCCTCTCTCCCTGCAAATTTAATCACAAAGACATTGAAAAGATTCTCTAAATACGAAAAAGTTGCTTCTGAAACATCAAAATATGTTTAGACATTCTTCTAAATACATGCATTTCTGCTGTGCTCTTTTAAACTCACCTCATTTTGAAGGTGAGTGCAGCCTGTTAGGGCATGCAGCAAGCATGTTTTCATGGGAATACTGTAGATAGTACTGAATTGGTAAAGGGGTTTAGACTTTCTGAAGGATCCTGCATAAACATATAATCTACAGTTTCAGGACACAAACAATGTTCAGTTCAAAGCCAGGGTATGGAAAAAAAATTTTCTGTGTAATTCGTTGACACTTCTCAGTTTCCAAGTTGATCTAATCTCTATTAAAACTTCCAGCTTTCTGCAACATGTTCTCCATTATGAATAATATTAATATTAGTCTCAATACACATAGAAGGAGCTCCCATAGCATTAGCCTCTGAAAAGTTCACTTCCTAGGCCAGTATTTATAGAGTAAGAACAAAATAGGAAAGTATTAAAAGGAAAAATCACTTATTTTTCTGATGTAGTAGGAATGGAAGAAACAGCAAGGAAAGGACTAGAATGAAATTAAAATCTCTACAGAAGAGTAAGGGGTCGTAAGTGATCTTCATTATTCTAATCCTTCCCTAGCAACTCTCTGTGGGTGAACTGAGTCAAAAGAGAACACTGACAGCAATACAGGAACTGACCACTACAGCTCAGCTTGATCAAATACAGAGTTAATCTTTACACAGGTGAGGCATGGTGCAGACTGTTTCATTGGAGTACATTTCTAAGAATGCAGCGAACTGCCTAATTTCTTTTGTGTTTGGTTTGCTTCTACTAAGAATTGTCAGAATCTTTTTACTAATACCTAAAACAAAGAAGTCATCAATGTGGTGGAAATCATAAGGGCAGAATTTCAAATGCTTCAGCAATCATATCATATGTCACATAGTGTTAATGCCCCATAAAGTGGGCATTTACTGCCTGTGATCCATTCTGAAAAAAATCCTTGTATTGTGAGGTGAATGCAATAATAAATACATCAGACTTTCCAAACAGCTGTGAAATGAGCATGTACTCATTACCTCTATGCTATGCATGCGAAAAAACTGCAAACCCCACAGTCAGAAAAATTAGATGCGTTGTTAGCAGGAGGACGAAGATTTTCAAAACACTTGACCACAGATTCAGTGACAAAATACCCATAATTATTAGTCTTTACACCAGAAATGAAAAACTCCTGCATAAATCTAAACACTCCAATCACTTGTGGTGTGGTTTGTATACATAGAAAAGAAAAAAAAATCCCCCCCAACTCACAGACAACATGATTGGTTACATCAATGACTTCTTTACATGCCATGATATGCCTTCCTTCCATTAGTTCATTAATTGTTTGTTTAGAAGTTTAAGTTTTTAACTCTTGTATATAAAAACTCATTAGCTTCATAACTTGAACATACAGTTCCTCACCTGATACTTTGTAATTCCCTTCTCTTTCCTCCTGTAGATTTTTCTTGATGAAAAAAAGTGAAAAATCTGTTTTCTAAATATACTCTAGAATTTATAACTGAATGTTTTCTGGATTTAGTCTTCTGACAAAAATACAAAGAAAGGGAAACACCATGTGTTATCAGGGCCAGTTTTTTTTTTAAAAAAAAAAAGGAAAGAAAGAGAGAAAAAAAAGAGGAAAATGTGAGGTTAGCAAAAAATAAAATGGTTAGCAAAATAAAGAAGAGTACAAATGTTATGTCATGAAAATGTCTGCATCAATAGCTTAACTACCCTGTATAACAGCTTTGCTCTTGGTTCATGCAGAAAAAAAAAAACCAAACACAAACAACTTCCCAGAAAAGTATTCAATATTGCAAGAGACAAGAGAAAAAGTGTCCATTAATGTGTGCTCTTATGCTCTCCAGAGTGTAAATTGAACATATAAATTCAAATACATTCTCTTCTCTGAAACAGAAAAAGAGGAAAAGTGGTTGAAAATGTTCTAGATATTTTCTGTCAGTGATGGCCTATGCCCTTTCTTTGCTAACCTGCTTTGCCCTAGTACTTACTTCTGTTCTACCTCAATTTGCAACATATAAACTTACAGAAAATAAATATACCAAGGTTGTGATCTCTGGAGGGCTCTCTCTTGGCAAGATGATTGTTTTGCTTTAGGAATATTAACACTGTTTCCTCCCTCAACCCCATTTTTTCCTTTACTCAACTCTTGCTTTCCCTCTTCACACCCGTTGGTGTTGAGAGTTCATAAAACTGCAGGTTTGCCACTGCAGACATTGAAAACTATGCTCTAGACAAATGCCTTAAAAACATATAACAAAGGAAATAAATTTGACTTCCCTTTAGTTGACCTCTGGTGTTTAGATTTTCAGGATAGACCTGGGTTATTTTTATGTACAGAAAGTGGTACTTCAGAAAATGGCTTTGTACACTATTTATGAATTGCATTGTGATGTTCAGGTTTTTTTTGTTGTGTTTTTTTTTTTGTTTGTTTGGTTTTTGTGGTTTTTTGTTTTGTTTTTTGTTTGTTTTTGGTTTTTTTGTGTGTTTTTTGTTTTGTTTTGTTTTTGTTGGTTTTTTTTTTTTTGTAAACCCTTCAGTTGTTGTTGTTCTTGTTGTTAGAATGGTTAAGTTGAAGTGTAAACTGAAATATTTATGTAAAAATCCCGTTAAAATATGCCGAGTCATCTTCAATGCTGGCAGAGCTTCCATAGCTGTCCTTGTGTCACTGAGCTGCAATACCACATCTAGAGAGACAGTGACAGAAGCTCCCAGTCACTCTCACACACATTCACCCACACAGCACTAGGGTGAGTCTGAAGTGGATATGTAAAGGCAATTCACAGTTACAGGCCATCTTCCTTAGGTGAAGTAGTGGAGACCTTCTGTCCTGGTCATTCCCTGGTCCTACCCCCCAGGTGATCTCTTCAGTGCCACTCTTCATACCTGTTGCAAGTGCCCCATATACTGCACTGGAAAAATCCTGCCTATGACTCTGTATATATGATACAACAGGAAGTATGAAGCTCATTAAAGTGAAAGACCTGTCACGAATGCATGTAGGAGAATTAAAAAAACACAAAAAATTGACATATATACCTCAGTGTGCTTTAATTCTCTCATTTTCTCTCCACACAGTACTTTTTTTTTTTGTCCTTTTAGAGCACACTAGGAAAACAAGAATGAGACATTTCCTTGTGATTAACTGGCAAGCAGACAAAATTACTGATAAAGGTTTTTTAAAATATCTTCTAATTTCATATATCTCTGTTCTTGAGATCCAATTAAATATTCTTCAGAAGACCATGTTTTCAGAATCTTGAAGACAACTTCTCATAAAGAGGTTATTAGATCACCTCAAGGTGCTTTATCTGAGCATGAGAAAATGAAAGCATCCAAAATCAAAGAAGCTGAGCTGTGACTGTCAAAGCTGCAGCTTGATTGCTGTTTCTCTCTGCCCAAGAAAAGAAGGACACATTGGCAGTAATTTTTCTAAAGCAGTTGTTTGGTTTTTTTTTAATTCTGTGCATCTCTTTCAGATGTGTTGGTTACCACAGATGCAGAATCTGTTTGCCATTACAATTCATTTAAGGGGAAATAATGATGTGGTGTTGAGTGATTTTCACCACTATGTATCTGCCGACAATACCCCTCCTGGGTTTGCTGTGGAGGAATGTACCCAAGGCCAGACATAATCTGTTGTATACTGAGCTAAAGTCAGACTTTGGGAAATACTACTCCACACTGTGCAGTCATTTAAATTGTGGGTGATCCATGAGGCCATTTTTTCTTGTGAAAAGAGGCATATTTCTTATAATTACTTCTGTCAGTAATTTACTGTTTTGCATTGGTAAGCACTTGGATATTCTGAAACAAGACAGATAAAATTTGCAATTTATGAGAAACATGCCTTTCAGAACAAAAAACCTAAGAATTAAGGGACCAGATTATGAATTTTTGCCAAATATTGTGAAGTACTTATTTCTGGAAGTGAACAGATCTTCTCAGCTGAGCAGGTGCACGCTGGGGTGGAACCTATTCTGTTTAAGTAATGTCAGTCTCCCCTTGCAATTTTAAAGGTTATTATATAGCTAATGAGGACTAGCGAGTCATGATGTGACAGAAGTCTTTTGCTCTGCAGCTGACACTAACTTGCCAAAAGGCGCTTGATTAATTATAACATTGTAAGATAATGCATTGTGAACCCATACCAGGCAAATTACTCTTCACGGAGCACTGACAGTGTGTCTCTCTTCCACCTATGTAATTTATTCTAAGTGTAACAGTCAAAGGAAATACACAGCCCCTGAAAATTAGAGCTGCAAAATAACCACAAAGCAAACCAGACAGCAAGCTTGAAACCATTTTTCATGGGGTGCAATTATAATCACATATCAATCCTCCAGGCTAGACTACAACCTCTAAAAGGAATAGCATGCTATGAAAAAGCCAATGCAAAACTTCATTATCTGTCACCTATGCTAAAACATACTTCACCCTCTCTAACTGCCATTGTTTCCTTTCTCTTATACTTGACAAAAACACAACCGTACATATCTTGCAGCAGTCTTTCTATGTTGTGACCTGCATTATGTCTGCACTGCTTTACAACAGTCCTCTACAATGAGGCTTCCATTTTTTCAATAATATGTAGTAGCATTGCTATACTTTCATGAGTAAGAACACGAGGTGTTTCTGTAATTCAGCATTTAGAAAAACCTAAAACCCCACAAAATGAAAAACAACCAAACCAGAAAAGAACCCAGGAAAGATAAGGTTGTGACATCTTTTTGCAATTTAATTTTCTATCTAACCAGAATGACCTGCCCAATTCAAAGGAAAAAAGGGAAGCCCGGTATATTCAAAGCATCTAAAATAACATTTATAACCTCTAGAAATGGAAAGGATCAGACATCCCTCATGTCACTATTATAAGGAAGCATAATTTTTTCTTATATTGCCTAAGAAGAAGTAGACCCTTGGGGTGAAGCTGGATTACCATTTTTTTTTTTTTTGGTAATGAATTATTTCCCTTCATGAAGTAAATCTGGATACCAAGAACCATATTATTTCAAGTCATAAGTAGTAATTTGCTCAGTGTGAGATGTCTGCAGTATGGTAGTTGAGCAGGAGTAAACTTTGTCTAAGATCACGAAACAGCTGTATCATCACTAGGCATCTAAGGACTTTTCACCACTAAATACTTTTCTTATGAAAAAGTCCAAAGCCTTCTATAAAAGAAGGGAGGGAAAGAGTAAACATCTAGAAAAAATGCTAGATATGCCTTAAAAATTAGAATGTTTTCTCAGGTAAGAACACACAGAAAAAGTATAAAGGACCTCGAAAAAGAAAACATAACAACCAAAAAACCCTATCAGATATCCAAACAAGCAAAAAAATAGAGAGAAATGAAATTTGACTATGAGGTTGTTCAGTATATCAACAGGTTTATTGAAATTTATTTATCTCAGATCTTAGGTAATGGGAAAACTTTTTAACATTAAAGTTAAAGAACTACATTGCATTTAAAAATCTTTTTGAACCTGTGCTCCCGTGACAACAGACATTGTACTAACAATGAGTACCTGCCTTGCTAGGAGGTGTGATTGTCCATAGTGCCACTTGGAAGAAGAATCTAATGGAAATATTTGAGTAGATCAAACGGCTTTGCGTAATAATAAACCACAGCAAGCAGTCAGTGAAGGCAAACATGAGAGAAAGGTTAAATAAAATGTAGGCCTAACTGTTGCATAGAAATTAATTTCACAAACCACTCCATTCTTGCAGAGCAAAGTAAACTCCTTTCTGAAGTTTATGTAGTGGAATTATACTCCTGTGTTCATTATGTTCAGGTTATAGTCTCCAGTTAACACATCATTGGTGATAAACTGTCATGTAAAATTATCAGTTGTAGATCACATTAACAAAACCCAATCTTTTGCCAGTGAAGACTGCTCTCAGAAATCAAGATAAATTATCCCAGGAAAAACACAAGGATTATGTGCTGGATGTGTATATTTTGTGAGTTTTTCTAAACTACCATAACTCTATTGGCAAAGTTTGCCATTAAAATCTGCCTCTGGTATTTTTAACCTTGTGGAGGACTTCAGACAATGAGACTGAAATTTCCTACATTTTTTTCTCTGTGAATTTCAGCACATAGGAGTCATTGCAGAAATGGATAAATAATAATAATAAAAAAAATCTCAATGTTTAAAGCTTTGTGTGACTTCCTGAAACAGCCATGGTCTGGCAGTTGAAATCTGTCAAAAACATAAGCCTCACTTAATAATCTATAGCCTTGTTTTAAGGAGAAAATATTTCTGTCAAGGTCTGAGGGTCTGAGAACTCTGGTCCATGCGTACCTATGATTATATCTGTGGACTGTTCTTTAAATTACAAGGATCGGCTCAGTAACAATGTTAGCCTAGGAATACAACTGGAAAGACAGGTAGTGAAAAATTTTCACATACTGAAATCAAAAAGAATTTATTTTTAGGTGTTAGACATTTATTTGGAGCAAGTGTGGATGTTCTTTTTTGAAGAAGTACTTGGTAAAATTTACTTGCAGACTAGTTTTAACAAATTGCATACAAAATTGCACGAGTCCATATACTGGTCTCACCCACAAAAAGAAATTTACTTTTTACTCTTTCTGAACAGGTCTCCGAAAATAAGATGTTTCTGTAACTATATGATCAGGTTATGTAAGAGTGTGATACTCAAAATGTTTTATCAAAATATTATCAAATTTCAGCTCATATACTCCTATGAGTCCATTAATTCCATCAGGCACCATAGATTTGTAGGGATCCAGCTGGAGCATCAGATCCTGCACAATTTCAGGGTTGACTGGGATTTGATCATTCTTGAAGTCATGGTGCTCCAGCTCAGAGAACTGAGATTCCCTTGATCTGTCATCCATATTGAAGGCAGAGGAAAATAAAGTGTTAAACACCTCTGCCTTGTCTCTCTCCCTGTTTGTGAGGTGACTATTCTCATCCTGTAATAGGATGATGATATTTCTATACTGCCTATTGCCATTAGAGAAAGTTAGTAAAAAAGATTTTTAACACGACTTCAATAAAACAAGCAGATCTTTGTGAAGAGAGGGAAAGGGGTCACAGAAGTGGCAAATTATTCATAAAGATGCCATGAATCTAAGGGAAAAAATGTTTAGCTTACATGCTCTAATTCCAGTCAACGTCAAAACTGGATTTCTGCATCTATGAATAGCATATAATTAACAAGCAATCAGTGAACAATACTTTCAAGATCAATTTCTGCAATGCAACAGACAAACCACACCACAAGACTCTTACAAAATGTTAGCAAACACACTTTCTAAGTACTCTTTTCGGACTAATCTCCCCAGGCTCTGATACCACAGATGCACTCAGAACTCTGCATTCCTCTGTGCTCACACAGAACCCCACAGCAGGCCCCAACCCCTTCTTCAGAGAGGGCAGGTTGTTCCATTTACCCTGTTTCCAAGGCTTACGTGGGCTCTTCAGCCTGGCATGTTGCAGCCTTGCTGCTCCCCAGACCCCACTAAACAAAAGCACTGGTGAAAAAGCCCCTGCATACTCAAGCACTGTGGTGTGGAGGTCCCACATGTTCCCTGCACACTGCCATCACTGGATGGTCACTTCACTATAACTTCCTCACTGATAACTCCTTCATAGTCTTACTGGCTTTAGGGTAAACAACCTCACTGGTGAGAGCTTTGGATGATGCAGCCAGGCAGAGGGACTGCCCCCCCACACCTGCCATGCTGGCTGCTGTTCCCTAGTCCCTGCCACCCAGCAGAGGTGATATGGGTGATGCCCACTGCTGCACAGGGCTCCCAGACATTAGGGAATTGTGAGCATTAGAGAAACATGAGGGGAAATGGATAGAGAGGGAAACTGTTCACTCTCAAAGCAGATGAACAACATCAGTGGGAAAAACACAAGTCAGGAGTCTCCAACTTTTTGTTTGCCAAGCAGGTTTCTCAGTTGCCACAGGTTTTCATTGTCATCTGCATTCTTGCCATGAGGCGTCAGTGTGTAATACTGTGACTCCTTTTGCATAAATATGATGTGCAAGGTTAGTAAAGTTGATAGGAGCTCAACCTTTGACAACCTGCCTTTTGGGACAGGATGTAATCACTTGCCATGTGCTTTTGGTAAGAGATATATGCTGTCAGCTTGTCAGTGGCAAATAAATAACGGAATAATAATTATAATCTCATTACCAATACTGCATGACTACCCTAATTTACAGCAACATTAATTAAAATTGCCCTGCAGGTTATGCAATTTTAAAACCTGTCTCTTGTGCAATGCCATGAAGTAAAGACAGTCATTTTACAAAGGGAGCATACTCTGATTTGGCAGCTTCATCCTAGAAATGGCAGGCAGATGGAGCCAGCAGACATAAAGAATTTTTGGAGCCTGTTTCACAATTACTTTGAAATCTTAGATAACAGTAAGAACAAAAGAAATATACAGAAACTGTTCACATTCATTATAAGGTTGGGTTAATTTTGTCTCTATGATGCACCTTATCAAACAGTTTTACAAAAGTATCTTTCCACATAGAAATGTCATCCTTCAAAAAAAAAAGTCACCTGACAAGCTTTGTTTTTTAATACAGGATTTATTTTTTGAATAATCTGATTTTATTTATAAAAGTTAGTATGTATAATTGTCTCTCCTCTTCTGTTCTGTTCTTGGGACTCTTCTGCCTTTAATTGAATAAAGATCCACACCAATCAAATGCCAAAAGAAGTCAAATAGTCTGTGCACAATGTCAAAGCAATGAGATGTTTGCTGTTTCTATTCACTGGCTATGGAGATACATATTGAATAATCTAACAAATGTATAAATTATGGATAAACAAATACATTATGCTATACATAGCAAATATATTATGAATCCTCATGTCAAAGGCCATCCTTATATTTTGTTGTTCCCCATTGTTTCCTCTGCTTCTTCAAAGTGCAGGTTTTGTTCTCTGTTTCTCAAATTCTCCAGGTTCTTTAGGGCAAAAAGGTCTGCTCTTTGGTCCCCAAGCCACATGCCACAACTCCATGTTAAGATAATATACAGTTACACATCATCCTTCTGCAAACACTTTCCTTCAGGAAAGAAATTATTGTTATGGAGCTCTGAATGACCCAGATCTCAGAGCTGGGGATTGGAGGCATACTGCAATTGCATATGCAGTGAGGTTTAGATGCCCAGCTGTTCCAGAATTCAGAAAAGAAAGCACAAAGAATCTCTAACTTCTTTTCAGAAAGTGTGGCTCTACTTTTTTGCTGTTCTAAGAGGCCAACAGAAAGTCCATTTAATGACTGAAAAGGAATCAGCAAGGGATATTTACCTAAGGACTTCAGAACAACCACAGAAAATTTAAAAGGCCGCAGATACACTTCAATATCTATCATTAATCTGATTTCTTAAAAAAATTAAAATTATTTCATTTATGTATATAGTATGATTTTATGTAGCACTTGCCCACTTAAAGCTCTGGGGGGAAAAGTTATTAATATTTAATCTCACCTGTTGATCTCATACACAGATACATGTATATAGATAAACATACACCATTAATCTTTTATTTCTTTCAGAAATAAAATTTATTTTATTTTAGTTATATTTAAATAAAATATGACTAAAATATTTTCAACTATTTTTAATAAAAATTGAAAGCAGTCAACCAAAATGAAATATCCTAAGAAAGTACACATCAACATAAGAATGTATTAACAAAGCATCTTGTGCCTATTACATCCAGTGACAGCAAAAGAGCTTAGAGAAACTTCACAGTTATTACAAGATTTTTTTGCATTTTCAACCATTGGCTTCTGGCTTACCACAAATCATGTTAGTAAGTCTGCACATGAACTTTTCAAGTTTTCATTTCTTAAATGTTTGTTGGCTCTTGCTGAAAAACAAACTTTATAAAACAAATAAATTTAGGCACAAGAATTCATTATGAATTACATGGTGAAAATTACACTTAGTGAAATATGATAATAACTCAATTTCTTTGCTCTTTGAAATACGGTCAACAGATTCATAATTAAACTTTTCAAAGAAGAGTTCAAAGTTTTTATCTTTTGTTTCAGGCTCTGAGTAAGAAAAAAAAAGAGATAAAAGGATCTTGGTTATTTTCCTATGTTACTGTAAATTTGTTTATAGAAAGTACAATATAGTCTTGTTTCAGTAATGCAGCTCACTTTTATATAAGTAAACAGAATTCTATTATGTCAGTTTCTATATTTCATCTGTAATAACTTTTTTTCCATCAAACACATTCCATTTGGATTTTTTTTGTTTTCTTAGACGACCAGACAGTGTCCAACAGGCTTTCCTGTTTTTGCTCTTTGCTTTCAGTTCTCTTCCCTTAGATCTACACAAAGAAAAAAAAATTGCCTCTTATTCATTAATATCCTTTCAGTTTTTGGCCCTACATTCATTTATTCAGGTAATTCTTTTTACTCTGTATATGTCATCAATTCTTTTAACTTGTTCTTTATGTAGCAAGTATACTTATGATTTCATAGTCTGTGCCCTGTCCATTTGTAGACAGACAATAGCATTTCACAGTCATATGATTATATTTACACATACGTCTCAAGATCTTTTGCTTTTGGTCCAAGACCATCTGAGAAGGCCTCTTTGGCACCTACCATGTTCTGTCTAATATGGTAGAATTGCATGCAAATTAATTCAGCCAATTCCATAAATCTTTGGATGAGTGTATATCCCATACATTTTTGAGTTTTACATGCTGTGTTTTTGAGTTTCAAGCATAGTTATAATAAAAATAAAAAATACAATATAATATAATAAATATAATATAATTCCTAGCCCAGTGAAGTTAATGCATTTTCAGCTGGAAAAGAAATACAAGAAGTACAAGGCCAGTTTTGAGGTGGATCTGCCCCACCTTTGTTCATGAAACAGGCAAATCTAAAGACCATCAAAATGCTTCTGTTCTCTAAAGGTCTGTTTGATTAGATGACAAAATACTGGGAGAACAAAACAATTTTTTCAACTGGAAAATAAAAGTTTTGTTTCTTCTAACAATGCAGACAAAAACCAAGACTTAAAAGTCCTACTCCTTGTTTACTGTATACATGTGAGGACAGAAGTATTTCTTCTGCCTTGCTCTCTAGAACAGTCATTCTCTATCTCTCCCTGACTTAAATGTGCCCTTCTGATTGCCAGCAGCATTTAAACCTCAGCAGGACCTCTAAGGCTTGTTTGCAGATCTCTTTCTTGAATTAGGAAACCTTTCTTTCCAGAAGTTTTCTAGTAGTTATGTGATATTTGCAAAGGGTCTTTCTGCCAGTTCAAAAGTCCCTCTGGTGTACATGCTCAGTACGTGTTCTAAAGGAAGGGAATTTTCTCCCCTCCAGCTTCTGCCTGGCTCAAAGTGTGGCAGCTGTGACAACTCAAGTCATATGAAGCTGAACTGGAAAAGGGTGTCTCAGACTGCCCTTACTGGTCTGCAGCTGTTCTTCAGCAGTGGTCCTGTGGGACCATCAGAAGGAACCCCATAGCTCTGTGTCATGTGAGATCGTCCATGCTAACTGCTTTGCTCTACATATTTTCACTGCTTTCTAGTGAAGACATAGCCACATGACAACATAGAGTATTACTTAAGAAATAATAAATAAACAATGTGTCTCTGATTTGAGCACTGTTAAATGTGTATTTTCTCCTCTGGCTTTAAAAAAGGATCTAGTCCTAGAGGTGTAGTGAAATTATCAGACCTTTGAGGTTTGGATGTGGTTTGTAGAGGATCTTTCTCCAGAGGCTTTTTCTTCTCTCTCTCAGATTATAGCATCTTTTAAAATGCCAACGTATAGTAGATCAGCTGTGCCAATCCAAGTCCATCCTTCACATGAGTTAAGTGTCCCAGGATACTTCTATATCATTACAGTTTGCAGAACATATTTTCTAATCCAGTATTAAGAAAGAAATACAGTGTTAGAGATGTCATAGTCTCACATCCCTTGAAAGGGTAATTTCAAAAGAATTCATAAGGTTAGCAGGTGTCCACTATGGAAAACACAGGTGTCACTGTCACCTATGTATCCACTTATCACTAGGCAAGGGAAATTTTAGAGACTGACAGAGAGATTGTCACTCAACAGACATGATTTGGGATTATTTTCTGTTCAGAATTATTTTATTAATTTGCAATTTTCTCTCCACATTCTTATTTACAGCACGGATTGTAGTATGTTTGAAGTCCTTCTATGCCATGTAAAACTAGAAGATGGAAAACTATTGGAAAAAAAAAAGACATTTTTGTGCAAAGTATCCAAACCTACATCTTTAGAAAGCCTGAAAATGATATGAACAAATAATTTACAAGAAATAATTGACTTGTTGAGATTTTTATAGTTCTGGAAATAAACACAAAACTGTAGAATATGCTCAATAATATACATCATTCACTGAGTACTTCACAAAAAATTTTTTACTGCAGGGAACATTCAAATCAAATTGCAGCCATTACTACTGTATGTGCAATTAAGACTGCTTAAATTTATATTACATATGTTATAAAAAAATGTGTATTGCATTTTATTGTCATATTCCCAGTTTTTAATCCTTGTTGGCTACAGTAAGAGAAATATCATCCAGAATGAGATGAAAAGCTATCTGATCTTTGGGATGGGTCAAATTGTCAATTTTTCAATTCAACATAAATCATGAAAAGTTATTGTAGAAGTGATATTTGTGCATGATGGCTGTTACACATGATTTTAATACGTTACTGTTTCAGACGCCATGTTATTCATGGCAGCTGAAAGTTCATGGGAAGAAAAAGAATACTGACAATTCAAATATTTTTTTAAGTGTAAAATGAAAATGAAATCTTTTTATTTGCAATTTAGTTCTGTATTTCCTGTGTGCAATATTTTTCACACTTACTACAGTAGTGGGTGAGCTGAAACAAAGATCTCTTTTTCAGGGTGTTAGAAATGTCACACATTTCTGTATGACACAGGGTCACACAGAAATCCTTAGCATTGCTGAAAGGAGAAATTCTGGAGTTCTCTTATTTCTAACTAGAAGTAGTGAAGAAATGTACTAAGTGAAAATGCAAATATGTCTATTAAAGAACAAATTACATACCAGATTATCAAAAAAGTCATAGGTAAATTAGCTAAGTACACAAGTATAACAAAATTTGAAAACAAAGTTTAACTACAGAGTCCCACAAAGTGTCCATTCCTTCTGTAGGTGTGAAAAGCTGTGATGTCTTATGCATAATGCCATTAGAAGAATTAACATAGTTATTTTACAACAAAGCTGACCTTCACATGGGTAATGAAGATCTAAAAGTTCTTCAGAATATCCTAAGTTATATTTTGCTGAAGTACTGCACAACACTTCTTAAATGTCATCTGAAAAGTTAAATAAAAGTTAAATAAAAATGTATGTTTGAAAAATTCATCTTTCACTGAGCTGAGTCCCCATCCTAAACCAGTTATTCTCCATGAATTGCATGCAGATATAGGGTGTATTCTGGACATGTTTTGTTATATTACTGGTCTTACCCATTTCCTTATTATGCACTATGTATTATGAACTATTTCAAGAACATTGTGCTATAACCAGAGTTTGCTCTTAGGTGGTGTTGGTGCCCGGTTGTTACAATCTGCTTAAAATATATTGCAGAAAGAACTTCGGATTCGAATATTCCCTTGAGCAAAATTAAAACTCACATAAGTTATCTGTTGGTACCAAAAAATTATTTTATTAATTGCTAAGAGATGCAAAGAGAAGGAGGACAAAATAAGAAAAAATTGGAAAATGCTAAGATTATTTTTTAGAAGCAGAGAAAAGATACCACTGAAAACTACCTTTCTGCCATGCTGGAGAGGGTGAGGGTGGAAGAGAAAACAGTTTTCTGCCTTTTTTTTCCCTTTCTCTGCTGCTTTTTCAATGTTATCTCTTCAGCTGCAGGGGGTCTAACAGCTTTAGTTCTCTACAACTCAGGATGTGTGGGTTTGCTGCTCAAGCAGAGCCATATCCCAGGCCGTGCAGGGCCCCATTCAGCTGCAGCTCCCTGGCCCTCAGAAATATAGTGAGGCTAGAAGGATAAGATATGACTCACAAATACAGCACGGTGGGTGTCAGTTCTCTCCAGGCTGGCAGACTCTAAGTCTCCTATGGCAGGTAGGCAGCATGCAGTGGCAGAGAAAAGATGAGGGGAGGTGAGGAGAGATTCCTGGAGCAACCAGTTCTCTTTCCCTTTCCTCTTCCTTGATTTTCCAAAATTTGTCCTCGAGTTTTATAGTGTTCAAAGGAGGTTGTACGTGGTTTCTTGGCACATAGCCAATTCAGATGTTCGAGGAGATATGATAACCATAAACAATGGCAGGATCTTTTGGCAGGAAAAGTCTTGTGGGAAGTCCTGGTGAGAACTTCTGTCAGAGAGCTGACAGAGAATTTTTGGTAGGAAGTTTTGGACAGGCAGAACAGTGATGAAACATAATTTTTGGCATTTCTATATTATCTGTGTGTTACACTGGTGTTCAGCATTTGACCATCAAAACCTTTGCAGTTTAATGAAGGCTTTTCCCTTGAATGATGTAGCTGGATTCCCTGTACTGGGAAAAATCATATATGTCTATAAGTCAAACTGAAAAAAGTAATTTCATTTGAGAGGTGAAGAAGGCTATAAACAGTAAAAATGCCATGGAAAAAGATGGGATAGTGTTTAATCTGTTGCATGGAAGTACCTTGTCTACTTTGACATTTCATTTGTGATTCTCAGTCTCAGATAAGTTTTTGTTGTCTCACAGACCACCACTACAAAGAGCAGGATATTTTACTGAAACCCTTAGGGAAAACAAAACCACAGTGGAATTACTGGATATTCTCTGAGCTTTCCATAGCCTTTCATGCTATATTTGTATCACAGAGTTCAGTATATTGTCTACTTTGGCTTCAGCAAGGCTTATGAAACTGTCTCACATAACATCCTCATAGGTAAGCTCAGGAAATTTTTTACTTGATGGTTTAGTGAAGCGGATCAAGAACTAGCTGAATGGCAGAACTCAGACGACCATGATCAGTGGAGTAGAATCCAGCTGAAGGCCTGTAGTCAGTGGCATTCCCCAGGGATCAATCACCTTATTTAACTTGTTTATCAATGACCCAGATGACAGGATAGAATGTACCCTCAGCAAGTTTGCTGATGATACAGAACTTGGGGGAGTGGCTGATACACCTCTGGCTATGCTGCCATTCCGTGGGACCTTGATAGGTTGGAGAGTTGGACAGAGAAAAACCTAATGAAGTTCAACAAAGGCAAGTGTACAGTACAAGAAAGACAAGAGCTACTGCAAGGGTCCAGCAGAGGGCCAGAAAGATGATTAGGGGTCTGGAGCATCTCTCTTATGAGGAGAGACTGAGGGAGCTGCGCCTGTTTAGTCTAGAAAAGACTGAGAGAGGATCTCATTAATGTATATAAATGTCTCAAAACTGGGTGCCAAGAGGATGGTGCCAGATTCTTTTCAGTGGTGCCCAGCAACAGGACGAGGAACAATGACCATAAATTAAAACACAAGAAGTTCCACCCTAACATGAGGAAGAACTTCTTTACCTTTACCTTGGCAGGGGATTTGGACTAGATGATCTCCAGAGGTACATTCCAACACTAACAATTCTGTAATTATCTGTTATGTACTACTCTCTTGGGCTAAAAGCCTGGCATGCAGAGCATTTCCTGCACCCCAGTATCCATAGGAGGAAAACAATACAGTCCTATTGTTGGTATGAGCCACAGTGTGCTGCTTTAATACATACCAATGTATGATAAACAGGAGACCACAATCCCACTTTATCAGAAAAATGATGTCATGAAGCATCCTATCTGCTGACAAATTTGTTCCCATTAGCCAGACTGCTTAAATATGACTATGTCAGTGTCAGACTCTCCACCATACTCATGGCATGCAAGCCCAGAGTTAGAAATTTAGGCAAAAGCATTCACTTTTAGAGAAGGAGACATGCGCTTCTGTCCTTCTTCAGTGGATGTTTCTGTAATTAGTATAAAGGAGAACTGTAATGGTAAAACTCTTCTATCATCTTTGCAAACAAAGAAGTCGTCTAGCTAATGACATATCACTCTGGTTTGATAGTGACTGTTCCTTCATTAAGATAGGTAGGTCACTTGCTGTATGTTTTGAAATGGAGATTTTCTTTAACATGTCATGGGGAGAATGAATGCAGGGGTGCAGTGCAGGCAAGAACGGCTACACTGAAATGAATGACTTTTGTTACTAACATGGGGTAAACTCATGTTTCATCCTCCCTCTTTGATTCGGTTAATTACAACATTGAATACTACCTAGACCATCTTTATGCTCCTATTACACCTTAAACTTTGTCTTTCCATTTAAATTTTGTTTTTCCATTGGCACGTATACTATAATGATCACAGAAGTCCTTAGCCAGCGTGATGTAGTAGCAGGTGGAAGGAAGATCCAACTAAAAGCAACAAGAAAATGAACTTAAAAGACGTAAAAATTCATTTAGTTTAAAATCTATTCCTGAGTTGCAAAAGTGCAAATACTCGCCTAGCTTTATTAACTTTGAGTATTCCTGAACTCATCACATAAAAAAAGGCATTGAACTGCATCTTAAAGTTTTATAATGCCTGAGTTATTAAATGCTTGAAAAATGTGCTTTATAATGAAACCACCACCATAGCCCAGCCTTCAGAAACATTCATACTGCTGCTGTAATATCTATCAAGCTACTGAAAATTGTGATGGTCTGATTTTCTTGGTATTATGAAATAGAAGCTATCTGCAAATTTACTTCCAACAGCTCCCTGCGCTCTTGATGTTTCATCCCTTCATAATACATGAGACCTTAGACTGGAAAGGTCGTAGAAAATACTAAGAGAATAGATTTATTAGTCTTTTAATTATATTTTTTGGAGATGCTTGGTATCAAGAGAGGAGCAAAGCCTATTTCCATTGTCAGCATTTTTAAGTTGTATCAAGGTTCTTAGAATTTCTACTACATGTCAAGAGAATCATAAAGAGAAAAAGATTTGCCATGCAGTTTTGCTTTCCTCATTATTGTATTGCTTCTCTGTCCAGTTTTTTCCTTTCTATCTAATTCCAAAGTATAAAAATATGCTAATGTACTGACACTTGATGCAAACTCAAATAGGATTACTTAGAAAAATCAATCTGGAAATCTATAAATATCATGCTAGAAAATACCTGTAATAACTGTTCTATGTCCCCAATGATTGGAAGCCCATATATGAGTTCTGACATTCATAGCCTTTCATTATGCTAATTTACACTTCCATTTCATAATTTTGACATGCTTTCCTTCCTTTTACACCTTTTTTTGATGTTGTGGGGTTTGTTCTACGTTCTCTCTTTATGTTTTTAACTTTCTTTGAACATGAGAGGGGGAGACACAGCATTCCTTCAAGTTTATGTGACTGAAAAAGGTCTACTGATAAAATCCTTCTAACATTACCCTACAGGAAGTTATACAGGCTATTCTTAGGATGAAACCAATGAGTTAAAGAAACCCACATACATGTTATGAGATAGCAATAGATCTTTATGAGTGCCAAAGGACTTAAGAGCACAAATTCCTTAAAAAACTTAATTCTCAAAAACTATTTTTAATAATCTGTATGTTATAGTGTGTGAAAAGGAGATTGTACAAAAGCAGACCAACACACAGCTGCAGTGTTAAGAATAACATCCCTGGTCAACACTGCTGTGAATTAGGTAGCAATACTTTGCTTTATGGATTTCCAGATAAGGGAAGAGGCTGATAAGCAAACCCTGGGAGGTGGGATAGTCCTACTTATCATGCCAATGTCCTCCCTTACATGATAACTCAGTTGTGAAAACCTCTCTGGGGAGCATCGAAGACATTCACACCAAGCCTGAACTATTGTCTCAGATGATGGATCACAATGTGCCATGATTGATTCAACTACAGGGACATAATAGGCAGCTGTAATTGCTATCTTAGAAGGTGTCAAAGGCTCATGACATGTCCCATGATCCACTATTACATCATCCATTGCAAAACTCCTTGGCCCTGGGCAGGTACTAGGCACTCCCACCTGAGTCTGAGTGCATATAACTCATGAAATCTTTGAGTTTTGAGAGTTCCCCCACCCCCAAAGATCAACACCATCACTTCAACAGGACTGCATCAAAAGACACTGAAGCTGCAACTACCAAGTTTTGTTGCTAGATCCAGTGGGTGGTGACTTTATATTTTTCTACTTGTATCCTTTCTTTTTTTAACCCTTATACATTTTCTTAAGTTTTATTTTTATGTTTTTATATTACAGAAGAATATTAAGAAACATAAATAAATAGTAAGAAAAAAATAAGTTTGCTTCAAATTACTTCAGAATTGTTTCTGCTTTGACTAGTTATATATTTGCACATTAAACTAGCTGTGTTTACATGGACTTTCTTGAAATCACCCCATTCTTTTCATGTCTAGGACAAACCAAATATTCTTTTGTAACATGTTATAAGTATTTATAAAACTATGAAAAAACATATATTTTCATTTTTTCTTTCCACTTAAAGCCATTAAAAAAATTTACATTCAATCACAGCATTAATTTCTGAAGAATCCAGTTTTAAATTCTGTGTATAAGAAAATTATTTTAGAAAACCATAAGGCATGCTCTTAATTATTGTGCTTTGTCTAAAATGGCAAAAAAATACTTCAGTAGATTAGTTTTCTAAAAAAAACCACTTTTATATTTTGCGAGCAATATCATGGAAACAGTAGAGTCTCAATATGTATAACAGAAGTATCACAGATACTTTTGTGGTGTCTATGAAGAACACAAAGGGTTTTGCATGGAGATAACATCAGGCAATTCAAGTTAATTCAAGGTAATATTAATAGGAAACTGAAAAACTCAGGTATTTAAATTGCTATATCTTTGTGCAAATTTTGATCAGTAGGTTTTGGGTTCTATTTGCATCAGTTCTTGTCCTCCCTCTCTCCTTGTCCAGTTCCTTCATTTGTCCTTCTGAATTTTCCCAGTGAAATGGCTATTTCACACCCTGCAGTACACAGACCGAGCCAGGAAATGGGCCACAAGAAGAGTTATGAAGCGGTCATCAGCTGTGAGGCAACAGCAAGTAGATACCTGTATTCCAGGCTTTCATCATCATGGCCAGGCTTCACGAACAAAGATTTAAGAAGGACTCTATCCATGCTTGCTGCAAGCACGCTGATAGCTAAAAAGGCCAATGTGAGATAGACAAGTCTGGTTGCAAAAGGCACAGCAGAAAGATTCCCTAGGTGGTATCTACAGGACGTGATTCTTTTGCATTGTCTTTTCCCCTCAAGAGTGATCCTGCGTGTGTTCTCAAAAGAAGCAGCAGCGTTATAGACAGTGTGTCTCCAGGCCTCCCGGTTGGAGGC
>JAWWLV010000088.1:83406837-83429247 GCA_035041135.1 Platyrinchus mystaceus
TTCTTGAATGTACTGCTATAGCTTTTAGTCATCATCATCCATTATGATTAACACTGGAAACAGAAAAAAATCCTCACTTTGCTTACTTGCTAATTTTAATGAAAATATGAGAGTTGTGCTAATTAAAAACTTTTCCAATTAGCATACAAGAATTTTGGGAATATAACTCCATATACAAACCCACAAGATTTCTGTTTTATTATATATAAACAGTTCAAAATACTAGTGGGACCTACAAATTGCTCAGAGTTTTCTAACTTTCTCTTCCTGTATCATGTGTTTCTGAGCAATATGTATAACAGCTGCATTGCCTTGTGTCCTGTGCTTGTTGATGATGACTGTCTCTTTCAATGCCCTGAAAGGCTTTTGGGCAAGGCTGGGGGGACAATTTATTTGATTTTGGTTTCATATTACAAGTTTTAATGTTACAGTCATGCTTTGAATGTGAAGTTCTCACGCTACTATGGCATCTCCCACAGTTTGTTGTGTTCAGCATGTTTTCTGTAAGGGAAAACTTTGATAGATTGATCTGATTCATTACAAAAACAGATACTTTTAAAGTATATGTGTTTTAGGTTTGTTCATGCATTTTCTATTTGTCCTATGCCAATATGGATTTGTAAAAAAAACAGGCTCTGGAATTTATGAGTCCAACATTTGATGAAGTTCTTGAATTTTCATTTTTATTCCTTTCCCTGTCCCAGGAGTACAATTGGGTAAGTCTGTATTTCCCAGCGGACAGATAAATAGCTAGCTACCATCCATCACTGTAACAGTGCAGTACTGCTGTCAGCCAGATGTGCAGTGAAGTAGCAAATATTTATCTAAACTGCAAGGAATGTATCAGTCTTAACCTAGTATTTACCAGAATTTAGATTATTATTTTCCTAGGTATTTTTTAAAACATATTTTCAGACAGGGATTTTTAAAAAAATAATTTTACTTCTTTTTGCAACTTGCTTCTGTGAACAATAGATTAGAAAGTCATCAACAAACAGTGTTTGGTTAATCACTATTGTTTTACTGAGAAGGATTAAATTATTTATGTTATTTCTTAAACCCAATAAAGTTAAGTTTAATCAGATAAGCCTAATGCTTTTCACAAAGCACTATTATCTTTCTACTTGTGGCATTCATTGTTTTCAGAATTGCAGTCAACTGCAGTACAACCTTTCATTTAGCTTTTAAAATGAAATATCTATGATTACGTAATTCCATTTTGGCATTTTACAATAAAATAGTATTGGAAGTTATGTAAACTCTGAAGTATAAGCCTATATATGACATCATTTTGAGAGATACAGAAATAGCCTAATACTTATTTAGATTGGCTATTTGGAAAAATTTCTCCACCAAAAGGGCTGTCAAGCATTGGCACGGGCTGCCTGGGGAAATGGATGTGTGTAGATATGGCACAGAGGGATGTTGGTTTAGTGGTGAACTTGTCAGTGCTGAGTTAACATTTGGACTCAGTGATCTTAAAGGTCTTTTCCAACCTAAACAATGCCATAATTCTATGATTCTATATATATATTTTTTAGGCTTTTTTGATATAACTGATACCTGGTGGAGGTCACAGCCTGAATGGCATCCAGGCTTTACAGATGTTTCAGATTATTTTCCATACAAATTTGGTTTCTCCAGACTATGTATGGGTTAGAAGTAAACAGTTATGATGCAAGAACTTAAAGACTCTGGATAGGAGTATGCCACTCATTGACACATCTGCCAATTCTGTCTTTTCCCCTAGAAGCTGTATGACCAAAAGATAATCATTTAGTGCTAAATTTGTTTTGAAAGGTGCAGTTTAAAAGCACATACAGAGATGTGGTTTCAGAGCCCAGAGTGACTTCTCAACCTCCCCTTCCTTTGCAACTGCCTTTGAAGCATTAGAGGGTAGATCCAGAGAGGGGGGGATGGCATGGAAGCCCCCAGCTGTGCAGTCATGGATTTACTCATCTAGGGATCTTATATGAAACCCTAGATGGGGAACGGTAAGCCTAGGAGGAGTCAGAAGTTTCACCTACTGAATACTTAATTTTCCCTATGTTGATAGTAGTAGACACCAGAGAGCCTTGTGCTAATAGTGCCAAGGTTGTGGGTTATATCTCCATACAGGCCATTCACTTAAGAGTTGGACTTTATCATCCTTGTGGGTCCTTCCCCCCTGTGATTATTCACTTTCAGAGTAATCCTGAAATCAACAGCTTGCATTACCCCTCTAAAATCCATGTCTATCCTGCAATATTTTGCTGTTATCTACATGTATTCCAGCCTTGGGAGATTTGCAGGCATTAATGGACCTTCAAGGAATAATTAATTACATCTGTCTGCCTCCTATCCCGAATGAGTGAATATAACAGCCTCTGTCATTGTAGGGGGAAAAAAGACCCAAGAGATATTGTCTTCATTTTTTAAATAATGTCTTTGACAAAGACCAGAGCCCTTCTGTGAGGATTGGAAAAAGGACTCCTCAGGAAGTTCATGTACTCATGAACAGTAAGATTGAGAGTACTCAGCAGTCCTCAGGGCTAAATACTGGCTTAATCCCCTGCCCAACACTCTGGCTCTGTGTATTTCTTTTTGAAGTGACTAATTTTGTCAGGCACAGTGTGCCTGGACACATGGCACAAAGATCTGGGCTCCCAGGACGGGGTGCAGTAATGCCACAGTTGAGGATTGTGGCACATTATGTTTAAGCCTTTCAGCACAGAAAAGTTTCTGCCTCTAGCAGACCTACTAGATTGAATCCCAAGCTACAGGATTTGGGCCTTGATGAGTTTCAGTGGGTTAAAAATTACATGCTGACCCTATTCACTGCTTTCAGATTCTTTTTGAGCTTATTGATCAAGGGTACATGGTGAGTCTCAACCGTTGCTTTCCATCTCTTTGATACAAGTCAGTCAATGGCAACAGGAAAACAACAAACTTGTTCTTGAAGTATAAGAAGGGCTTAGGTTTTTTTTCAGGCATATTTTTTTCATAGGGTATTTCATTAAAAACCTCATTAGGGAGACATGATCAAAGCTGCTTCTGCCTTGGCCTTGAGAGTTTGTTTTCTTTCTTCTCCTAGGCAGTTCAGAAAATACAGTCGAATCTTATTATTCTGGACCTCACCACCATGAGCCTCAGATAGCTGAAAACTACTGCTGCTGTCTCTACTGCTCCTGCTGCTGTTAACTGATTCCAGCAATTGTCAGGCTTAGTATATACGCTTTACAGTATTCTTTTAATGTTCTGTTAAAATGCTCATTTTTGATAAAAAAAAAAAAAAGAGGAAAGCAGTCACATGATGTATTTGTAAAGTATACACCTGTGTGAAAAGTTACTTCATTGGGGCTGTGTAAATAGGCTACCACAGACATGTAATAAGGAATGAACATTGTCAGTAGTTGTGGGGTGCCCACCTTGCACGCATGGCCTCAGTACCAAAAGATGGTAAAACAAGAACAAGCGTAAAACCTCTACATGTGACTGGAGAACCAAAACTGTCTGATATATGGGGATGTGTGCCTCAAAACTGACAGTGCTGAAGAGGAAGAGAGCCATCAGCAGAATCAAATAGTCCCAAGGGCACTGCCAAAGTGGAGGAGCCCACACCCACAGCTGCTGTCGGTGTGGTTATGTGTGGGTGCACAGAACTCTGAGTATTACTTATTGGATTAGAGCTTTTGGGAATTAGCTACAGTAGATGTTCAGAAACTTGCAAGGGGTTACTAATGGTATTTAAGTGCTCTGTAGCATTGTTTATCTGTTATATTGCAGATACTGATCTTGAAAGCATTCTGCACTGACTGCTTGCAAATACTGTGCTTCTAATAATTCAAGAAACTACTTTCACATTACCACAGGATCACATAATGGTTGACTATGGAAGGAATCTCTGGAAGTCACGTGGTTGAACTCCTTGCTCAAGTGAGGCCACCTAGAACAGGTTGCTCAGGACTGTGCTCAGATAGCTTTTGAATACCTCTGAGGGTGGACATTCCATAACCTCTCTGGGCTACCTGTGCTGGTGTTCTGCCATTGTCAAAGTGAAAAATTGTTTCCTGATATTCAGAAGGAAACTCCTATGTTTCAGTTTGTGTCTGTTGCCTCTGAGCACCACTGAAAAGAGTCTATTTCTGTCTTCCATGCACCATCCCTTAAGGTATTTATATACATTGATGAGATCCACCCTCCTAAGCCTGCTCCTCTTCAGGTTCAACAGGACCAGCTCTCTATTCTTTTCCTCATACCTGAGATGCTCCAGGTCCCCTAACCATCCAAGTAGCCTTTTGTTGGACTCTTTCCAGTATGTCCATGACTCTTTTGTACCGAGGTTTCCCTGGAACTGGATGCAGTACTCTAGATGTTGTCTCACTAGCTCTGAGTAAAGGGAAAGGATCACCTTCCTCAGCCTGTTGGCAACCCCCATGTAATGCAGACCAGGATACTGTTAGGTTTCATATCTGCAAGGGCCCATTACTGGCTCATGTTCTATATTTGTGTCCATGAAGTTAACATTCCTGCAAAGTTCTTTTCCAGCCAGTCAACCCCAACATAGACTGGTATATGGGGTTTTTTTCTCTGCAGTTGTAGGACTTGACAGTTCACTTTGTTCAACTGCATAAGATTCCTGTCAGCCCACTTCTCCAGCCTGTTGAGCTCCCTCTGACATGTGTATCATGTCATCTTCCCAGTTTGTATCATCTGCAGACTTGCTGAGAGTACAATCTGCACCATCATCCAGATCACTAATGAAGATGGTGTACAGGATTGAACCCAGTATTGACCCCTGGGGTCCACTGCTATTTGCTGGCCTCCAACTAGACTGTGTGCTACCCTCTGGCCCTAGCAGTTCAGATAGTTTTCAATTAACCTCACTGTTTATCCTGCCCATATTTCACCAGCTTCTCTAAGTGGATCTTATCAGACAGGATCAAAGACAAAGTAAAGAGTATCCACTTCTTTCCCCTCATCTACCAGACAAGCAGTTTTTTCATAGAAGGTTATCAAGATTATCTGAGATTCAACAAAACAGAGTGCTGGGCCCTGTTTGTCACAACAACTCCAAGAAATGCTACAGTCTTGGGGAGGAGTGGCTGGAAAGCTGCCTGGTGAAAAATGGTTCTGACCGACAGCAGCTGAATGTGAGCCAGCAGTGTGCCCAGGTAGCCAAGAAGGCCAATGGCATCCCGGATTGTATCAGAAATAGTGTGGCCAGCAGGACTAGGGCAGTGATGGTTCCCCTGTAATTGGCAATGCTGAAGCCACACCTCAAATCCTGTGTTCAGTTTCGGTCCTCTCACTACAAGAAGAACATTGAGGTGCTGGAGTGAGTCCAGAGAAGGGCAACAAAGCTGGTGAAGGGTCTGGAGCTCAAGTTTTATGAGAAGAAGCTGTGGGAACTGCAATTATTTAGCCGGGAGAAAAGGACACCTGGGGGGAGACCTTATCACTTTCTACAATCACTTGAAAAGAGATTGCAATGAAGTGGGGATTGGTCTCTTTTCCCAAGTAACAAGGGGTAAGTAAAGAGGAAACAGAGTCAAGCTGCACTGCAGGAGGTCTTTCTTTACTGAAATGGTTATCAAGCATTTAAACAGGTTGCCCAGGGAAGTGGTGGTGTCAGCATTCTTGGAGGTACTTAAAAGACGTGTAGAGTTGATGCTTGATTGACATGATTTAGTGATGAGCTTAGTAGTGTTAGGTTAACAGTTGGACTCAGCGACCCTTTTCTATCTAAATTTTCTATGATTTTATGAACAAATTGATCGATCATAACTTCCCCGTGGTGAAATTGGGCTGACTACTCCTTATCACCTGCTTATCCTTCATGTGTCTAGAAATGAATTTCAGGGTTAGCTGCTCCATCACCTACCCAGGAATCAAGATGAATCTGCCTGGTCTGTAGTTCTCTGAGCCCTCCTGCTTGTCTTTCTTGAAGATAGGAGTGACATTTTCTTTCTTCCAGTCCTCAGGCACCTCTCCATGATCCTTCAAAAATAATTGAGAGTTGCCTCACAGTGACATCAGCCAACTCCTTCAGAACTTGTGACTGCATCTCATCAGGGCCCATCAACTTATGTCTACTATCCTTAAGTCCAACTTGCTTGCTTGATTTAGACTGCATGAACTTAGCAGTTTTTCTCTTCAGCACATAGTTTCTTGCGCAATTATAACTCTAACTTGCATCACAATTGAGTCAGTGTTCAAGCAAGAATGGAAGATATCACTGTTTTTTCCTGGAAATAATCTGTTCATTTGTTAAAGAGTTAACACTTAAAAGTACACATGGATGTCTTTAACAAATGTAATTCAATATTAAATTATAAGTATTCCTAGGCTTCTATCTTTGTTATTCTGTTGAAGTATTTCAAGGTAAACTTGTTTGTTCCAGGAAGTGCATATTCTAACATGTTAATTAAATTAAAAAATATTATTATTTGAGTTCAGTCCCTAGACTAAAAATATTTTTAAAAAATCGCTAACTCCCACCACAGTGTGATTTTACACTGTGGCTCTCCAATACAATTTTTGAAATGCATATAATTTTCAATGTAACATTCAGTAAATTGAATCAGAATGTACTAAGCAGCATGATTGTTCTCTACATGATTTGAATTTTCCTGCCATTAATTTCAAGAAAAATTGATTTTTTTTCCATTTTGTCAATGATTTTTGAAAAGATATGTCCAGTTAATATCCTATAAATTGGGTGAGACTGATTGATAATGAGCAGTGTTCATCTGTGTGAACTCAGTCACAGTCAGCCATGATTAAGAATTAAAGAAGTGTTAAATATTAATTTTCTGTCCTTTTAAAAGGTATCTTTAAATTAGTTTTGGGTTTGTTTCTTTGTGTATCTGCATACACTTCATCTTTTGCATTCAGTTGTTTTCCTACTAGCCATGTTTCTCTATATGCAGAAACACTAGGTAAAATCTCAACCATGGAATCAGTTGGAGATAGAGGCTGCAACTTTTTTAATTAGTAAGAATAAATCATTGAGAAATCCCCAGCAGATTTGCACCACTATTGATTTTTCAGTTTAAGAGTGGAGAGCTTTTAGGTCTCCAACAGGTCCTTCTTAAATCACTAATATCATCTGCCAGAATTGCAACATCAGAACATAAGTCTTCTAGATAAGCCCTGTGCATGTCAAGAACAAGACAGAAAAAGGCCACCCAGCATATTGCAATTACGTCTTCTGAGGAAACTTTCTCCCAAAACCTAGCACAGTGATCCATTGAACTCCTTGTGATGATCCAATATGCCTGATTAAAGAGGAGCTGAAAGACAGACCCAGAAACAAATGTCTCATCCTTAGAAGCTTCCTGCATTTATTGTGCATCCTACAGGAACAGGAATCAGTCATAGAAATCAACATTTATTTCCTCACCTCACCCTTAGCCTGTGGTATGGGTGCATCTGTGAGTGCTGAGAAAGCTTGGGTCTCACCCATAAATGACATTCATCATTAATCAGAGAAAGATAGAAGAAGCCCCAGGCAGTACAAGCTAAACATGTTTTTTTCTGTCTTCCTCTTTTCTATATATTTTTCCAAGGTCTCTGCATTCAGCAAAGTTCCTCTTAAGTTGACTAATCAAATCTTTCTCTTGAGACGTTTTTCTACCATTTTTAGATTATGTTACTGACCAATTCTCGTTCTTATAATATCTGTGTCTTAAGAATGATGAGAGTAGTCCCAAGGAGAGATCCTTTTAAGTTTATATTACTTTCTTAAGGATACTACTTCACTGCAAAGTATTTCATATTCATTTTGTGATGAACTTTAAGCTCTTATAGCCACTATAGTAGGGTGATGAGTACTCTCTAACGCTTTAGTGTTCTTCTGTATTGTAATGTATGTTTGAATCCTGATGACTTTGCTGGTTTGCTTCATTAGAAAAATAAAAGATTCCTTCTCCCTGTTGATGTTCCTTCCCTTTCTGGAAGAAGAAGCATTTTGGGGAGAGACCAATAAGCTTGTCAAGGTTGCAGTAGCTATTCACTGGAACTGTAATGTAAGTTATAAAAATAATATAAGTTAGAATATAGCTCTAAGCTGTGCTGGTACTCCATTTGTGATGGTAAACTACAAACTGAAAATGCACAATATGTCATGTTATTTTAAAGATACTGAGTTTACAAATTTATGAGCTACCAAATATCTTAAAATGGAAACATTTTCTTTTGCAAAAAGCAAGAGAATGTACAGAAGAAATACAACTTGCTCAGAAACGCAATACAAACGCCTCCTTCCTTTTATATCAGGATCCTGAGAACATTTTTACTTCCAACTAAGTTGTCTGAAAAAGAAAAAGGGTGTGTCCACACTTTACCAAATCGGTATATGAAAACCCATCTTTTTTTAGGTATAGGATAGATTACAAATATGATGGTTGGTTGTTTGCTTTGATTACCTTCTTGGTTGCTTCCAGCCACTAGGGAAATAAATCTGTTCATTTTATGCTTCTGGTTTACATTTCTTCACAAAAAACCCAATATACTCTGTTTTCTAGGCATTTATTTTCTTTTCATACAAATTAGTTTTTATGTCACACATCTGGCTTTTGAATAATCATGTAGCTAGAGGAGCAAAGTAAAAACCAGCAACAAAACATAAATGAAAACCTCTTCATGCAAGTGGTATTCCAAAGAGGAATTGTAAGCTAGAAATCAGAAGAGCTTTTCTCCCTATATAAATTTAATTCAGAGACTGACACTTTTTCCACAAAGAACAGTATTTTGTTATAACAAATTGGATCTGATGAATTATCAGTACTCACATAAAAAAAAAAAATCTGACACAATAAAGTAGAGCAGAAGTGACATCTAGGGCATCAGCATTACACACAACTGAGTACTAGAAAAGCTGAACCATAGTACTGCATTCACCATTTTACTACATGGGGAGTTTAGGAAACTCAAAGATGATTCTGTGTGTTTGTTTTTTCTTTTGGAAACAGAAGTAAACAGAGAAGATTGCATAGGTTAATCTGTGCCATATGATTGAATTATATTCCATTTGGTTGTGGAATCCCTGGAAATAATTACAAGAGGTTTCAGAATATGAATTTATGATCATAAAATCTCTGACATAGTTCAGGCATTCATCAGATTTACTTAAAGAATGAGAACTCTATTCCTTCAGAAAACAAGAACATCAAGAAGTATGCCCATGACACAAGGAAAATCCTTTATTTCCTTAAGTCTTGCTAAGTAATTTCAAATATATCTGTTTGTCTTTGAAGCTGAAGACAGATATCCTGAAATTTTGTTTCCTCTATATTGCAGGGGACAAAATATCTCCCCAAAGCTATGAACTGACTTATAGATGGTTTGAAAAGTTACAGACTCCCCATTTCATGTGGTAGTCCTGGTATTTTTTCAAAGAGAAGAGACAATAATGCATTCTTCCTGCATTCTTATGTTTCTTTTGCAATTGGTTCTGCACTTGCAGTTCCCTCTATTCTCTGGCCTTTAGTGTGTAAACTCTTCTGACACTTGTGTGCTCCTAGTGTAACTGGCTTTGTTAGCCTCTCTGGGCATCATTTCACTCATTCCAAGTTAGCAGTCCTCTATCCTACTGCAGATCCCAGTGAAGATTCTTACAGATTTCCCTAAGTCTGAATTTTATATGGTTACCTTGGCAATAAAAAGCAACTTGCAATACACAGAAGAGAAAAATTCTACTTCGTTTTTCATTTTACAGAGTAGCTGCTGTTCTCTCTTTTGTGCTGGGAAATGAAATACAGCAAAGAAAGTAACTTAGGTCCAGTTGTGTACAGGGGTAGTACCAAACTGCTGAACCAAGTGTTGTAAGATTCCTTGCTCTCCCAGTTCAGGAAAATGAACTTATATTATTCCAGTTTTCTTAATAATTACATTTAACCCTTTCCTTAAGTTTACTTAAGTTTGTTGAGAGTTGATATTTAACAGATATAAACTGTAAACTGAAACATCAGTGGGGAAAGAATAAAAATAATAAAAATAATTTAAAACTGTTATTATACTTTTTTCCTTATGACCCAATTCTTCAGGAAATAATGCTTTTTAGTGCCTAGATTCACTAAAATGAAATAAGTATTTTTAACATGAATTTATATTTTTTTTTTGCTTTCCTGACTCATTGCATTAAGGAGTTTTGTAGCAATTTCTGCTTTTCATTGTTTCATTCTCTCTTAGATAATGTCTCTCTTCCCAAATTTGTTCTAAAAGCTCACTATTTTTCTTTCAACTTTCCTTTTACTATTTTCAGTTATGTATTATCCATTCAGGAATGGGATTTAAGGATCTAGCATCCCATTTCTTTTTTTCTCTTTAAGCAAAATGCATAACTCATTTATTGTAATTCCTGTTTGGATTTAAATTTTGGATAAGTGGTCTTGTATCCTTTACTTTCAGTCCAAAATACAACTTGCAGGTGAATTGCGCCTTCATCAATAATTAGTACTAGATCAAGAGCTCAGGAAATTAATTTCTCTAACCTGCTTCTCCAGATAAGGTAAAGAAAAAATGTCTTTGACTCAAGTACTGAAGTAGAGAAGCTACAGCATGAAATTCTTTCAAAATGACTATAGTAATTTCCAGGGTCAAACAGGATGAGATATTTTTTTTTACGATGTATTACAAAATGTGCTAAAAATCAATGAATGAGGTTTACTATTGGTCAAAAGGTAGATTAAAATCAGTCTCAATGAGGAATGGATAATTGTCATTTATTATGTGGTTAGGCAAAGTACAGAAGATGACACAATTATTTCTGAGTAGAGGTTACGTGTTAAATAATAAAAATTACAAGTCATCTAATTTTAGTCTGTCTGATATCCATTTGATGTTTTTTGGTTTTTTGGAGGTGGTAATCCAGACGACTTTGCTCATTCATACTGACAAGAACATTGTTGCTCATGCAGCTTTGAAGGGCATTAATAACTTTTAACTTCACCTGTATTCAAACTGGCAAAACTTGTTGTAATAGGAAAGTTTCTTCAAGAAATGTATCTTCAGAGTTTTCTTGAATCTTGTCTGATTTTCACTGATACAGAGCACTAACACCTCTAAGTGCAACTGACAAAAATGTTACAAAAAAAATTAAATATGATAAATCCCTAATTAATAAAAAAGAAAAGATAGATGACTTTTCAGACATTTCCAGAAGCTTTTTTTCAGGACCCTACACTGCCTATGTGCCTACATCTCAGGCACAATTACTCACAATTTCTACTCCTTATCTGATTTAAGAACTATTCCAGTTCTTACTCTATAAGAGATGTGGGACTAATGTTTCCCTATTGCATGAGATAAGTGCAACTATCTTATCTGTTCTCAAGAATCAGTTCTCCTGAGGATGCTTTGCATTAGTTGTGGTAATCCAGATTCACTACTGAAATAGTAGACCTACCAGTACCATTCCCTAGCAAAAATATCTTTTAGGCGTTCAGCAATCACAGCATAGTAAATAAATCCGGTATAGTAAATAGACCAAGACACCATAAAATTTTTGAGGTGATGCATCTTATTGCACATAATGTGGGTGTACAACACATAGTACACGTGTGTAAAGTTGTACACATACACTTTCAAAAGTCACAGCATTCACCTGATTAAAATGTACTAAAACTCCTGTGCTATGTGTGTTGATTGATTTGTTTATTATAGGGAACTATAACTTATGCTGCTTTTCTTAATTAAGAAATTAGAAAAATGTACAAAGCTAATATTAGATAATTAGAAATGAAATTACAGAAAATAACTATATAAAAATGGAACGGAACTTAGTACAATATAGAAATCAAATGAGATCTAAGTTAAAAGAATTTTGCATATTTTTTTATATATTACAGTAATTCTAACCCAAAGTAACCTAATCAACAGAATGCTTCTATTAATATAAACTAATTTTTTTTCATGCCAAAGCCTTTTTGACACAAACCTGGATATAAGACATGAGACACTTTATCAAGACAAACACTAAAGTCTAGTGAAAGACTTTTGCACAATCACATAAAAATGTCAAGCTATTTAGAGCAGAGGTATTATTTATGGAGCCCAAGACAGAACAGTTTCTGAGTTCCAATGGTCACAGATGGATGTACGCATGGATGTACGTGATCTATTACCAGATCACGGAATGCGAGGGAGGCCAGGGTGGACATAAAGGAACTTCCTGCACCCAGTGCTAATGAAATGATTTTCCAGTGTCCTCAGCTCAGGCTGTGCATCAGGCACTGATTGTGCATACAGTTGATTGATGACAATGACATCCAGACTGTCTTTTCAATTGGTAACTATACAATTAACCATCCCAATATAGATTTGATTGAGAAAATCCTGACCTCCACTACTCCACTGTAGTTTCATACAATTACTGATCAAGGAACTAGAGCACTTCTCATGGAAGGAGAGGGTAAGGGAACTGAGATGTCTAATGAGACCGAACAATTTTAACTGCACTATCATGATCCAATTCAGAATAAAATTAAGAAAAATCCCCAAACTTGTCTAATCTTTAAACATCAGGTTCCTCAGAAAACTTGGAGTCAAAACTACTAAAAGTCTTATGCATAAATTTATGGTTATTGCATGACATGCTGAGAGAATACCTTTTTTTCATCCTTATTAAGTACAAACTGTTTCAATAAGCTTTATTTTCATTGGGCAATGTGTAAGTTTAATTCAAAAATTGGAATATTTCAGTATGTTATGAGCATGAAAAAAATGCCATCATATCATGGAAATGTTCTTGTAACCTTTTTAGAAGATGTGATAGCATTTTCTTGCTAAAAAAAGAAATGTACTAAGAGTATGAAGTCACAGTAATTCAAATCAAAATATTTTGTATAAAAATGTATCTAATTTTGAATTACTGTCATATTTTCCTTCCATATGTATGTATACAGCATGGGAGATATAATGTATGTGCTTAACTCAAACCTCTGGCTGGTTCATTGGATGACTTTTGTGCTTAAAACAAAGCACATTTTTAAGTGTTTGTATTTGCAGAAGCAGAATTCAACTGCATAGATATTCCTGTAAACCTAATGTTGAATCATGTAATAACTCCACAGTCCAATTTATTTCACAAAATTGCAACGTATGTCAGGTTGGAAGAGACCCACAAGGATCATCAAGTCCAGCTTCTGGCCTTGCACAAGACCAGCGCCAAGTCACACTGTGTGCCTGGGAACATTGTCCAAATACTTCTGCCAGGTTTGCTGCTGTGACCACTTCCCTGAGGACCCTGTTCCAGTGCCCAACCACCCTCTGGGTGGAGAAACTTTTTCTAATATCTAACTCAAACCTTTCCTGACACAACTTCATGCCATTCCCTCAGGTCCTGTCACTGGTCAGCGCAGAGAAGAGATCAGAGGCTGGCCCTCCTCTTCCCCTCACTAGGTAGTTGTAACTGCAATGAGGACTCCCTCAGTATCCCCCATGCTTAGTGTAAGTAACAACAATAAAATTATGCAAAAACTACCCTCCCACATCAGCCCCCCAAAAAACCCCCCACAAACAAACAAACAAACAAAAAAAACAACCCACAGAAAAATAACCTAAGGAAAACCACCAGTCTCCAGACAGGACTAATTTTAGATGTAGATGTATAAGGACCACAATTACAGAAATAAATCCAGAATGTTTATTTTACTTTTTGGTGTTATCTATATCCAAAGAGGAAGATATAGCTAGTATCTCTGATCTCTTACAGAGGCAAAGGTTGTAAATACAATGAAATGTGGAAAGGGAAACTCTCAGGATGACTAATTTTTTACTTTTATCATATCAGCAAGCAGTAACCATTCATATGACCAATAATTAAAACCATAGCTTTAATACTGTGATATTACAGGAATGCTTCAGTGACATGATGGATTCAAACATCATTGTGTTATTTTTGATCATGTAACTTTGTCAAAGACAGTTAAATCTGTAATCCTATGCAACATTAATATTAGGAATGTAGGTTTCAAATTCTGTATATAGAAATACATCAAAAACTTTAGACATAGCTTTAATCACCCTTTCAGACACACTCTGTATTTTTTGATTGATTCTGAGTTGGCTATATCAGTACAATAAGGTATGTTATTGTTCCTAAGAGGGACTTTAACAGTCGAGGGGGACATACTATCAAGCTCACAAAAGATATCTCTTCTACAGCTAAGTTTTTGACATTTATTCCAATGTATTTTATATTCTTTACTAAGTAAGTAAAAACTGTTTTAAAAGGCTAATTCCTCATTATTTTTTTTTCTTTATTCAAATTTATTACTTATTTTCAAATGTCACATTCCTATCTCATCTTCCAAAGGTCTTACCTGTATTACCTCTATAGAAATATAAATTACACTTCAGGAAAGAAAGAAAGTAATAAATACTCCCCCACTCCAGTCTTCTCAAATATAAAGAAGATCTATGTTAAAACAAATTATTTTTTACACAATCTTATTTTGTCTGTTTCTGTTTAGGGGTGGTTTTGTGAACACTAGTTCTCAGCTGTACTTAGCCAATGCTCTGACTCACAGCTGCCATCTATCCATTTTTGGTGGGTTTTTTTATCCAAAAGCTAATGACTGGATATGGAGGAAGGGAAAAAAATCACCCTTTAAAGCTCAATTCAAAGAATTGTATCCCTGCACTCCCAAACTCATATAAGCCAGTATAAAGTTACAGAACTCCAATGTGGGTCTGAGGAGAAGAGAAGACAAAAAATAGGAAAACCTAGTAGCAGCAGGTTTTATACTGAGTATCTTACAAAAGTTAAAAGAGCAACTTTCAAAGCTTTCCCTTATATTTTAGTATAAAATATGTTTCTCAATATGTGATGTGAAGTACTGCCTGAAAAAATACTGTTCTAGTCAAGTTTCCCTTGAAGATTTCAACTAGGTGCTACAAATCTCACCTTCCAGAAGTAGTTTAAGGCAGTGTTTCTTAATGTAAGATAACTGTAAAGATTGTACGATGGCTTGAAATAGTTACATTTTTTTTCTACTAAAACTACAGCAGATACCTATTTTTTCATAGAAGCAGAATGGAATGTTTGAAGCTTCATGGCTATAATTTTCATGTGTTTCTCCAAAGATCTCATGTCTTTCAACTCTTTAAACTTCTTGGAAGTTACAGTAACAGTGGGACAACTCTTCCTTACATTCAGATACTCAGGTTAATATTAAGGAACTTTTTCTCTGCCTTCCTTTCCTCTTCCATCCTCATTTCACCTCCTAGAAGTAATTCTCAGCTGTGAAATAATATGGCAGAGAATAATAATCCGAATGGTTCACAAAAGGTATCATGATCAAACCTAACATCTTATACACTGAAAATAAGGAAAACTAATTAATTCAATATTGCAAAGAAAAAAATGAAAGAAACCAAACAAATAAACAAAAATGAACCAAAATCTGTTTGCAGCTAAATGAGAAGGAAGTATCTGAAATTATTCTTCAGATAGTTTTCTTGGAAGACTAGCAAAATGTTTTGAGGTTCTAGCAGGAAGGGAATTGCTGTCATGCAAGAACATCTATACTTAAACTGTCAAAGTAGTTTAAAACCTCAGTTCACTTATCTGATCCATCTCTCTTGCAGACATCTGGATAGTGGTATTAAACAAAAATCACTTTTCCATTTCCATTGAGTTGGGCATGTCTCCACCATGCCCTCCCCTTACATCCTAGTCTTGATCTTAGCTATTTATGGCTTTTAAGATGGATTTCTGTAGTATAGCCATGAAGAAGACTGACTTCTCAAAAAACAAAACAAAACAAAAAAACCCACAACAACAACAACAAAAAAACACCACGAGAAAATTGCCAGCATCAGAATTAAGAGTTAAGTGATAGTATGTCACTCTCCTTTTTCAAATTTCGTGCGGGATCCACAGGTAATTGCAGAAAGCCCTTACTGTCTGCAAAGGAATCTTTTGTACAGACCAGTTGGTGTTAAACCCTTCAAAATCATGAGGGCATTATCATATTACTACTGCAGAAATACAACTCATTTTGATTTGGAAGTTCTGTTTACAGGAAAAAAAAATAACCACAGAAAGCTTGCACAGTGCTGGAAAGACGGATTTCATAATAACTCTATATCATTCTCAAGGCTGAACCAGGCTTGAGGCTGAGTATTTAGATAATATATTGCAACCCTCTATTCCATTTAAGATGATTCAGTGTTTTCAGAGAGCAATGAGCAGCTAATGTTTCCCTGGCGAAAAGAATCAAAAGCTTATTAGAGAGGGCTTAGTTACCTCTAAGGCTCTAAGGGCTCTGTCCCTTACCCCCTTGATCCCAAATCCATGTGTGAATATGTATGTCAGAACATATACACACACACACAAACAAACATAGGGTCACGTTAGTGCATGTCTTACCACTGTATGATAAAGTACGGTTGATATATATTAGGTGAAAGCCCTCTTAAATCTCTACTTGAGCCTGGATGTGATTAATATGATTCATTATTTTGCACATAAAAATACTTAGCAAACCAGTTATCTCTCTTTTACCGAAGAGGCAAACTGTTTACCATTCCCTTCTCCTCAGCTGCAATAGCATCTGTAAAAAGCAATGCATCTTTGAGATCATGGGATATAAATCTTTCTGTGATAAGAAACTACATCTTACAGGGCACTTATAGTGTAATACATCTATCTACATCCTCAAATATCTTTTTTTTTCTTCTTAAAATAAAAGTTAGTTTTTGTGCTTACAAAAAATTCAGAATGAGAATATCAGAAAAGTGTCTATTACTATAAATTCCTTTATTTATCTGCACCACAAGTATGGTACAAGCAACGTAGTTTAAACTTCCTTCAATTGCTCCATCAGGGTTGCTTGAAGATCTTCAGTGGATCAATGTCAGGAATCTTACAATACTCACCTGAAGACATTACTTTAAAAGAAGAAAAAAATCACCTTGAGGCCTATTGAACCTATTGTGGAAGTCAGGAGACAAAGGTGTCATATGTTCTACCCGGCTTCATTTTGCATAAACAGTGACTACTAGAACAAACAAAAACCCAGGTGAGACTTTGTAGTGTAACATTTATGATACTCAAATATTTTCTGCTCTGATCCATTCATCCCCCAGCCTGTATTGATAAAGGCATTAAACAATACTTGCCTCAGTACTCATCTTTTAAGCTTATGAAGAAAAAATTGAGTTCTTAGGAGAAAAAAATATTGTAAAAAGAACTTGTCTCAAATGAATCATATGTAATAGATCTAAACTAATCTGACACCTCTTTCAACTTATTCTCAGCACTCAAAGAAGGAAATCACAGCAACTCTCTGGATTGCATGGATCATTTAGAAAAATATCTGAAGATTATGTCTCTTTTGTTTTTAAAAACAGACCATTTCATTATATGAAAGGTTAGGGGAACTATCCATCTCCATAAAAGTCATAACCTGTCAAATTAATCTTCTAGGTTTTGTATTTCATACTTTCAGCAAGTCTCTTTCAGAGCATTCTTAAGGAATAGTCTTCAATAGTGCCATTAATTCAGACATCATCCTTCACCTTCACTCTTTACTGTTGGTATGAGGAACATTGAGGCAGAGATTATGAAAAGGTAGAAGAAACAAATAGAAGCCTGGAAAACATGTATAGTGGACAGAATAGCTCAAGAAGTTTGAATAATTTTTTTGGAGGAACAATATAACCAGGGTTTGAAAATATAAACAGGGTTGTCAGTGAGAGACAATTTAAGGGAATATCTCAGAACGAGAATCTTTGAGTAAATGGCTTGAGCAGTCAAAAAACCTCAATAAGAGATGCTGTGGCATCTGAACTTGCCATAAGAGCCTTTATTAAAGAAAAATAAAAGAAAATTGTGATTTCAGAACAATGCAAGGAAAGAGCAATGGAAAAGAAGTAGGGAAACATAAGAATTATTTTATTTGTTTGTTTGATTGACTTATTTGGTTTTAATTTTAAATATAGTTTAAAAGACTAATGTAACCACTTAACTCTATAGCTCCTAACTAAAGCTGTGATCTTTATAAACTGAGATATGTGCAGTGATATAAAGAAAAATTTGCTGCACTGCAACTGCAGGTCATGTATGTAAGAGAAAATTGAATTACATAGTATGTCCTTTCTTGAATTAAGGTTATATTTAGTATCATTTGTTCTGAATATAGTACATATTTATACTTGATTCACTTATGTCATCTAATGAATTGTATCCATACACATGCCCATAATGAAATATGAAGAAAATATATCAGGTATATAGTCAACTAAACAAGATTCAAATAGAAAAATAATGGATTGGTTTTTGAAGACAACTTGTGAAAGGGTAAAGAACATATTTTTTCTGAACAAGCATGGCTAAAACATCTCCCCTTTGAATTAATATTGTATTATATTAGGAAAATCACAGCAAAAAAGATTTTTATGATTTTACAGTTTTACAACTAAATATAATTGATTTAGCAGATAGGTTTTATGAAGTATTAATATTAGCATCTTCATTGCCCTGCTTTCCGTGAGGATTAATATCATCTATCAACAATGTTTGTCAGAAGTGTTACTTCAGAAATACATTTAACAGTTACTCTGGTGACAATACTTTTAGGCCCCAAATGCACACGAAAAGGCACTTTGGCCCCAGCTGGTAGTAATTTTTTAAGGCATTTGCTGATTTCAACACCTGTTGTCAGGTAGCTGAATGGAAGAGTTCCTACCGCTTTTGGAATGAACCATCTCCAAATGAAAAAAAGAGGTTCCTCTTTGGATGAAGAAATGTATAGATGCCCTCTGCTTACAAAGAACATGATAACAGAATGAGTAGAGTGTCTTAGCAACTCCAGATGGTTCCAGGTAGAGATAGCTGTGACTGTGGTGTGAAGCAGGAACTGTACAATTATACGGTTTGTTTGTGAAACAGAACTCTTTCCTAGGGTTATTAATGAGGGAAAGGCAGTTCCATTAGTAAATTCACTTCCATTTCAAGTGAAGAATACTAGATTAAAGACCTCTTTTCAACCTCATGGTGTTGCAGTGAAAGTCCAGAGGAGTTTAATTCCATTCTAATGCTGTTATCTTTCACCATTTCAGTTTACAACTCCCTTCTTCAACTCTGTTATAGATATGCTTATGAAGAAATCATTACTGTGTGATATTTACAAAGAAGAAAAAATAAAAGTATCATAACTGATCCAAGACATCATCTCTTTCTATTTTTTACTATTATGTGTTCTATTAGATTTTTTAATGTGAAGTTTTGCTTTAATGGATGTACATAAAGCACAGCTTTCCTGAACTATGAGGAGCAAGAAACCTTCTTTGCTTGAAGTTTGTTTGAGCCACCACTTTATCTTAAAAATTCCCAACTTTTTTCATCACGAGGTCATAATAGAGTACATGCTTCTCTGACTGACACAGAGGCTGCCACTTCCATTATGTCTGGGATGGGTCTATTCTTTTTGGCATGTGTAACTGTTCTGGAGACTCAAACCCTTTGTATCAGCATCTCTGCTCTAAAAAAAGCTCTCCAGAAGTAATACAGGGATCACACTTCTAATTCTGTCTTTCAAAGGGCTTGGTTTTGTCCAAGGTTTTCTTCTGTTTTGACTATCTACATTTCATAAGGAAGTTTGACTCCATTTTCCAATTGTCCTCTAATTCTATCCATTTTCAGCCAGTTTTCACTTCACTCTTAACTTTGCCTAGGAGTAAGCCAACTCTGCACTGTAGGTCTTCCTCTAAAGAAGTTGTCAGGACATGCTGATTGCAAAATAAATCTTAAAATTTCTCAAATAATCAGGAAGAAAGCTGTAAAGGAGCATAAGGATACAGCATAGGGGTTTTGGGCTTCCCTCAGGACTGTCTTTTTATTCTTCCCAACAGTAATTAATATAAATTGCTGTAAAATATTGGGGTCTTCTGTAGAAAAGTATCAGTAACTACTTATGGAAAAACGTATAGGTTTGCTTGAGTCAAGATGTAAGAATTTCCAACACCTGACCATAGGTTCCCAGATGACCCTAGAGATCTGAAAAATATGAAAAATTTGAAAGTTTAAGAAATGCTTTTCTCAGGTATGAATAAGAATTCAAAGCAGTGACTTATTCTTTGCAATCCCCACGTCATTTTTTTTTTTTGACTTACACTAAGTCAAAGTGATTTTGAGGAGAATATGTTAATCCATGGAAGTTCAAGTGAAGATAAAAAAAGCTAACACATTTTCAAAATCAAGTTTTAGTTCTACTGTTGATAGAAAAATAACACTCAAATCCTTTTATCAATATGTGGATATTTAAAAAAATATATGTCTCTTTCAAGTGAGACTTTATACAAAAATACATAAAAGTTGTAACTTCACTGTATGTGATAAGACATTTTAGATGTTATTTTCTTACCTAGAAATCATCTTTTCTCTTTTGAGCTATGGCTGCACTTATTCCAGATGAATACTACATAAGTTTATTTCCTCTCTCAGTGTTTTTTTATCTTACATATTTTTCTATGATACATTGTAGATTGTCTCTTTTTCCTTAGTCAGGGTGTAAACCTTCCTTCCTGATAGTCAATAAAGCTCAATAATAATAACTGGTATTTTTTTTCACAATTATATATTCCCAAAGTATTCCCTAATGTCAGCAATTCATTTTCAATCCTCTCAGTCCAATCCTGACACTGTTGTTGACATTTCCATAGTATTATCATCCATTGATTTTTCCACTAGCATCAGCAATAGTCAAATGTTTAATTGTATGAATGCTGAGAGAATATAGTTAAGTCAGGCTGCTGAATCATAATTGGTGATGGTGTAATATTCCACATAATTTTATATTTCAGCTTTGAATAACATAATGATTCTGAAATTACTCATTGAGGAACAGAAAATGAACACATTGTTTACCATTGAAGAGGCTGTCTACCTTGAATTGTCATATTCAAATTCTTCAGACAGGATTATGTGATATAAAAACCCCCAATATTGAACTTCTCAACTTTCAAAATAAAGCAGATGATCCTCCAATTAAAAAAATTCTTATAGCATCTGTGTTATTCATGCTTATAATTGTTACTGAAAGTATTTCTCATTTTTTTCCATAGATTGTACATTACGAAGCACAGTTTTAAAAGAGATATTAAACATATTTACTTTTCTCAGCATATACGTAACCCACACTCAGTGTGGCCCACTTTAAATCAGAGATTAATACTTGCTTAGAACTAGTACTTTCCTAATCACCTATGTGTATTATAAATCCACTTTCAGAAATATGTAAAATTCTTGAAATTATTGATTTTCTAAACCCTAACTTCAGCATAGATTGCTACTTCTTTTCCTGCGTGATCATGCTAAATATTTTTAGGCATATCTTTATTAAATTCAAAGTTTAGTGCATGAAATTCAGGTGCCTATTTTGGAAATGTGAGTTATAGCATGTTTTCTTTTCCTATATGAAAGTTTTACTCTAAGCAAGGGAGTTTTCTTTTTCTTGAATCAGGTTCTCAGAATTAATTTGAGAATCCTGTAGTTTACCTTGTATACACATTGTTTACAAATGTAGTCTGTTTACAGTCAGGCTGTCTGCACATTCCGGTTGCTCAGTGTTGGCCATTAATCCAGCTAAGGGAGGGATGACATGTACAGCAGTGCTGCAACAACTCTACACATTGTCAAATGATGTGTGTTTATGCTAAAGGATAGAAAAAGACCACATTACTGGATGATTCCACATCCCACATACAGAAAAATAAGGAACATAATGTTGTGAGTGACAAAGTAGCATTTTTGTGCTACTTATGTTAACACTGACAACCAGGTTTAGTAAGTGTCAGAAATGTTCCAATGGCAAAGGATGCAAAGCTGTTTCTGTGATAGGCCCAGCTAGGTATTTTTTCCCCCTATCTTTTTCCTGTAGCAGAAAGGGATGTTTTAGCTTAACTCAGTGATGCCTTTTAGTTCGGACTTCTCCAGCAGCAGCCGTAAAGGTTTCAAAATACAAAAGTGGTGCTCCAGCATGATTCACTGGCCACAATGAGGGACACCCACCCTAAAAAGATTTTGTATGATGCTTTCAGTGATTGCTCATTTATGATCAAGAAGACATTATGTCGTAGAACAGTAAGAAATCTTTCTGATTGAATGAGCCTGTGAATGTGAAAGTTAGCAAGGTCTAATCCTTATGAGATTCTGCCAAATTACTAGTAAGGTACAAAAATTCTGGTGCCTGTCGTGTGAATTGAGTGATCAAAAACTGAGTTCATGAGAACAGTTAGTGCTTTAAATAGAACTTTCATCTTCCTAATTTTGTACACACAGGAGCCACCTGCTCCATACATCTCTGAATAAAAGTGTCTTCCAGGAGATGGCTGCACTTTGCTTTCCTGTACTGTGAATAACAGGCCAAACAAATACACACTTGCTACTTTTTCTCCAAGACTGAGGACTCAGGAAGAGGG
>JAWWLV010000088.1:83444430-83460607 GCA_035041135.1 Platyrinchus mystaceus
AAAGCAGGATGTTAAACGCTGCAGAGCTACTTCTGTGTGGGCGACAAGGGCAGCGTCGTCAGCGTAAAGCAGCTCACTGGTATCTACATCCGATACCGTACTGATGGAAGCCTGTTCAACCTAAGGCGACTGAAGGCCCACACCTGTAACATAACACAAAGCTAATTATACTAGGGGAAAAAAAAAAAAAAGACATTTGCAGTTAAAACCTTTTTTTGCATTCTCAAAAGAGATGTACAGGCACAGGTAAACGTACCTGATTAAACCTGCACAGTGCATACACAAGAATGCTCATGCTGGCATAGGTGGGTTTATAGAAGAGATTTTCTTACATCATGTAATCTCAGTTTTAGACAGTTATTTAAATTAGGCATGTGGTCTAACTGTAAACTGTCCTTAAGTGCTATGCCTTGTAGGCTGTTGTTTTGTTGTCTTCTAATTATATTCACTCATACCTAACAAATAAAGCCAACTTATTCCAAGGTTTGCTGTCACAATTAATTCTCATGTTGTAAAGGTAATGGTAGAAATTTGAGCATTTCTAATAATTCAGAAGCTATTACAAGATTTATCCTAATTAAATGTTTTTTAATAGAAATGAACTATGTATGAGAGCTCTCCATTAATGAAACCAAATTGTGGCATTTGTTTGAAAAAGCATCTGAGCAACTAAACTGTTATATCAAAACTTAATACTGACTTTTTCCCCTCTAAAAATTGCAAGTCCTTTCAAAAGATGAACAAAATGTATCTTTCAGAGATAAATGAGTACAAAGATTGATATGAACAATGTCAAACAAAGAAAAGTATCTATCAAACAGAAATCAGAATGACTACAGATGAGTCTCATTCCATGATAGCAGCTGAAAAGATAATGTGGGAAAGAACTGGGCAGAGAGAAAAAAAAATTTATAAAATTGATCCTAATTGAAGTTCTAGAAAAAGGCTTTTGTACAAAGGTATTATGAAGAGTGAACACTTACTGATCTGTGTAAGAAATGAAACATTGAAATAATTGTTTTTCCTTTTAAAATGCTAATTAAAATGTTAATGAAGAGTTATAGGTTGATTGTGTTTCAATAATGTCAAATCCTGATATTATGTTTTGTGTATACATGAAAAATAAATAAGAGCTGGTTCCAAAATCTGAACCTAGAATTCTAATTCAAAGTAGGTTATTGTTAGATAATTCAATACACCAAGAAGCAAAAAATTAAATCAACAATTGTTGGCAATATGTGAGCCAGTAAAAAAAATATTTTTGTTCTCCCACTGTTCTAAAGTACTAAAAGATATTGAAAGAAGTAAATACATATTTGTATCACTAACAGAGTATGGCAGAATATGCATATATGAATAGTGCAATTGACTAGAAAAATGCCATTTTATATAGTCATAACCTGAGAGTTTAATTCTTGCTTTTTTAAATAGAAGATTTTCTTAAAATAACCTATTTTCAAGCGTACATTTCAGTGGAGCTGTTAACAAGAAACATGATTTGTGTTCCTATGGAGGTAATTGGTGTTAATTGTAAGTCTAAGAAGTATTCTGTTGGAAAAATAAACAATCCTCTTATTTCCAAATACTTTGGATTGTGGCTACCACCAGTGCAGTACAAAGGAATTCCATTTATTTTAGAGTAGAAAAGAAACATCATTTTAAATTAGGGCCCAGGCTCCTATAAGGACTCCAAACCAGCTTCTCAAAGTAGATATGCACTGTGCTTCCATTTTATCAATTTGCAAACAGAAAGTAGTCACAGATGTAAGAAAATGGCCACTAATGACTGATAAAAGCTATAATTATTTTATAATCTCCATGAAACTAAGACAGAAAGCTTGCAATTTTATATACAAAATATAGGAAAAAAGGTTTTATAATTTGAGGCCAATGAAAATGTTATTTTTTGAAAATAAGATGTAATGGGGAAAAATCTATCTGTTTCCATTAGTTCTCACAGTAAGCAGATTATATATTTGTTTTTTAAGGAGAAAGTGAGTCCTGCATAGAATGCTGAAAGGAAGATGAAAAAAGTAATAAAACCACAAAACCAGAAGAGATTAAAAAAATAATTATTTTTGTGATTAATGTTTTAAAAAGAGAATGATAAAAGCTATTCCATACATCAGATGTACTCCTAATGACACTTGGGAAAGTTATTTTGAAGATCTCTTCCTCTGATATGCACTTAACAACACCAACATATTAAAGCATGTAGTTCTTCTTTAATTTGTACCTGTCCTTCAGTGATGCACAATGCTGGATACATAGGAAAAGTATCAGAAAGACTGAATTCATTCTTGATCCCTTGAGACTTGCCTCAGATAAAATGCTAGAGACAGAAGCAATGACGAGGCATGGAGCCTTTTTCAATTTATACTATTTTTCTGTTTTGTTCTTTGTTTTTGCCTTACTGTTCATATTGCATAATGTTTTCTTGACAAACTCAACAGCCAAAATTCGGATAACTTTTAAAACACAGAAAGGAGTTTCTGAATATTTCATGCAAAGGTGGGAAAATAAATTCTCTTTCCCTTACCTTCTCACTGGTAGTCACATTTTTTCTTCCCTAATCATGCAATGACAACATGCTGTCATTGTCATGTATTGAAGTATCTGAAAAATTAGTGGGACTCTCCATAGTAACTCTAGTGAATGAAAAAATCATGTAGCTTTCTTCAAGGACTTGCATGATTCAAAACTTGCTTCTTTGTAGCCAAACCCATTTAATATAAAAATTATTCCTCCCTTCTCCCTCCTTCTTTTCCCTTGCACTATAGTGCATAGATCACCAGTAATCGTAGCCTTTAGTTTTGCATGGTGCTGATTGCAATATAGCATTTGTTGTGGTTTAACCCCAGCTGACAACTAACATAACCACTTGCTGCACTGACTCCCTCTCAGTGAGAGTGGGTAACAGAATTGAAAGCCTAAAATGAGAACTCATGGACTGAGATAAGAGCATTTTAGTATTTCCATAACGATAATGATAATAATAATAGTAATAATAATCTTATTGTAGTAAAAAGGAAAATAACAAAGATAGATAAATAAAACCAAAGAAAAATAAGTGACTTGAATGAAAACGATTGCTCATCACCAAACAGCTGATGCCCAGCCAGTCCCCAAGCTCTGTGTTACCATTTTCTAGTTATCAATGAAATAGAACAAGAAATAATTTGTTTTGCTGCTAAAAGATAGCAATACATATTGTATAGTTTCTAGCCAAAATATAATGATTACATTAACTTCATTTATTGTTTTTGAGTAGTTCATTTACACCTCCTACGGTAGGAGCGTAAAAATGATATATATACAAAAACTGAGGGAGGGTCCTTATTGTATATCTTTAATACCATTTTTTCAAAAATAGATATAGATTTTCATTGCTCTCATATCTTCTGAATTCTTGGTGGCTTCCTGGTGAAGAAATATTTTCAACATTCGCCTTTAAACACCACTTTAGGCACCAAACTCAGACACAGAGTGCAACTCATGAGGTGCTCTGTGGAGTCAGTGGAAGGAGAAAACAGCTGAAAGCTGACACCTGACTGCAGTGCTCATTTGACATCTGAATGAAAATCTCTCCCTCTCACCACTGCTTATAGCAACAGTATGACATGCTGACAAAAGTATATAAGCCAACCAATATGAATGTCTCACATACTATCTTATTCTAAGATTTTTTTACCCAAAATTCTTTGCTTTCATTCCCCACAATTTTGAATACTCTCTTTAACACTCACTGTGGGGGAAAAAAATAAGCACAGTGGTATATAGGTATTAAACCTCATAATGTCACTTTCTTGTACTGCTGACCAATTATTTGTGTGGTCCTTTTACTAAATTCCCAGCAAGTAATTTCTAACCCTCTCATTCTTAATTACAAGTGTGTTATCCAATTTATGTATGTAAAATGTAAATATATTTGGTGTTCCTAAGGAAAAAGGAGAAAGAGAAGGAGAGGGGAAGGGAACTGGGAGAGGGTAAGGGAGACAGAGAGAGGTTGTGGTGGGAGAGAGAGAGAGAGAGAGAAAAAGGGACAGGGAGATAGCTGGTGACATGATGCAGCTGAAAATTAGATGTTGGGTCTATTTGACAACAAGCAGAACACCAGATAAGTGGAAGCTTTCCAGTTGCCCAGAGGCCACAGATCCTAATTTCTACATTCAGGGATCAGCATGTTCGCTTCACTTCTATCATGGTCTGATTACTTAGCTGGAAAACATTATAATGTTAACAACTTTTCTTCACTTGGTACACAGCAAAATTTGAATATTGCATTTGTAGGGCCTGGCAAGGATAATTAATACCATGTTGTGTGACAGTCTTCTTTGTTATTCTCATCCGTGATTGTTACTGACCTAGCAGGTAAACATCAGCATTTCTGTAGAGTAGAAATGTAATTGGTAAGGGAGAAAGCTTTCAAAATTAATGGGCTTTAAACTTTCACATGTAACTTATATGTTTAAATGGCCTGATTTTTTGGCATGTAATATGAAATTGTGTAAGCAGGCCTGTAGTTTAGGGAGTAATTTTTTTTTTTATAGTTGTTTTGTAATATACTTACATATAAATCTCAAGTAAGGCATTTCAAAACTAGGACTCAAAACAATAATGTAAAAAAATTCAGTCCAGGTTGTAGAAGGAATATTAAATTGAAAGGAAAATTACTTTGGTTTGTGTTTTTTTCAGTGTCTCAGTTTAAATGAGACACAAGTGTTTTGCTGAGGATGAGTTATGAGGAAGACCCAAATTCCTCCCTCTAAACAATTGTAAATCCAAGATTAAAAGGCTTCAACTGAGAAAAAAAATGTGGAAATGGGAAAAATAACAGCACTTTATTAAAGGATATATGTGTGTTGGGAGAACAATGAAAGAACACATATAAAACAACCAAACAATAACCCTATACCCAAAAATAATCCCCTTCAAAGCAAGCAAATAAACAAATAAACAACAAAAGGTAAACAATTCCGTTTGCGTCCTTTGGTGCAATTCTAACCACAGTCAGCAGGGGGTGCTGTTGGAGCACAGGAGATGCAGAGTCTGCAATGTCCTGTGCCAATCGGCAGGGAGCACTGCTGGGCCATTGGTGATCACCACGTGGAGGGGTCTCCCCCGGTGTGCTGGAGAAGCTGAAAATGGAAGTCTTCCTCTCTCCCCTTCCCAGTGGGAAAAGGGAGAGAAAGGAGGGAAAGAAAAGTCCTTCCCAGCAGAAAACTCACTCAGTCCTTCTGGTTGAATCGTGCAGAGCAGACCCCCCTCTCCTCTGATGTACACAAGAACTGCTGCCAAGAAAGAAAAGAAAAACCCACCAAAAAAAAAAAAAAGGGAATGGAGGAGGGAAAACAAACCTCCCAAAACAGTTCCTCTCCGATGGAAAAAAAAAATATCCAAGCAGAAATCCACAGCTGGCAACCAGGTTGGGAATAAAAATCCACACCTGAGCTACCGGCGGCCCAGACCCTGTCACTGCTCCGGTGGCCACTGAACTCCACACCCCTTTGGCAGCAGCAAAACTCCTCCCCCTGTTTCCCAGGAGATGAGAGGGAAAAAACCCCCAAAACAACTTCTTTACCGTCCCCAAACACGACTCCAAAAGCCATTAACAAGGAATGTGGTCTTACCTCTAGTCCTTTGTGTTATCTAACTGCCCAAGTCAATATGCCCATTCAACATCCCCTTCACACAATGGGCAGGGGGAAGGGAAAAATTCCTGCTTAGTTTTTTAAGAGTCAGCAAAACCATGACACATAGCTATCATAACTAAAGCATATAAATACATTTGAAAATAATAATAATTAAAAAATAGGTAGTAGAAAATAAGCCTATGTATAAGAACTTTCTGAAGCTAACCAGAAAATCCAAGAATCCAATTAATTTTTCTGGAGATGATTTAGTCCATGGGATTTGCTATGCAAAATGAAAACACTTGCAGAAGGGAAATATTTTTAAGATTCAGAGAAGGTAAATAACTGCTATGCTTTTACTATTCATTTTGATCAAATGTGCTACAAGCATGTATGAGAAAGGAGGATGTCTCCCCAGATCTCTACAGACTATATTTACTCAGCCAATCTCCACTGTAGTTCTACTCTTTCCTTTACCTTGAGAGAATAAAATAATCTAAACACATAAAATCATGCTTGGAAAAATGTTATTTTGTGTCATATATAAGAAATATGTCAATTCTAAACTGGTAGGGAATGAAAAAAATTATGAATATACATATATATATATATTAACATTTCTGAGGGGAAATGGAACCTTCTTCCTTCAAAGACATCATTATCACATTTGAGAAAAATTGAATTTTGGATGAGAGCTTTATTTACAACCTAGAGAAACTTTTCAGTCATTTACAACCTCCAAGCAGTACATAGGGATGAATGGTTTGATGCCAACCCTTCATATATAGGTAATTAATTCAACAATTAATTTTCTGCATTCCACAGCTCATGCTCAGGAACAGATATCTTTCTCTATTCTTAATGCTAATCTGTCAACTAACAACATTAATGGCATTTCATGCCATTCTTTTATTTCTCTTATGAAGGTTTTTGATAATAGAAGGGCAAGAGAAGATTTATTCTCTCAGTCTGCTCCTAAAATATATTTAAAACAACAATTTAGATTCTCTGAAGACACAAACCATTAATGAATGCAATCTATTTCGTAGTGGGAAACTATAAAGGTCAGTTTAAAATATGTAATGAATTTCTTCAGGTAAGTGAGAGAAGTCAAACTCAAGTTTCCAGGCAATTACAGATAATCAAATATTCACACTCTAGGTTCTTGAAGAGCAATGAAGATAAAGTATTCTGTAAAACATGCCATCAGAACTTTCCTGATAGAAGCATGATCATAAGGCTATTCTTTTAACCTCAGAAATCAGTCAGATAAATACAATGGAAAATTTTGCCCCAGGTTTGTGAATGATACGTTGCTCTTACTGTGCACAAGTTCTCTGACCCACTGTCAGAGACTACGGGGCTAAAGATACCTATCATAATGATCCTTATCCTGTGCAACTTCTAGTGCATTTTGAGAATAATAATAATAATCTGCAAACCTTGTATCTGAACCTTAAAAAGTCACAGTTTGAGGCAATGAATTTATATTCAGGAGTCCAAAATAGAAAGAAAAAAAATAAATAAGCCCTTCACTATTAAGTTTCTTTCAATGAGGTACAGCTCCCAACCCTAACAACTTGTAGGAATTATTTACTTGGAGGCATTATTTAATGGAATAACTTCAATTTCTTTTGGACAGGATTTTCCTTTATATTCTAGAAAATCAGCTACAGTTTCCCTGGCGAAGATATTTCTTCCTTCCTATTCTGGACAGTCATTGTCTAATAAAGCCATCACAGGTTAAATTCACTTTACCTGCTAGAAGCTTCTCTGGTATCTCTCCATCCTGGCAATAGTTTGTAAAAACATTTTGGAATCAATCCTGTGATACTGTGTTTTCCAGGAATACTTGCACAGAAGTGTTGAACGTGCTGCTTGTCCTCCCTTTTTCTCGCACTCAGCAGCTCTGACCCATCTGGGAGGTCAACAGCAAACTTCTGGACAGCTGTGAGACCTTCAGCTGATGCTAAAATTCTGCTTTCCTCAGACCTCCTGCAGAAGTTGCACCAAGCGACACACGATAAACTGAGTTGCCCTGGCCCCCAGGACTCACACCTGCTTCCTCTGCTTCTCAAGGGGTATTTCTTCATTTTGTCATTTAGATCATAGCTCCTAGAACCTTAACAGTATTCTTCTTTCCTATACCTCTTTGCACCTTTCAGGGAATAAAGACTCATCTGGGTTTTTTATACATTACTTAGGGATCTTACAGATTTCAGGTTAAAAAAAATAAAATAGAGTCTATCCTCATGATTCACTTCAATGTCATCTACTTTGCCTCCTACCTCCTCCTTGAATATTGTGTGCAGTTTTGGGCACTGCAATATAAGAAAGTTATTAAGCCATTAAGAATCAAAAGGAAGGCAATTAAGATGGTGAAGGGCCTTGAGAGGAAGCTGTGTGAGGAGTAGCTGAGGGCACAGTCTGTTCAGCCTGGAGAAGAAGAGACTGAGGAAAGATCTCATCACAGTCCACAGCTTCCCAGGGAGGGGAAGAGTAGGGGTAGAGGTTTAGGTTGGATTTTAGAAAAAGGTTCTTCACACAGAGGGTGGTCAGGCACTGGAACAGGCTCCCTAGGCGAGTAGTTACAGCACCTGCCAGAGTTCAAGAAGCATTTGGGCGATACTTTCAGGCACATAATGTGACTCTTGGGGATGTGCAGGGCCAGTAGCTGGACTCAATGATCCTTGTGGGTCCTTTCCAACTTGGCATATTCTGTGATTCTATGAACCCAAAGGGGAAGGGTACTGTTGGTGAGAACTGTGACTGATGACATGTGACATGCCTCCTTCTGATCTTTTTCCTTAACTAGAGATGACAATCTATTAACCTGTGGCCACAGTGTTTAAGCACATCATTTTGCCATCCTTCTGTTGATTAAGTTCTTTATAAAGGTTGAAGAGATCATTTTAACATGCTGAAATTGTACGACGACATTGTCTTTAACTGATACTGACTAGGCAGTTCCCTTGACATAGAAATCATGTTGGAAAAACAGTAATATTCCCCATGCCAAAAAATGTATTGAAAATATGGATGTAATTTGCCAGGTTTTATGGTTATTATTTATCTGAAAATAATAAAAATAAGAGAAAAAATCAATTAAGAAGAAGAAGATACCCCCTCCAACTTTACAAAGCAACAGGCTTTAAAGATGTCATGTTTATTGAAAATCTTGTTGTCTTACTGCTTTGTCAGTAAAGATAATTGGCTAGAAAATTTGCACTCCCAGACATTTTCCCATCTTTCTCTTCAAACTGTTATTGATGAAACTCTTAGAGAATGGGAATTCTTAGTTCTCTCACTTTCCAAAACTTTGTGACAAATATGAAGCTTTTCTTGAGATCAGCATCTCATTTTTCAATTGGTATGAAAGGGCTGAGAGATAAGATTTACTGACAATCAGCCACCTGCAAATTGTAACTGGATTCAGGCACTTGGAATAAAACCCTTTGATGGTAAATGACTTTAGGAATCATATTGGATCAAGATTTAATAAAATGATTACAAAAGAGCTTTTAATTCTGAAGAAGCTTACTTCTTGTAATATTTTTCTGAGAAAAAAGTACAATTGAAATCATCCCCAAGAACAGCTAATAAAGAGATGTTTTGTTTTAATTTGCATAATATGTCCATTCTTCCTGTGTTATGACTCTTAATTGAGAAAATGGATATTGCAGTTTAATCTACGAGAAAGGGGAGATCGTAATAGAATTGTCCCTTGGAATGACTGTAGCAATGGTTGTGTTCTGTCATAGAGTGTTTTTAAGTTGTCAAGACTTTTTTTTTTTCTATTACCTCAAGGGGTTTTGTCTAATTTGGAACATATTTTGTAAGACAAACTTTGTTACATTACTTTATAATTTTATGACACAATTTTAAGCTAATTCATAATTACTTATAAAGGATCGGAACTTCAAAAGAAGTGGAGACTTGAACGAAAGGCTGGGGTTGGGGAATCCACAATATAACTCATTAAAAGAACTAAGAAACACTAGCTAGTGCCTGTTTCAGAACCATAATTTCAAACCAACAAAAGTAATATTCTAAGTGTAAAAGCAGCCAATTAGGCCAAAACATATCTATTAAATAAATATCTATACCTGTTAAATAAATATTTATCCATTGAAACACTGCTTAAGATTTAAATAAGTTTCCATGATTCTGCTTACCACATCTACTAAGGGGAAATGTCTTATATTTGTTCTTGACTTTCATATCTGTATTGGAATTAAGAATATATATATATAGATATAAAATTAAATTTCTAAATACCATTAACTGGGAATTAGAAACAAAAATGCATAACTTTCATAAGTGTTCAACTTGATTTTGCCCTGTCCCCTTATTTTAAGATATTTGTGGTTTAATTATCTTCAAAATCCCAAAGACATCCATTTAAAAGAACAAATGAACTACAGGATATTAGACCAAAAACTGTCAGATAAAAGCAAACAGTTTTATTTTTCATATGGTATTCATGAGAATTTTTGGTACAAAGGTGCTCATTTTTAATTTAGAAGTCATATTTTGTCACGGAGGTGCTTATATTGAATATAGAAAGTCATACAGCAATCCTGCCTGTGTTTCTAGCCTCTGCCATGTTTTTCCTTTATCACATAGAGTCAAATTGCATCAGCCTTTCCATGAATCTCATTGTTTGCTTTCTCATAACTTAGCACCATTTTTCTGCTTCTGGTAACTCTACCCACAACTTTGTCTTGCTGCATAAATGTTGACCCTGAAGGTGCTCCCTCACAGTCACTTGTGCAGGTGTCATTTCCCTGATTCTGCAAAAATCTGTAAACAAAAGGAGGACCAGCCTACAGAAAGCACACCACAGGCAGAAACCCTTTCTCTATTCGTCCTCTGGGTGCATTTAGAATCTTATAAAACATTTGCTTTTTGTTTTTATTTACTTATATCAAGGGCCCAAGTTTTCTGTCAGTGACATAAGAAACATTCAAGACAACTCTTTGATAATGATGCAAGGGAAAAGGTAGATAAAGCAGAAGCTTTCATAGGGTGTTTGTCTTACCAGCTGTGAACTATGTTAGCGAAAGAACTTTGATTATGCGATTATTTCACAGAGATCCATTAAGTGAAATTTTAGCCTTAAGTTTTGTTTTAAATTTCAGTGACTACTGAAGACCAAGAATTTGACTTGTTACATTGTGACTCTAAGATGTAATGTGATGAGTAGAGAAATATAGATCAGTAGAGAAATAACAAAATGTAGAGTTTGGTGATCATTTTCACACAGACCTATTCAGATCCATTTACAGAAGCAGAGTCTTGAAATAAAATAAAAATATATTTTGGTTAATAAAAAACATCAAATACAGGGTGTTTTTTTGACAATTTAGGTTCAGACTGTATGACCTAGTATGACTTGGGCATAAATAAATTGTTTGCCATGTACTATAGATATTCTCTTAGATCTTACATAATATTTATGTGCATATTAAAAAAGGAAAATAGATGAAGAAATATTAAATTCAGTTGTTATGTAATGCTTCAACAGCAACAAAAGAAATTTGACTTTTTTTTAACTTGCCCACAGTCATTTTAAACTTGTCACAGTCAAAGTGTACATTTGTATTATTTTACCTTCCTATAATTACTGAAAATAGACTTAGCTAATCTTTCCAATTCAGCAACTAATTATTTGAAATATTATTTATGAATAGTACCACTAGATATTTTTGAGAAGTGAGTCTCCATCAAATTGGTTACTTGAGATGAAACATTTACTGAATTATGGTTTGGGTCCTTCAATTTGACATGACACTAAAAGATGTTCTTAAAAATATCTTGAAAATATAGCTACTATTTTTCTATCCAAGTTTATGAACAAAACTGAGTATATTTAAGCCTGAGAAATTAATGGAAGAGTAAGGAGTGTCAGGTATTTGGAGATAAAAAGCTCTGAAGCTGTCTTGGTAGTTATCAATGAGTTGACCTATGCAAGTACATGTGCGCAGCTGGTGTGCCACCTTCTTTAATGAATCTTAGCAGATCTGTATTACTTAGTAATGTAACAAGAATTGTTAGATATCAGCAGCAAAGAGAAACAAGAGCAACCTTCCAAAAGTAAGCACCATATGGATGCCATTACAGGACTTGAAAAAAAAAAATGGCCAGTTTATGAGACAATGTATATTAGCAAGGGTCATCTGAGGTCAAAGGAGGGATAGCCACATATGCTAAATGAATAAGAGACATTACAGATAATGAGAAATGCCATCACTACTGTGCCTCTGGGAAAAGACAATGAGCGATATTGTAAGATTTTAAATTCAATAATTTTTCCTTTTTCTGATTGTACAATATTATCACATTTCTGGCAAGTACTGAAATACGGATAAGAAAAAACTCCTGCGTATGTTAAGAAGCTGAATTCATATTGAAAAAAGCAATTGCTTCCCCAAGTCAGATAAGACAGCAGATCATGCATTTCAATAGACAGTATACTAAAGAAAAAATTCATACCAAAGAATCTTGGTTTATTTAAAATAAAACAAATACTCAGACCTCTGTAATCCTAGTTTTAGAGAAAATATTGCAAATATGAGTCAATTTACACTAAAGATTGAAAAGCAAGAAGGCAAATATAACTAAGCTGTTAAAAAAAAATTGCTCTCATTTTGCTAACACACTCTGGCTCACAAATGCTGTATACTTGGGGCTGTTATATGTCAACCAAAGTTTTCATATAGGTGTTGAAAATTATCTTTTTTGACCTATGGAAAAAAATGAATCATTCCACACCAAGACAGGATTACTTCTCTCAAGTGTAAAAACCCCAAGTTTGGTCTTCTAAAATAGACTGGAATGGTATTAAAAATAACAATAAGAAGAAAAAAGTGAGTGGAATCAATAGCCTCTAATTATCTGTACTTAAATCTCAGGTTTTTTTGCAGATCCTGTAACACATTAGGATGTTACAACTATTAATCAGTGTCTATATGTTCTATAACCAGAACAAAGCAGCCTGTGTCAGGGAATGATCTGCTTAATTTTTTCTGCATACCCACCTAAATACCCTTTTACTCTGCCAAAATCAGGCCTTTGCCATTCAGCATTCTGGCCTTACCATGTCCTGAAGATCTATGAGCTCTGGTGATGTCTTTCTTCTTTTATTGGCTAGAAGCCTTGGATGTCCCTTGCAGAGTGGCTGCAGAAGGGCTTCCTGCTGCTGTGGCACCTTGGGACCGTTGGGATACACAAGACTCCACTGTCATCTATGGCTAGAGATGACATGCTTCTCTGCCACATCATTTCTGGCTATGAGCTGATGAACTTCCCTCCCCAAAGAGGCAGGTGGTGTTTCATCTGGCTTCCTTCCTTACAGGCATGTCTGCTGACCTCCCCAGCTGAAAGTCTTACACAGGGGTCTTTAGCGGCCACTTGCTCTTCACATGAAAAGTAATCTACGAGGACCAGGGTAAAAAAAAAAAAGAAAAAACTGTTGACTTCTAGGTCAGTTCTCCTTATTGACATTAGAACACAGAGTGACAACTGTTTGAGTATTTTTATGGAGCAGAGAAAAACAAGAAAGATGAATCAAACACAAGCAGCTTCTGCAAATTTTCATGAACAAACCCATGTTTTGTCCATAAGGCTGCAAAGGAAGCTATAAACACACAGCTACCTAAAACATACTGAAAGATATTATCAGGGCCCTGAGGCCACTGCAGGCCCTACGGTTCCTGCCCTCCTCCCCTAGGTCTTCCTCATCCTGCCCTGTGCCCATGACCCCATGTCATCCCCCTGGAGCCATCTCTCCCTGCCCCAGTGATACCACAGCCAATCCCAGCCAGGACCACCCACAGTCCGATGTCCCACAAGAGATAGTGCTGATGGCCTGTTATGGGTAATTTTGGATTTGGCTTAGAGCAAAATCAGAAAACGGCAACTGAAGATTTCAGGGTTATAGCCTTATTACTGTCATAATTTATTCCTGAAAGAAGCTATTTTTTTTTTTTTTGCCTTTTTTACTCTGACCACCTAGATTTAGGAAGATACTTTAAATCATTGAACCAGATTACATTTTTCCTTATATTTTAATGAGAAATATGAAATTTTTAAGTTACTAGGAGGAAGAGAGAGAAAGAGAGAGCAACAAAGGCAAAAAGAGAAAGGAAGAAAAAAATGTACCCATTTCACCAAAAGTTAAATAACAGGAAAGTAGGTAGTCAAACATAATGAGACACACTCACTTTTTTTGACACATAATGTTCAGGTTACTTGAAAATTGTTATTTGTTTATCCATTGTTGAAACTGAGAGCAGTAACAGTTGTTTTTATTTGTGGAGTGTTAAGTGCAATTCAACTTTAATTCCAGGCACCTGGGAAAACAAACCAGTAGTAAAAAAGGATGGTTGAGGTACAAAGGTGAACTTTGCAAACTTCATATTAAGTTTACTGTAATATAGACTATGTATAAACTGTCATTAATGAATTTATTAAGAGGGAAAGAAAAGACAATTAAAAATTATAAACCATCATTTTATTGGTGCTCTTTACTCATGTCAATAAAAAGTTAAAAGGCTGAGTGAGAGATTAAAATTACCACAATGTAATTGTAGAATGAAGTGGTATTTTTTAGAAGAAACTGTTACTTTAAGAATAGAAAAAGGAAAAAAAAAAAGGACACATTTCTCACGAACAGTGGCAATCAGGGTGAAATATAATGATCTGAACACAGCTAATATCCCTGCAGTGTACCTCCTAAAATGCCCATTAAATATAAAAACTCTATGACAGGTACATCCTATAGGAATTCCAATAGTTGAATTCCAACAGGCTATGTTATGTACGGCTTATTTGCAAATCAGAGCCAAGGCAATATTTGTAAAAATAAAGTAAATCTTTGACAATGACTTATCTTTCAAAAGAAGTTATTAATACATATAATTGTGTTAATTGAAGAAATGTAACATCAATATTTATCATTTAAACAAAAATAAAACAATACAGAGTTGTTATGAGTAAACATAGAATCTCATAAAATTACAGAATTTTAAAACTATACCCGATTCTTGTATGATGGATCTAAAATTACTTGTCGAATAAAAATTTTTCATCTTTCAGATCCTAGAATAGTGCTCATACTGCACAAGGTTAGTTCAAACCTTTTAAGGAAAAATCTAATAGATATCACAGTGGGTTCAAAGCTTCTACTAAAATTACTAATCAGACATGCATGAATGTGTTTTTCCTATGTAACAGACTCTTTCCTCTGCTTTCTAGACTCCTACTGAGACTTCTGGACAACTTTCAACATTTCAAAACACTCTGATCACTCCTACTTAGCCAAGGTTTTTAGAAATTAATAGAATGAAGTAGGTTAAGAATACTCTGGTGAATGGTAAGGAATCTAATCTGAGTTGTAAGAAGAGATAAAAGACACCACAGGTAACTGCCAAGATGTGGTAAATGCTGTCAGTTCCTCAGTAAGTTAATATTGACTTGTAAATAGTAGGTAAATATTTCCCTAGTATTTCTTCCTGTTTCTGGTATCTGAAGAGCTAAGATGGACACATATGCAAAATTCTTCAGCTACAAATGAAGACCTGCAACTGTTCCCAAGGTTTTCAAGCTTCAGAGGCACTACCTTGGGGTCCTTCCTGGCTCGTGCAATATACTTCTGACCCCTGATGTCCTAATAAAAGCAAAACTCTACTCTTGCCATTTCTAGGGTCTGTGGCATGCTCTGACTAGATTAGGATGTTGTCCTTTCAGCATGAAGCATACACATAAACCTTGTCAATGACTGCAGTACATCAGTGTTTGCCATATTCTTACTAGTGTTATCAAGACAGGAAAAGGAAAAAAAAAAGAAAGGAAAATGTGATTATTTCCACATTACCCTACAAGGGTAAATATACAACCACAGCTTCTATACAGTCCCACTGATGCGTCTGACAGGACTGAGTCTGGAAAAAAACTTCCTTGTCAGTGTCAGCATCTGCATACAAAATTTACATACCTATTTCTGTATGACTATCTATTTCTGATTGAGGAATTATTTTTCTTCTATCATAATCAATGACCTAAATATCAAGTCCTGTGCCTGTACCTATATCTAGTATCAAGTCCCTATACAAGTCTAGTCCTTTACCTAGCAGTCAATCAACACAGACGTCTACCTTCCTCTTCTGCCAACAGGACTTGAGTCTTCTAGCTGTGGGTACAAATGATGCCCCAAGTTTCTCCAGCTCTGCTGTTCCCACTCTACCAGAAAACACTAAGTCACAGAGGTAAGTTTTCTGCAGCAGTGTATTATTTTCCATTCTAGCATTGGTCTACTCTGCTTGAATGCTGTAAAAGCAACTGAGCAGCCTTTGGACTTGGGTCTTATTGAAGGAAGATCCTTAAAACTTGAATCCCAATATTTAAAAATACATCAAAGAACCAGCAAGCTAAACACCAATCTGTTGCTGTATTTTGTGAGCCATTCTCTTGGACCATAGGTCTGAGACATTTATAAAGCTGAATAAAACAACTATCTTGTAGAACACAGCTGTGGGACCATT
>JAWWLV010000088.1:83463220-83509058 GCA_035041135.1 Platyrinchus mystaceus
TGCAATAAACATTGTAATTGAAGGTAAATAAAACTTACAGCTTTTGATGTCTTGTCTCATAACAAAAGAACTTGGTAAGAATTTGTCTGTCTTAAAAATATTTTTAATGGTTTGGATTTACTTCCTTATGATGTTTTAAATCTACTCAATTTCAAAAGGGATCATTCTGAACATTAGTTAATTGTGATGCATTGATTGCAGGGTAATCTACCTTTTAAAGTGACTTTTTTTTTTGCAAATAGAAATACTATGCAATTAAATATGAGAAGTGTGATTGTGCCCTCACATTAAACACTTTGTATAAGTTGACAAGTTGACTGTGACGAAGGGTTCAATGAACCTGGATAATACACGGACATTTGACAATGGAAAAATGAAAGTTCTAGTAAATAAAAGAGTTGCTGAGTAAATCCCATGCCAAAAAGAAAAACAATTCTTAATGCTACACATGAAAGTAAATACATAGAATTGATACTCTAGCAAGAAGCATTTCCAAATGTAATATACAGTTTTGATATGTACAGCAACCCCCCAAATAAGCTTTCCACATTTCTCCAAGAACCTGGAAACACAATGTATCTGAAGATTGTTTGACAGATCATGATGATAGTGCCTACACACTCCCAGGGTTAGAACTGCCACTACAGTATTTTGTGATTTGGTTTTGAAATTACACACACAAATACTCATGGCATCAGAAACTTCTGAGATTGCTTCATCTATGGTGATGATGATGATGAAGCACAGAGAGTAAGAAATGGAAGCTTCTCCCAGATATCTGCAGCTCATATCTGTCATTCAGAGTTGTCCACCATCAAAAGCTTCAGATTTATCTTTCCTTATTTGCAGGGTTGTTGTATTGCTTGAACATGAAGAAAGTAAGATAACACTGAGAAATTATGTGGACATTTCTGGAAGATTTCAGCTCACTGTGATTGTCCACCTTATATATAGCAATTATTATAGCTAGTTGAAACATGTTAACAAAGGTAATTAAGTTCCCCATGTCTGCATAGCTCTGGAGAAACATTAGTCATGCAAACAGAATGACCTATCTATCTTATGGCTGCTCCAGTTCAAGGCTAATACTGACTTTGAGCTGAGAACAGTTTCTCTCTTAAAAAGTTGTTTTCTCATGCAGTGGTTGTCCCATGAAATCTAGCGTCACTGTTAACAGAGCCCAGAGATACCTCTGTGTCTTGGAGTGTGTCAGTAACTGGTGAGAAAACTTTCTGCTCTAGGTACAACTGCCAGTGTTCAAGAGGCTACCTTTTGTTCTCAAAACATTTCTTTCCACCACCGTTCATTTTCCTTGAACTTGAAATGTTTTGAGCTAAGTTATTGAAAATCTAAATCTACTTTAACAGTCTTTCATCCCCAATCCTTAACTGCACCATGCACAACTAGATAAGAGCTCATTTCTTTCATAAGGGCCTCTCTCTATGAGCCATATTTTAGGGCTGTTAGGGCAGTGAAGAAATACATAACATCTTCAGGACTAACAACCCTATGGAGAAAAAGTTAGCAAGGCCTTGAGAGAAATAAAAATTTTGAGAAATATGGGAGACAAAATTTACCTTTTACCTTCTCATTTCTGATCAGAGTTTACTAGTTGCCAGTATTTGTGCTGCTATTTGTGCTGGAATTCGGAGTTCCCATGAGGTAAGGCTCAAGTCTGCATGTCTCTCTTAATTCTGGCTCACGATCCCACAACTTACTTGAATGCAAGTGCATTTGGCTCACTTCCCAAATGACAAGACAAAGAGACAATTGAAACACTCACTTACGGGGAATATCTTTGGTCTACCTAAGCCCTAATCTTCCCAGTGCCTAGTGTTACTATACAATGGGCCTGTTGCATGGGAAAAGGGTCCAGTGGGGGCTACGGTGGCTGCTGTAACAACTCAGTTACACAGGAGAGGTATAATACCGGAGTAGGAAAGCTGGAATGAGGCAGAACAGCACTGAGCGCTGTGATAGAGTGGGGAGAAGAGATTGGTAGACACTTAGTGCTTGCACGTCCCTATCAGGATGGTGCTCGGCAAAAGATGTCTCCACAGAATTTCTTGGTTGGACGTGTCACTGGATTTTAGCCCTTTCAGTCACTGAAGATTGCAGATGCAACAGACTAGCTTGAAATCATTGTCTATTTAGAGGAAAACTTTATGTACTTTACATATATCTAATATGTGTTATGATTCTAGGCATTATATCTACAAGAGGAAAGAAGAAAGTCTTGTACAGGTGCCTGACTTCTACTCACTGTATGTTCCTAAGTGTTTGTAATTTAGGCTTTTTTTATGGGTATCTGAAGCTCAAAAGAACTTCAGATGTCATACAATATTAAAAATATCAAATCACATTTCCAGATTCAGTGAAGCATTGCTAGCAGCCAGATAATTACTTGTTCTCTTGTCTTTTGGTACAAATAAATAAAAATTCAGTACATCAAATTCCAGTGGAAGAGGTGCTGGGCAAAAATATCACCGGCTGTAATTTCCCAGTTCTATGCTTTTAGGAATTCATCATGCCTCAATACCTAGTGTTTTGCTGAAACATATGAACTTAAGGGGTACCAAATTTTTGCAAAGATTGACAGCAGTAGCTGTCGTTACCCAATTAAATTACAGGCATTGTTCTAAACTTTGCAAAACAACAATGCCATAAAGAAGAAAGTTTGAATTCCGCTTTCTGTGCCAGCAGCACTACATAAAGAGATAAACATTGGTAATTGTGTTTAGTTCAATAACACTTTTAATTATAGTTGAGATCTCCTTTAAAGTGTATGGATTTTAGTGACACAAAGTAAACAGCTGAAAGCCAAATGAAGGCTGTCTCATAGATTTCTACTGTCTAATTAAAGTACAGAAACACTACTTAACCAATTCAGGCACTTAGAGGAAAAAATAAAAAAAAAGACCCTGTTTGCACATTTGATATTTATTTTAATTATTGCAAGATCTCAGGTAATAAAGTTTGTATTACATCAAAATAAAATATCTCTAGTCTGGCAATTTCACCTCTTTCTTGTTAAACAGGCCAGCAAGTCATGAACAGTCTACTGTATTTGTATATATAAAGACACATAATCCGGGAAGTACCATCAGCTCCCCTGAGACCCTTGTTCAGCAATACACTAATGCTCACTTTAATCATGTCAGCAGTCCTACTAAACTGTAAGAAAAGAAAAACCTACATACACACATATTTTTTGTTGAATTAAGGTTTAATTTCTGACAATGAAACTGCTGAAGGGGAGCAGAAGTTTCATCTTCTTATTTGAGTGTGAAATTTCATAGGGTTCTTTGCTATGGGGAAGAGATTCTGCAGAATTCTGCATGCAGAATTATCATGTCTGGCACTATACACAATTTATGTATGAAACAGTCCTTCAAAATTATAAATTGCTTATAAAAACATTATTAGCCTTTTACAAAAAGGTGAAAAGTAATACCAAGGTAATCATTAGCATCATGAACATTTACAAAAAGCATTTTAAATTCAAACCAAAAAGTAGTTCTTGTTTTTGTCAGGTGAAAAGACATTTAATCCATGATACCAATGGATTTGTCTCACCAGTTACCACCACATGTCAGTAACAAATAATTTCAAATATTCAGAGAAAATTAAAAACTATCAACTTCCTTTGACTCTTCCTAAACTAGTGAATTAAACAGCATCCAGTTCTTGGCTACAAGAAAGACAATTGCCTATAAATGGTTAGAACAACCTCTATTCCTAGTTTGATGCATTGGAATGTTCCAAAACAATTCCCAGAAAATATCAGAGAACATTTCCATTAGGCATTTAGTTAATGTTGTGTGCATTTCCATGCCTGCTCCGGCCCAATTCCCCAAAACTAAGCTAGCAGTCTCATGCTCATGTTATCCCCTCATCCCTTTTCAGTCTATGATATGCACTACCCAATGTCATGGTAAGGAAAAGAACATTACTGGGAACTGCAGAAGCCTCGAGATTTGACAATAGGATGAATTATAGTACATTTGAAGCAAGAAACAATCAAATGCTCCTCATAACCTAAGAGACATGGATGGGAGCTAGGGAGATTTGGGGGATCATAAATTCAGCCTAACTAAAAAGACAGCACATAGAGCTTATTAAATGGAAAAATTTATAAAACAGCAAAGCCTGACAAAAAAGCTTCTGATCTGAAGTTGATGCTGTTCTAACAGCCACACAAGTTGGTTTTTACCATTTCCCAATCTTCAAGGCTGTAGCTGAACCATTACCTTTGAGGGTTTTGGTCAGTGTCTGCTCCCTAAGCCTTTTATATTTTCAGCATGATGGTCTGTTACTTACGCCATCAAGGCAGTTTCTTCCAGTTACCAGTCTTTTTGGAAGGGTTTATTGCAATGAATTGCTCTATCATGTCTTTGTCCTTTCCAGGATGCCTTCGATAGTTATAGCCTGAATCTTCCTGCTTAAATCAATATTTGTCCTAACACTGTCTAAATTTCATTCACTCTATTCTTTTCAGTCAGGCTTCAGAAAGGTTGAATGAAAATCCCTGTTATTGGCAGTGATGGCCATGTAGCTGCTGGAGCTAAAAATGTAATCTTTTTTCTTCTTACTTATTTGCACATAATTGCACATAGATTGATGCTCTGTTTCATATATGGTGAGGGATGGGGCAGGAATGATCACAGGATCAAACTGCATTACAGCTTCTGTTGCACCATAAACGTGGGGACTACAGAAGAATTAATTCCATGTGTTCATTATTGCTGGTTATAATGTCAAATACAGAGAGTAATTTTTAAGAATAATCTTAATTGTTTGAAAGGGAAGTTATGACATGGATTTAGAGGGAAGCTCTTAATCAGCAGTGTCACACTGAGAAATATAAAACTACTTGGGGGATAGAAAATGAATGAGTTATGAGAAAGGAATAAACCTCAGGGAAACTGAAGCTGTGTTAGTAGAAACTCAGATTCCCAGTGAAATAGGAGATTGTTATGAATCATTGAGCAAATTATTGAGGAGCTAATCCAAACACAGGACTGGTTTTGGAAGTATTCAGAGTACTTCTATGAACATTAAAAGATCTTTATCTCAGGAAAGAGAAGTAGCTGAAAGATAATCTACAGTGACCAGATGCCTCTTGACATTCAGGCACCCCAAACTAACCAGGGACTTAAGATCTAGATCAATTTTGCTGTCATTAACTATGGCAATAATCCCATGACCAGCTTCACAAGTTGTCGTTATACTTTTCTGAGTGCCTCCAACCAGTCTGTTGTCAGAAGTGTAGATTTAAGGGTGAAACCAATATTCATCAATAAAGTATTTAATAATTTTTTAAATTGTAATTCTGAAGGCATCATCAAAATAAATAATCAATGATTAGCCGTGATCAGTGATTAATAATCCTGATGTGACTGATAATCCTACATGCAATTATTCTACTCAGTAAAACCAGATTTCAGAACAAAACATAGGCCAAATACTTTAAGAGGAGGAACATTAATTCTGCACATTTTCATAAGGAAAAATCTGGTGGGTTTTTTAAATGTTTTTGGTGACTTTTTTTTGTGGGTTTTGGGGGTTTATTTTTTTTTCTTGATTTTTTTTTTTTAATTGAGGGGGTTGCTTTGGCATTGTATTTCATATTAGAAAAAATAGTAAAAAATAGTGAAAACTATTATAATTCAAAAATAAATAAAAATTTCAAGAACTCCATGTTTGCTTTAGCTATTTTCAGACAATGTAAGAAGTTAGAATCAACCAATTTGACATGTGGAAGGCTGACAGTCACCAACTTCTCCTTGTGACTGTATATTTTCATTTTCAAGAGAGGCAAACTTGATAACTGGACTCTCACTTTATCTCACTGTAAGTGAAAAAAGCAAAACTAAACCCAGCAGGGTTTCTTAAAACAAACAAAAATATTGTTATAATCTGCCATACTTAAAAGGTGAAGTGAGACATTTTCATTACTCCTGTAATCCAAAATGGTATATTCCATTACTTTCTCTTCAAGGACAGTATTTTTCTTTGGCAGTTTCCTATGCCATGTCCAGAAAATTGCAGTTAAAGCTTTAGAAAATAGCTTTGTAATGCCAAAACAATAGTGTGAATGTTGAAGGTAGAAACTGCAAGAATGAATTACCATGCATGCCAATGTGAAGGAAAATAAAACCTAGAAAAGCTGCTTCCCATGTTTGCTAATATATTTTTGGTGCATGATTTTGATGGTGATATGAAAAACCAGTGTTCAGATCTTCAAGCTTAAATCTGAGGACTACTATGAAAGTGGCGAAATGTCCTGGATGGAAAATCCCTCTGTTTTTTTGAAAGGAGGCAAAAAAACAGTATGACTATTTCCGAAAAACCTCTGACATCCATCCCAGATCTCAGTGGCAGAACAATTAGAAGAATTATGGAACACATATAGCGAGCCTCTTAGGGATCTTTTGTGTTCAGCACATATTTTAGGTTTCTACCCTCCTCTTTGACAGAAGGAAAAAAATATAATTTTGAATTCTGGTAATAAACAGGAAACCGTGAAATACTGTAAAAGCTATTCAGCTGCAGGAGGGAGAATCCTAGAAGAATCCTGCTGTGTTGAGATAATTAGGACATTAATCAACTCCCTGGATAGACCGAAGCTAACATTCATAAATGGCTAATGCTAGTTCTCACTTCTTTTTGCTTTTAACGTTAATGAAGCTGTGTCATGGTCATGCTTGCACCTCCTCCCCCCACTTGGCTGTCACCTACAGCACCAGCATACCCACAGTACAAAGACTGATGGGCACCAAAGGTTAAGCAATTGCAAGCTGTTGGCAAGACACGCTGAGGTTTGGCGCCTGAAGGATGGCTGAGGGCACACCTCAGCTTGGGCTGACTACACCACTGTTCATGATTTATTGTTTTTTCTGCTCTGTTAGTGCTCCATGTCTAACCTCACAGCTTCATCTGGAACTAGTTTGATTCAATTCCCTCTGCTGTCCTCAGCTGCCCCATACTGTTTCGGGTCTCAGTCTTGGCAGAGGAGAAACGATCTGGTTCCAGACAGCAGTGAAGCAGGTGTCCTGCTCCCACTGTGCTCACTCTGTAATGGGGACTCGCTGTGCTCAATCCACAGGTGGCTCCTTTCAGGAAGAGTAATTAAGGACCATCTCCCTCCACCTTTTCCTATTAGTCACAACAGATTATTTATCTTACAGACCATAGTGCTTCCCAGACCTTTATTCTTTGTGCAGGAAGTGCTGGTTTCACCTTGTGTATTGAGTGTTGTAAGCTGCAGTCCTAAAATTCAGGTAGTTTTGTGTTATGAACATTCACAACTGGATGGCTAAAGACATATCTGTTTCTTAGCATCTGCTTAGAGTTGCAGACTAATATGTCAGGTGAGTGCAATTAGGAGAAAGGAAGAGAGGGAAATCTGAACTAAGGAATTTATCACTAGGCAGAAGAAAGCACAGCCAGTCACCTCAGCCTGGAAATTTCCTGGGAAAAAGGTGCAGTGCATTGCTTTTCTCACCGAAGATGTTAATACACTTACTGACAGAATCACAGGTGACTAAAGAATAAGATCCTGTGTCACTGAGCTCACTGCCAAGTGTGAAAAAAAAAGATCCTGACAGTTACGCAGTCCTGTAGAGCAGTGCCCTGTGAGTCCTGGAGGGTGGTCTATTTGCAACATATTGAAAAAAAGACACTTGTGCAGGGAAGGTGTTCTTTGAAAACTGGGAAGAAGAAAGTGAAACAGAAGAGGAAAGCCAGTGTCTGAATGCTTATACAGAAATGTGAAGTCATCTGATGTGATCCGAGACATCTAAGTGCTGAAAGTAGTAGTGAGAAAGGTAGACAAACAAAAAAAAAAAGGGAAGTTGCACTGTCTTCAAGAGGAATCTAAAGGCCAGATTGATTCCCAGACCTTTTGGCACTGGAATTCACACTCAATACAATATGTCAAGCATCTACAGTTTACTCAACTATTTCAATATAACCACCCAAGTTCATAACAGATCAGTTCTTCTGTGGCAAGAGATTGAAAACCCTCTATTATGTACTATCTACCCTGATGGAAATTAGACACTGACAGCAGCTAAAGGTAGCTAGTAGTTTCCTGGATAGAATAAATATGTGCAGTCAGTATTTAATATTTTTCTCATTCACTACTAGGAAAAAAAGATCTATTGCAGATTTAGGGAACTGAACTGCTGTTGAGTGCTGCTGTCTAACAGCTGGCAATCCCCTTTGAGTTCTTTTACAGCCCACAGTTTGAGAAACATTGATCTATAGGACCTAACTAGAGGCTGCCATAGAGTAGTTAATGACAGGGGAAGAGGGAACATTTAAGTGTACTTCATTTAACTCAGCTAAAGGCTCAACTGCAATGAATAATCACATATAACTAGGCTGAATAGCAGCACCTATTGCAAACTCTAGTCAAAATAGGATTTTCAAAGACTTTGTTTCTAATGATGGATGAAAGTTTTGAATAGTACAGAGAGACACGGTCACTATTAAACAGTCTTGAAATTTCCATTTTCCATGCATAAGACATAGAAACTAAATTGGTATTTTCTCAGCTCTTATTTCAGTGGCTAATGCTCTACTGTTTTCCACCTGTCAGATCACAGTCAAAAGAAATGCAAACAATGAAATAAAAACAAAAATAATTCTACATATCTTTCCCTCTCCAGAACACTGAAACCTAATTACCATCACAGTGATCAGAAGTGACTATCCAAATAAGAGATTGTGATTCCTTCCATATTTATGATTGAGATCTGCTTCCCCAAAACTGTTGGGAAATTTCTCATTGTTAATAGGTCTTTCAATTTTCAAAGCTCTGCCAACCTTGAAATATCTAGTTTATGTTATTTCCATAACTACATTCCTTTTCTTGAGAAAATGGGCTTAGTGATATAAGCTCTATCAGTCACTAAAGTACAATATGCAGTAGAGTACATGACGAGAATACATAAAACTTAACTCTAAGACATTAATGGATCTTTAAAATAGGTTTGCCAAGGAGTTGTCTAATAAAGCTCATTGGTTTAATATATACTTTTATTTGCATGAGCGACAACTCAGACTGGGTATGTCTTACGACTCTGTTTCCAACTGTCTAATTACAAACAATCTAGCTGATTTTAGGATTCATTTACTTTAAATAGGTCACTGCTTTGTAAGTTTTAAGATAAGCACTGCTTTAAGTTGATAAATTCCAAGACCAAGCTCCAGCTGGATGCTAATATTACTTTTTTTTTTTTTTTTTTTACCCTATTGTTAATTAGAACCTTGGTTTTGCAGATTTAGAAAAAAACTCTTTTAATTGTAGAAATAAAGCCAGTCATGAGTAATTTACACGTACATTTGCTAGTAGGCGAAACCCTTCATTCACCTATTCATACTCCAGACCAAAAAAAATCCCTTTGACATTTTCTTAATTGTGGTTACACAGGATAAGGTCTATTAATTTCTCATCAGAAATTAGAAGCGGCACTTCTCCACTCATTCCAGATCTTCTTGAGTAGATCTGTTTCAGTTTGATTTACTCATTCTTGAAGATGGTATGAACATCAGTACAATGTTATCAGTGTTTTCTACAAGTGCATATAAGTAATTTTTTTTTTTTTTTGGAAACTCTGCATTTGCCTTTTTTCACATCTCTAAGACATCTCATAAATATCCCTAAAACAGATAACACATATACTTTATTCCAAGTTTTTCCAAAATGCAAATTTTTTAGTTTACAGCCCCTCCTTGTGCTTTTCCCGATTTCCTTAGACAGAAATGAAAAACATGGAAGCGTAACTGAAAGTTGCAATTGTATGAATCACTGCACATCCAGTTCATCTCTTTTTTTGCTATATCTTAACACTTTGTATTGCTCTCTATTAAAGTATTTACTGGTTTTCCAAAGGCTTTTAGCAATAACAGTTAGGGAGGTAGACACAGAGTAACCAATTAGAATCTTGTGGGGACATGCTAATGGTGTTTCTTTGGTTTTTTATTTCTTTTAACAGCAAATACGAGTATAACAGAAAAAGCATTTAACAGGTTGCCTTAAACATGACAGATACTCTTTTCATAAATGAAGTAACAAAAGCCATTAACTTTTCAAAAATTAATTTGTTAGTATTTTCAGCACAACGACAACAGTGATATCACACTATGCCAATATGGAACATTTAAACAGATATGCACGCATAAGCTCTCTGATGATAATACCTTTGGATACCCTGATGCTCCACTAACCCTGAAGTGATGCATTTGGAGTATTAGCCACGGCATTAAAGTGTCTCCATTACACATTATAGGGAAAGTGAGCATCATATATTTCAGGTTACTTTGGAGATAAAAAGGCTTTGCCTTTACATGTATCCAACTCTGAACAGAACACCTCCATATGCAAAGGGCATCCATGGAGTGGAGTGTGACTTTCTGGAGGCAGGACACAGACTTCTGAGAACATGGATGCAGCCAAACTCCACTATTCATGCTGCACCTTGTGGGGTAAGCTGAAGAAAGACAGCTCTGGAAATGACAGCCCAAAATACTTGTCTGACACCTGGGGGAAGAAATCTTTTCTTGGTAATGAAGAGGTTGAAGAGGAAAGGTTTTCTGAGGACAAGAAGCAGAACATTGCAAGGGGAAGTGGGGAAAAACTTCCCCAATAATCGATCTGTTCTGCTCAAAAATAAGACACATCCTTTTGGTCTGGCATAACTAAGCTGGGGAGTAAGGACAGAATGTGCTGTAAGCAATCCATGATTGCAGACATAGGTATGGTCACAGGAAATTGGGCATCTGTGGAAGTATCATCAACTGGCTGCCTCTGTTGGCCCATCCACTTTACAGGTATAGTATGCAGTGCATGCAATTTTTTATATTCCTGCTGTTAAACATTTTCACACATTTGCAATGACTGTTAATGGACTCTATTCTTTACAGATTTTAGCAAAAATTTCAAAGGCTTTTGTGTTGGAACAAATTTATGTTTATTTTCCAGGTTTGGTGATCACAAAGTTATTTGTTTAATAATGCTTAATATTTTCATATTCCTGAAATATGACTGTGTTGGGTTTAGAAGCTGAATAACTATAGAATCATAGAATCATTAAGGTTGGGAAAGACCTCCAGGATCCTTGAGTCCAACCATAATGAAGTAATAAAATTGGTTTCTACTAGACGATACTGGGAAGGTTTTTGGAAGTGAGATAAGGAGGGGATGGGAAAAAGCTTGTTTGGATGAGACATGTCTGCTATTTGTCTTAACTTACACCTTTGATAGCTTAGTTAAGCCTTGAGAACCTGATAAGAAAGTTCAGTTAATCCTTCATGATGTTCCCAACAGAATGCATAAATACCATCAGCAGTTCCTTGACTTTTTCAGGCTCCACTGAAAGGAAGTAAGCATCCAGGGAGTTTTCCTCAGCCTATAGTCACTGCTAGGCTGCTTGCATATATTTTATTAAAGATTTATAAGTTCAGCTACCAATGTGCATTTATTATTTGAGGTAAATATGTGCCCACCGCAGAAAGAGCAGGAAGGCATCTCATAGAGAAAGTTTCAGCTGCCTTTTTTTTTTTTTTTCAACTATGAGCTATAAACAAAACTGTGTTTTTTTCATGATTTAACATGAAAATTTAATCTTTCTATTGTTTACCGCTTAATTCCAGATCTGTCTGATATTTCAGTCCCTCCCTCTGACTGTCTGATATAGTCCATTCTGGACCTGACTTGTATTATAGACCCTCCCTGTAACAACAAAAGTGATAACCTTCTTAAGGTGTTGATGAAAACATCATCAGAAAAGGAAGTAACAAAGATAATTATATGAGATATTAGATGAGTGATTCCAGGATATTATCCCTTCCCCCATTACATTTCTTAAGGCATGGCACTAAGAAGGAGTAACAACCCACCTCTACTTCTCCCTCAGTCTTCAGTTTTCAGTGGCTAGAGAGAAGGGATTAGGACTAGAGACCATCCAAAGAAAAATATCTTTGCCTTCCAGGTCAGCTCACTTGCAGACTTTGTATGGTTCTGCTAACGCTTGGAATTTGTGGCATCTATCAACGCACATTACATATTTAACTGTCTGCTGCATAGGTATTGAAAAGTCTCATTCTCCCCCATCACAGTGGTTGTCCTGGCGTTAGTAGTTTTGGTACCCACTCAGGGTATGCCTCCATCAATATATAAATGTAACTGCACATGATGTGATATGCAGTGTAAGAAGTCAGTGTTTTCTCTTTTGGAACTTTCTCAGAATGGTTCTTTGCAGAGCTCCTTTTACTCTGTATAAATATTGTTTGGTTACCTTGAAGTCTTCTTACCACCTGTATAAACACACTAGGTTTGACTCTCAGTGATTTGATATACCTTCATTAGCCTAGTAGATAGCTGAGCAGGCATGTCTGCAGAAAATAACATAATATCACACATGAAACAATCCTCTTGAATTAAATGCATGCTAGTCAACAACTCCCAAATGGCCTGTAAAAGCTAAACTACCTGTATTCTTCTTTGCTGCCAGATGAGGAGCACAGCAGGATGGGTGGAACTTGCATGGGTGAAGGGCGGGTAACATGAGGTACCCTTGCTGTGAGCCTGGGCATAGTGCAGCTCATCCCACAGTTCTGCAAGCCTACTGACAGAGACCCTTAGCAGCACAGCTCACTCTAAAGGGTTCCGTTGTCAGTATTTTACAGCATCATTACAATAACAGGTTTTGGTTTTGGTGATCATGATGACAGTGAAAAACAGACAGGGGCAGTAGAAACTGTTGCTAATGATCACATATATGCATGCGTAGAAAAATACAAAAATATGTGTTTTAATACTTTACATTGGTGAGAAATACGCCTGCTTACTAATTTGTACAAAAAAATATCCATTGAACCCTGGGTATACACCCTTCTTTTTTGTCAGGGGCTATGGAGTATGTCAGACATTTCTTCTGTCTTTCAGCTCTGGAGTCTCTTGTCTTTTATAATGTTGATGCTATGCTATTGACCTGGTAATTCATTTTTAGTTTTACATTACATACAAATAGCTAACACATGACAAGCCTTACCAAGAGAAGTATATTTGGCAACACAATGAAACCATTTTAGTTTCAGGTCACTTTCCTAGATTCATATGAAAATTTCATAGCAAAAAAAGTTTCATTTCAACAAGCTAATAAGCTATGTAGAAATCCTATAAATCAACAAAAGATAGTTTACATCCAAGAAAATGAAACTTTAAAAGTTTATGTTGCAAATGAACAAAGGTGTAAGTATTAGCCTATGTGGATGTGTGAAATTGCTTTATGTTTGTATGCAATTTTGGCAATGTTACATCTATTTAGTGAACTTAGTCAGGATGCCATCGTAGACATATTACACAGATTCTGTGCAGAAGCAGCAAGAGTTCTCTTCTGCATTGCTCTCTCTGCAGAATACAAAGTATTGTTGTTATTTGTGAGACCAACCTACAGGGCTGACACTTATTTTTGGATCATATAAGTTTTATGGAGCCTCTGTACTCTCCAAGAAAGGAGAAATGATTCATTACTGTTTAACTGGTATCTTAGTGTATTATTCTTCTGCATAACAGCAGTCAGGACCCTCAGAAGGACCCATGCTAGACCTAAACAGTACTATCTGTTCCCCTTTACAAATGTAAGGGGTGAAGGGAACCAGCACGACACGGTATAAATAGTACAGATTACAGGTATCCCAGATCTTGAAACAACTTCAGCTTGCAGATACTCTCCTTTTATAATTTTAAAAGGCATCTATCCTCTTAGGTTATAGTTGCAGCTGACATCTGCATTCTTCTTCTTCATTTAGGAAGCTAGCAGACAAGGTAAAAGTGTTAAGCCATGGCAACAAGTGAGGAGACAAAGTATGGAAGAAAGGAATCTGTCCTTGTCAGCCTGGCACCGTCACTGTTATCTTAGGTCTCTGTACTTCTACTGGAAGAGTGTCTATAGCACAGCAGATTAAACCTGAGTTTGGATGGACATGTAGGCATAATTCCATATCAACAAGTTCTCCCAGTTTCTGGCCACCAAAGAGAAGATTTCAAAGCATCCTAGAAATGGTAAAGTGATCCTAAACCCAAGCAAGTTCTCAGCTGTGAATGAGGAGCTCAGCACCACACAGCAGAGTCATACCAAAGAAGCAGAATGCTGCTTCATTGTTTGAGTCTTCTGTCTCTACACATGGAGAGGTCAGAAGACACAGGAGGTTGTCAGCCTAGCTTTTAGCAGTAATGGGTAAAAACACACAAGAAAAGTTAATCACTACCCTGGTGCTTCTACATCATGGTGGTGAGGGTCTATGTAGCACATGATCATTTCAAACAGTTGACTTGAAATAGGAATATCAGGTTATAAAAGAATGTGCAAATTGTGTGGCAATAGGTCAGCAAAAGAGGCTGAGTGATTTCTCAGAGGTATGGAGAAAAAATGCAAAGTGCTTGCAAATATCATGTGTAGCTACAACCTTAGCTGTACTGAAAGAAAGGGTCGTAGGAGTGTTGTTAAACCACTATAAGGGACGTACTTGAAAAATGGCTAACTTTTCTAGTACAACCTACATTCCTCTAAGATGGAAATGCATCAGGAGATTGTGACATTCTGGGTACTGTGACTGCTTACAGAAGATAATGGAAGAAGGACAAATTGCAGCTTAAGTACTTGTTCTTAATGAGCATAGTCTGGGTAGGAAGTTCACTTCCTCACAGAGTGAAAAGGCAGAATGAAATTGCATTGATTTCATTAGATTTGATAGCACATAATGTCATGCACGGTCCCTGACTGTGCAGTGAGATGACCAAATGCACATTTCCCCTCCATCCATTCTTAAGCAGATAATGCTTAGCTGAACAACCCACGTGACCTGAGCTATCCGGGTCTTATCCCTCCAGCATTGGGTAGACAGCATTTCTCTGGTCTCATACAGGGAGATGGGACCTGTTAAGGCATCTGATTCTTATGGGAGGATGAGGTTGCTAGCATCCCTCATATTGTCAGGTTTCCAAAAAGCGTGGGTGTCATGAGATCAGACAATAAAGCTAGAAATGGGGTCACTGAATCTCCCTCGATGGTCTCCAAGCCTTGTGTGGTAAGAGAGCAGGAGTGCTTTTAGCAAATACAGTGAAAACTCAGAGGACGGGAGTGCAAAACCTGCAAATGGCTCCTGACCACTTGGGGGGAGGATGGAGGTTTGTGTGATTCAATGCTCTCCAGGGGTACTGTTTGGAATAGGGAGAACTGACTGGCAGCCTGAGAGACCTCCATTATTGTCTTGCCAGCCATAGGTTGCTGTACCCCAAAGTGATTAATGACTGTCAGAAGTCAGCACAGCTGCACAAAGCAAGGCTGCAGAACATTATCACAGTCCTCGTGACAGGCTCAGGTGTCTGGAACATGATGAACTAAAGACACTGGGAAAGCATCAGCTCTTGCCAGAGAGCTCTGGATGTCAGTGCTCTAATTCAGAAAAAATTGTGCTCATGCACAATTGTGTATAGCTGGGCCATACAACAGCCTCATCCCACAGGATTATGCTCTCCCTGCAGTCCAGAACAGTATATTGGACTGACATTTTACATAACCTCAGCATAACTGGAGAGAGTGAAACCTTCCATAGGTTGAAGTTTTGATGAGCAGAAGTCTATGTGAATACTTCAATATTGCTTTAACTTGCAAGCTGTGAATAGTGAATGCATGGTCTCCTGCCAAATAGTATTTAACACTGAATTATCAAACTGCATTCAGTAAAGGAATTCAGAGACAAGGAGCTTGGTTCAACTGGAATAAAATAAACATTCACAATGAAGATCCTAATTTCTCTTTTTAGAAATATTTTTTTAATTAATTATTTAGCTCAATTAAAAAAATAGTAGTTGGGGGGCATGGGAGGGTTGCTTATTTATACTGTTGATAACTTTTGTATTAAACTAGTATTTAATAGTTTTACAATCACACTTCTCAAAAGTGCAACCCACATAATCACAAAAGCACACTCATCAGTTCCCCATATGAATAAAATGTCATTAAAGACGGGAATACTTAACAAGACTCAAGAGTTGTGAGTACATCAGGACCTTAGAAGCTAAACCTCTGGTCTGAATATAGTGTGTGCACACATGTTTTTGCAGAAAGGGAAACATTACAAGCTCACAATGCCCATTCTGCTAAGCAAAGTTTTGGTTGTAAGTCAGTGACTAGTGTGGTTCTGTTTAAGTGGCCACCCAACATCCTCATATCAAGACTATCAATCTGTCAGTTGTGATAATGGTAGAAACTTGGAAGTATGGTGACAGGGACCAAGAAAGGAACAGTTATGAGATGTGGAAACGAGATCGTGAGACCTGTGAGAACCTCTGTGGAACTCCGGAGAATCACACCTTTAATATCTACAAATAATCATTGGAGCTGTGGAGACTTGTGTTGAAGTTCATGTGTTATGCATATTGTATTTGCACCCTTTATTGTACCCCCTTGTTTAATTCCCCTTTGTTCTATATTCCATGTTTATCCCCTTTTTCCTGATTTGTATCCCACTGCTGTATTGCAACATTCCCTTACTGGGTTGGTTCTCTCATAGTTAGTAATCCCCATCTAAGGTTACAGCCATCCCCTTCTATCCTTATACGTCCCTCATTTGCATGAGCCTTCCTACCTTTCCAGTACCTTCTTTCCAGCCCCTATATAAGCCGATGCACTGTTCAGTAAATGGCCATTTTTCCTCCTCTAACTCCATGGTTGGACCTTTATTTCCCCCGGGCTGTGTCAGTGTGGTTTCTACCACCCTTATAAAATCAAGTGTATTTAATTTCTTAGATAACTTACTTGAAATGTTGTTTTTCATCTTTACACAAGTCCTATTTATGGAACAACTGCATTTACAGAGATAATCCCACACTGAAGATGCAGCTGGATGTACAGCTACTGTGTGTCACTTTGCCCTCAGGAGTATAAATATCTTCCTGACAAATTTACACAGGATGAAAAAAGCTGATTGCTGAAACCTGTACACAGATGTTAAGATGAGCAGTTTAACTAAACTTACTATTTTCGAAAGATAATATAAATAGTGATTTATGGTCTTTAAACAGTAGACAAGTAATGTGTTTTCTGCAAGGCAGTTACACCTTACTTTTCATGTGGGACTTTCAGCACAAAGGATTGTAGAACTAAGATCATTTAGTCCTTTATGAGAAAATTCAAAGTGTTTTGAAGTCCTTTGTTCCTTACAAAAAATAAAGCCTACAGATGGAACAAAAGGTGTTTGCTAATTATGCACAAACATAGTTGGCCAGATAGACACATATTGCTGCTGCCTAGTGTCTGACCAATTTTCAAACACAGATCTTTAAAGCTGTAGCTAAAAGACTCACTCTCTCAAAGGATACTGACTTCTTATTAGAGTGGAGCTAGCTAATTCTAAAGCTCAGAGAAACCAAGAGAAGGATTGTTTTTTTGCACAATACACTTCTTATTAACTCTTGAGTAAGACCGGTACTATGCAAAAGATGAGAGCAAAAATCCATCCATCCATCCATCCATCTACCACATAGAAGAGAAATAAATTTCACCTGAACCAATTCTTTAGGAAGACCTTATCCAAACAATTACTTGTGGAGTGTCAGGATGCACGCTCAGACTCTGCATGATCACAGAGCTCAGCATGAATGACAGATAACATAGACAGGAATATCAGATAAACATGTCAACTTCTTGTTTCCTAAACAAAGGGTATCTGTTCTTTGAAAAGGTCCTAAATGCAAAAAAAAAAAAAAAAAAAAAAGGTGGTCAGTGAGAATTGAAATTATCCCAATACTAGGAAATTGAGAGGTTGAACAGATCTTGGCATGAGAGAACCTTCTGGAAAAGGGAATTGCTACCTGTTTCTCTTGAAATGAAATGATGGTGGCCATTGTTTAGCTGAAGATCCCCATGGATAAAATCTCTGGTTCACCAACCATTAACAGGGACTTCAGCTGGTTACAGGAGGCACAATGATTATAGCATATTTGAAAGTTTGCTATCACATAAACTTTTCAGACTTTAGGCACAACACTGGGAGCACAACATGTTAAGAGAAGGATTTAAGAGACCTAGAGGAAATTTGGGTGGACAACGATCAGTGTGAAAACAAGGTAAAATAAAAACAGATGAGAATGTAGACAGTACAGTTGTGTTTTAAAAATCTTAATCAGATATTCTGCCTTGGCAGGGATGTGTTAATGCAGACAAAAAGCCACCCAGGAAGCAGTGAAATTTTATCTGCACTGGAAAAAGATTCTTCTTTTTCCTAAATAAATTATATTTCACTTTTTTCACAGATAAACTGTATTTCTTCTGTATCAAGATACCTGCAAATAATTGTTCTTGCAATTTTTCTTATTAAGGGAAAAGCAACAAAGTCAGTGAAAATGTGGAAAATACCCAGATTGTCTATGTCAGCAAGTAAATCAAGAATTTTTTTTCTAAGAAAATTCCATTTTATAATGGTTCTCAGCAACCACTTTGTGATTACTCTGCAACATACTAAATTGACTTCCCTTGCTGTAGAAATGCCACTATAAGGTAGCACTATGAAACACTTTAAATAAGCTTAAGAAATAGATATAAATATTATGATAACCTAACTCCTTTTCAGACAACTTTTGCATAAAATAATTTTGTAGTTAGGTCTGTCACATTAGTTTTCTAGCTTGAACAATATTTTTCTTCAAATTCATACCATCAGATGCAACACAAAAGGTGGGTACCCATTCAAACTTTCTTCAGTTAGAATAATGTAAAGAAAGCCTTTTAAAATACAGTTTATGACATTTTTTGCCTTTAATGTGGAACAAGTGCAACTTGTTTTATTCAACAAGCATTTTGCAAAATCCGTTCAATGAGTCTTTCTGTAACTTTCAATAACATCTGTCTGTACTTCACATAGTTCATGTGTACTTTGTTGTACCATGTATATTTTGAATACTTTGGTGTGGAAATGCTGCACTTCTAGCATTACTAAGAACCTTTGAGAATTGAGGTTTCTCATTTCTTTTACAACATTTCTCTTCTTGGTCTGTTCTTTTGCTTATTTTGCAAGAGGTCACTGTGGGATTCTGAAATAATCAACTTAATCCAAAATAGGCAAAAATCCAAAACTGATTATGCATGTTTGGTAAAAGAAAATACATTTGTTTCATAGTGCCACACACACTACAGCAGAAACCATGTAATTGATATTCTTCAATTCCAGCATATATTACAGATTACACTGACAACTTTGATCATGAGGCCTTGTTGCAAGCAACTCTCACTGAAATTAATAAGAGTTGTAGAAATTTGTCAAGTAGGGCTCTAAAACCACCATGTAAAAGGACAGAGATTAAAGGGGAAAACTGATGCAATCTGAATGAAAAATAAAGAGAAGTCAACAGTTTAAAAATGATGTGGTGAGCAATTGAAATAGACTGTCCAAAGCAGGGTGTTTAAACTTTTGTCTTTAAAAGTTTCTTTATAGAATGCTAGTGATCTTTGTTATAAGATTGAAGTAAATGTGTTCTCCTCTTTAATGGAAAATAAGCACATTTCCCATCCTCATAAATAAAAGAAAGAGATGAAAGTAACTTTACTTGTCTTTTTAAAGAAACATTCAGTAAAATGAAGTAGCAATATTTATCACTAAAATTAATGACTAACCATCAGGTTGACCCAACAACAGATAAGAATCACAGGCCTAATTGCTGTTCCGTGTATAAATACCCTAAAGTGTAGGATTCACTTTTAACATGGCCCATATGTTCAGGCTGAATTTAATCTGTGAGGAACAGTAGTACCAAGAAAACTAATTTCTGTAGAATGCTGGAAATGGCTACCATGAATCTCCAAACGTCTCTTTTTCAGCATGGTATTAACAAATTCAGGGTACTTGAGGGAATTTTCTCAGCTTACCTAAAGGCAGATTTGGATTTTATTTTCGGCTTGAGTAAAAGCAAGTAATTCCTCTGGAATAGTAAATTATATATTCTTCTTGACATACCAATTTTATAATGGAAAAGACATACTATAAAACTACAACATCACAGTGCATGTAGAACACAGAATGTTGTCATCTACTCTACTAAATCAAATGTGGAAATATCCTTGTAGCCATTTTGGAGGTAAATATAGCCATAGGGGAAACTCAGAATAAGGACACAGACATCTTTGTGTAAGAGAATAGTAGCTGTAATTGGGATAGTATCCATTGTTTATTCTGCAAAAAAACCTCCCACCTCTTACAATTCTTAGATTCCTTGGTCTTAATTACTTTTGCTCTGGAAAACATCAATCTTCTCAGCTATTGCTAGAGGTCACATAAGGTAACATACATTTGTTTAAGATTACAATCAGTTTCACTTCATGTACCATGGATGTTTTAAGCAAACATGTAGCTAAGCAGAAGTGATGGTGCAGTGTCTAATTTCAGTACAAGAAAGTTCTATGAAGCTCAAAATTTAAATACATCCCCTACACACTACCAATAGCATCCTTACTCAATGTCATTTGAGTCTTTTTTAATCAGGACTATGACAGGAACCAGGAAGCTTATGGTCCTGTTGACTGACTCAGAAGTGCACAGATGTTTTTAGAGCGGAAAGCTAAAATTAGGACCATTTACTTAATTAGGCTGTATCATCATATAATGAGTAAAGGATCTCTTTATTCTTGAAAAAGGCAAGGGATCCCACTACCCAGCTGCCTTGCTTTGCCCTAAACCACTTTAGGCAGCTCAGAATAGAATGAAGTAAATGTCTGAACATCTTATTAAAAAAAAAAAAAATAGAATCAATGGATGCTTTTGACCACATAAAAGATTTAAATCGACACACCAAAAAAATTGTTAAAATTGATTTCTATTCCTAATTCCTCTGTTTGTCTAAGAAAGGCAACTGGTGCTCACACCATTTTGATATGAAGGGTATTGTTAGGAAGTCCAGTCTTCCCTATTTGGGCATTCTTTTATCAACATTAGAAGAAACATGTTGCTCTCCTTTGACAATAAAAGGCATACACAGGTAGCCTGAGAAACATTTTTTTTCCTTGTTGTCTTCCTCAGGTGCAAGGATGCCCAAACAGCTCCAATCACATGCAATCTTGTGTTCTTCCAAATTAACATTCCACAGATGTTTAATCTTTCTCCATTGTCCCCAGCTTTGTTATTTATTTGATATTTATGATATGGTTGCCCCACTATCTTCTGCATTGGTCAGCAATTTAATTGAGTCTTTATCTTTAATGTTTTGTTGTCTATAATACTTCTTTTTTATTTTCTCACATAGTTATCAGCTTAACAGATCTTTTTACTCTACACAAGTGATTGGCACTGAAACTGAAAAGTACATGCCCTGCGCTGCTTCCATTCTTGAGGTGGGGCTTCCGTTTACTTCGGGGAAAATTAAAATTATAGTAGCAATTTGAATGAGACCTAAGCTAATTTTCTCTCAGAAATTTCTGTCTTAAAAAACAGAAGTCGAATTTCTTTCAGAAAAGAGTGATGGGGAAACCCTAGTTCAAAGGTCTTTCAACTACAGCAGCAGTTCCACACATCTGTGGATGAGTCACAGACCAGAAGTCATGCAGTGATGTCAGTCTTTTGCAATGAACATGAAGAAGAGGGTCAGTGACTGGGAGAGGAGACCAGTACTAGCTAGAAGATATCCATCTGTTACTGGCTACCAAGCACCACATCTCAGTCTTCAGGGAGCTTATCCGGTTGAAGAAGACTGCAATCCCTGCTACCCCTAACTCTCACTAGACAATAATATGCAAGAAAATCCATGAGACACAAGGTGGATACTTGCATGCCACCTCCTAGGTTCTCTGCCTGTGACTGGTCAGTCTTATGCATATCAAAGTATGGAAAAAAATCACAAGAACCTACTGAAACTCAGTGTAATGTAGTCATACTTGTAGAGCTACATTGAGTAGAAAGTTGTCTGCTTAGCATTCAACGGGATTAGCTTTTTCACCTAACCTCTTCACTGTGTGGTCAAGCTGTGCACCTTTATCCCTTTCATGGGCTGAACTCTGCTATCAAAGGTAATAAACCAAACAGGATGGAGCTCATGTGGTCATAGCCCTGGATACTTCATCTGGTGACCTCCTTAACTCACAATAGACTGAGTCTACAAACCTGAATGATGAAAAAAAAAAAAAAAAGTGAAAAGGCACCTTTGCCATCTCCTTATAAAAAATACGTATACAGCATGGTGCCTGTATCTAATGAGGCCTCTTCTGTGGCATGGTGGACATAAAGGTTGAAGGCTGCCCAGAGTAGTGACAGCCCCACAGTTCAAAATGACCTAATATTACATATATTATTAAACAGAAATATCCCTGAAATATGAACTGGACCTGAGGATTTTAGGGGGTAAGTATTAACTGGGTTAGAACAAGTTTGGCTGAGAAAGAGCTTGCTAGAATATATTCTATTGCTAAGAAATATTTCTGGTCATGCTTAATTTACTAGAATGGACAAAGCCCCAAGGCATGCTTTAATAATTAAGTTTGTTTTCCTCTAGCTTTCCTTACAGTACTTTCCCTTCTATGATTTCCCTTCAGTACAATCCAGATTTGGACAGCAAAATGGCAGTGGAAAGAATGATCTCAGTAAAGTAAAAGCAAAGGGAAAGAAGAGCTTTCATAGTAGAACTGGTTAATGGCATACTCCTCTGGTTATGAAGGGTCAGGAATACAAGAATGTGATCATGCCTTTTGTGAGCATAGAACTGTGGAGTACTCACCTCAAGTATTGCATGTTGTTTTGGATGCTACAATGTAAGAAAGATACTAAGCTATTAGAGAGCATCCAAAGGAAAGCTAGTAAGGTGGTGAAGGGTTTAGAGGGAAAGTCACATGAAGAGTGGCTAAACTACTTGGCTTGTTCAGCCTTGAGAAGAGGAGAGATCAGCCTGTGAAGGGAGGACTTCATTGCAGTCTACACCTTCTTGATAAGGGGAAGTGGAGGGGCAGACATCAGTCTCTTCTCTCTGGTGACCAGTGACAGGACCCAATGGCATGAAGCTGTATCAGGAGAGATTTAGCTTAGATATTAGGAAAAGGTTCTTCACCTGAAGGTTGTCAGGCACTGGAACAATCTTCCCAGAGAAGTGGTCACAGCAGCAAGCCTGCCAGAGTTCAAGAATAGTTTGGACAACACTCTCAGGCACGTTTTATGGGTGGTCCTATGCAGGGCCAGGAGTTAGATGTGATGAAGTGGGTCTCTTCCAGCTCAGGATGTTCTGTGATTCTATGATCAAGGTAACAGCAATGCGTTATGTAGAAAAGACATGGTCAGGCAATTTTCAAAGCCAAAAAAAAAGTGTTGTCTCAACCCTACTTAAGAGGCACAAAGGGCTCACCAGAAATTTCTCTCAGATTATGGTTTGCTTCAATTACTGTTATCTCCTACAAGTTATCTTCTGATGTAGTGTGTTATCTCTTGAGTTTTCAAATAATAAAACATGGATCAACCACATGTAGCAAATAAACCTTGAGAAATCTGTGACTTTAATTATGCTGCATAAAGAGCTGTAGCAACATCAACACAATATTCAGGGGTATAGAGGAAACAATACGTGTTCCTGAACTGTCCACTGTGAAACAAACAAAAAAAAGTATTAATAATAATGTGGCAGCAGCCACAATTTGTAAAATGATATTTTACTCCCAACTGAAAGACAACACTGTCCTCTTGCATATCCCTGTATTTCTAGGAGAATAAAACCACTTTTCACCAAGGATAGTTATGGAAACTGAAGTATTGTTTTCTGTTTTCCTTGTAAAACGTAATTTTCCATTTGCAGGTATTGATCACTTTACAAAGCCATGATCTTTGACAGTAACATTGCCAATAATTCTGCATCTGGACAAAATAGTTTGTCAATCACACTAGTAGAGCTGTAGCCCATTTCAATAAGCCCCTGTTTGTTCTTATCAGTGATGGAAGCAATGAACTGGGTGAGGAAAAGCTAGAGAATGACAGAAATATTGTAATTCTAGTAGCTGTGCTTTCACACTTCTGAACAGGTAAAAACAAGGGAATGGGGCAGAGCTACAGTCTATTATATTCAGTGCTGTATAAAGGAAAAAAGTGGTACTCTCTAAGGTAAATAAAATAAAATCATGCAGCTAACCTTGGTTGTGATTATCACTTAGGAGATCAAAGTTTCATGCAGTCAGTCAGTTGCACTGAATAAAGTATTCATGAGTGGTAACTATGGCCTTACTATGGAAAGGAAATAAAAAGTTCAAGAAGAATGACTCTAAGGTGATAATATTTTTCATTTTTAAAGTCTCTGCCTCTCAAGCAAACTTCAACAAGCACATTATGAAGGTGTTGTGCAAACAAAGTGTGAAATCTTCCCACAAGACGCCAAGTATTTTCCTGAGTCAATTTGCAGATTCCATGATGTATAGCATTTATAAAAAGTTTCTGCTTCATAGGCATAAATTTTACTCTAAAAATGTTGCCTGAGAAATGGAAATTAGAAGTTTCAATCAAGTTTAGAACCAATTCAAATTTACAAGCATTTTTATGTGTATGTCATCAAATGAGACTACTCCAGACTCTTGTTTAGATCAAAGTACCCTTAAATACTTAGCCAGCTGAAAAACTAGTCTCAGCATAAGTCATGTTCAGAATACGGCAAATATATTTCACCTGGATCCTGATATTTGCATGAATATTAGTTTGATCTTGATCGATGCAGGGAAATGACTGATTTTACTTTTTTTTTTTCCCAAGAGGACTAAAATGGCTTAATTTTAAATCATCTTCCACAGTTTAAGCTTTAAGGCAAGGGTGGTTGTTTTTTTAGATTTTTTTGTCAAAAAGTAGTGATTCTGATTTTCTCATTACCCTGACAAGTTACTCTCTTGAAAAGATATTTCAGATAGCAACAATTCCATATACTGAACTCTAATCAGATCTGAGAAATAGTATTTTAGCCGAACTAAATGTCACACATATTTCAGATTTTTGTTTGCCTCACCATCAGATCTTCAAACTGAAGAGAACTCCTGAATCATAGAATCAGATGTGTTCAGTTGACAAGTAACTTTCAGAATTTTTCCCATAATACTGTTAAATGTTGTGCTTAGTTCACTTAACACAATTGCAAAGAGTTGCAATGCAGAGTTGGGCATTTTCTTTTTAAGTCTTCAAGTAAAATTCCTAATGCAAGAAGTATATGATAGTCATAACACACTAGTCTTGATATGTGCTCAATTCCTCTACTGTCAAGTCTCCCAATTTATTCTTGACAAAAGGTATAACATTTTTTGCAAAGGATATGAAATGAGGCAGTACATGTACCATAACCGCATTTCCAGAATTTGTTCTTTAATCAGTGTCTCTCCAGCAACTGGCAGAACTACAACAGTATCCTCTGCAATTAACATACTCTGCTTCCTTCTCAGGAGAATCAGAATCTGTATCATCAGTCTGACTCCTTTGATATGAATCCAAATCATCTCCTGTTGTCTCACACTGCTTCAGGTCTCAGCCATTTTACTTCATGCAGTTGAGTTCCTTCACAGGAAAACACATCTGAAATAACACACATTTCTACTGAGGCAAAACTGTATGTGGGATTGCAGTATCAGAAATCCTTCATTAGGCACATAGCATGATGAGACATTGGACAGTTATGGCACCCACAGGGGCTACTAGTGCAAACCTTTCAGCTGATCTGTGGGCTGTATAGGGCAACAAGTGCTGCGAGTAGCTTCCCCTTGGCCCTCCAGTGCCAAATATCTCCAAATTTACTTCTTTGACAAGCAAAGCTGGAAAGTCTTCCAGCAGCTTGTAAGTCTTTGGATATTTTCAATTTTTAAAATATATTCCTGTTTTACTTTGCCTTCTCTGAACTATATTCCCATATATTCCTTTTATTTTCCTATATATTATATTTCTTTGTATTTAACTTTTCCTTTTTTTATTATTAACCCAAGGATCGAGTGTTGGCCACTAGACTAGTACTTACTAGCTACTAGCAGGACCCTAGGGAGACAAAACTTTGTCAGTCACAGAAATTTGAGAGAGTGCAATTTTTTTTCTCAGAAAGCAGTCTGGTAGACTTTTCTTGTGAAACAGGTAATCTCCTCCTTGCTGTTGGACACTGAAGAATCAGATAAAAAATTTGAATTCAAGTAAATTATAAGATTGACCTGAACACTCAAGATAATCCCCATGCAGGCACAATGTGGCTGTTCTGTGATTTGCTGGCCCAGGAGCTAACACAATACAGATGAGTAATCAAACTTTTGAAGTATTAATCCTTTCCTGCACAGAGAGTACCTGTATTCCCAAGAGATGTGGAGTACCTCTCTGTTGGGGAAAAAATCCAAAGATGTCAGGGAATCAGCCAGTGATAATAACCAAGGCTCTTCAGCAGTCAACAAAGAGTACCCAACTAAGGCAAAGTAGTTCCCAACAGGCCATGGAGAACAAGGAGTCTATTGCTGCCCTTCATTTGCCCATCCTGTCAGGGACTGAATAGAGCAAATATCTACCAGATGTCATCAGCCTTACTTGTGAACACTAAGCAAAAAAAAGAGTATGTGGAGGTTTGTTTCAAGACTAGGACATAACTTTGTCCACAGAAAACTTCCCATAGAAAAATAAAGTGAAGTCATTTCGTTTTGCTGCAAAATAACAAAAAGTAGTTATTTTTATTTGTTAGGTTGGCTGGCCTCAGGCATTAGTTAAAATTTTTATGACCAGTTTAGGTAACATGATAATAATTTCACTAATATTTTAAATTAAGATTTTAAAATTATTCATGCCCAGTCTCTCCTAAGTTTCTTTTTTCTTGCATTAGACTTTGAAAAGTATTCTTTTCACATACTTTTGTCTAAAGTTCACTTTTCTGTTATATAAAAACAATTAATTTACCTGTGTTTAAATAAGAAATAGCTAAATATGTAGCCAGCAGGCTTTTTCATGATTTTATCTGTAAACATTGCACTGCAGGTTTTCCAGCTCTCTCATTTCAAAAATTTCTTTTAACTAGAAAGAGATTACAAAAATTATTTCCATTCCATTTGAATTGTTTTCTTACTAGCAAGTCTTTTCAGTACCTTTTCAGTGTTTCAATCACTTTGAGACCAGAGAATAATTTCTCATATAAATGTACAGAAAAACTTCATTAATGTTATATATTTGAAAGAATTAAGAAAATGAAGGTTTTTTTATTCACCTTACTCACCTTAACTGAAATAAAAATAAATTTTAAGCCTTTTCAAATTTACAAAGTTTTCCATTTTTTCTTCCTGAATCTTCCAAGTATTTTGACGTCCAATATACATCAGTGATGTCAAAAGAACATAAATATTATCAAATGTATATTGAATGCTCTTCAAGCTTAGATATATAGTATTTTTAAAATCCAAAGAATTTGAAGGTTTTATATAATAGTTTCGAAAAGAAGTAGTAATAAATATTCAGTGTATTCAGGAAGGTTGGTGTACAGAAGTGCCAGTGATCAAATCATGCAGTTAAACTTTCATTCATCAACTATGACATTTCCTGCAATTTTGTGTAAAAACAAAGTCCAGATTCAGATATACAATCCAGCAAAGCACCATTCTGAAGTCTTCTATCGACTCAGCTGCCATACAGTCTTGATGCAGCCTAGAATCTAATGTTATCTTCAATATATTTGAATGTCTTAAGATTGTTCGTGTTTGTCAAGACTAATGTATTGTAATAGGTTCTGAGATGCTCAGCCTGCATTTCAGACCAGATATACCAGGGCTGCACAAAGGGCATGTTCTGATTGTTGTTTCCCAAAACTTGTTCCAAGAAAGGTAACCTGACAGAACAATCTGTCTATATCCTCCTGCAGGAACTGATATGGATGCTGCGGTGATTTATCCCAGTGAATAATACAAACTCTATTCTTTCTCTCTTCTCAATGTATTCTTCCTATGATTAAATTATATGATTCCTGTATGATTAAAAGCAGAAAGAGAATGATATGCATACTTTTTTTCTTTCAATTTAGTCTTCTCTACAGAGTAATGCTTTCCATTACTTGTTTTTAAGAAAAAATGGTTTTAGCTATCTCTTTGCTCACACAAAACTTGCAGTCCTCCTGTTCATTTTTTATTCACAATTTGGTGATTTTTTTGTTAGAATAACACTTTCTGAAATGAAAGAAACCAGGATTTTTATCTAGAGGTACTTTCCAATCATTGCTGCATCAGTTCATATAGCTGTGCATACCCAAGTTTTTCCCATTGTAGTTTGCAAACAGTTCTAAAATAAGTCAGAAACTAAAATAAACTTACATAGTTTCCAATCACTGTTCCTTATTACTGCAAAAACTGCTGGTTTTTTCTATGCTGTGCTGCCAATTCACACATCTTGAAGAGATCAATTTGTGGTTTCTAATAAAGTTTGCTTCTCTTTTAATCAAATTCCCTTTAATTCCCGGGGGGGGGGAGAAGTCTCATTTGTAGTTTGAAAATCTTTCTGTCTCATTTGTAGTTCGAAAATCTTTTTCCAAGTTAATAATAATCATACCAATATAAGACAAAACTGTAATCTAAATCAGTTTATATACCCTGGGAAGATGGGGGTGTGTTTATATGTCTTTGCAGTTGCAGCAATGGGAAACTGATGAACTGACTAAACTGTTTATCAAAGAAAAAAGTAAATGCAAAAAAACCCATTTCATGTTATAGAATAACAATGTGAAAAGGTGGGAAAATACATCCCTAACTAAACAAGCTAGCAGGTGATGCATAAACATGTGTGCAAATATGGATAAGCTAACAAGTGAACTGAGGTAAACTATACAGATTATAGATGGCAGTCAAGAAAAAACACCAACGCAGTATGAAAAAGAAAATGATTACCTATATAATATGATACAGAAAATAAAGGTGGCTTAAATTCAAGAATAGTTAAAACTTAACACAACCTTTGTTTTGTCTTAAGCATTCATTGATAAGACAGTATGCTTATTTATATAAAACTAAAATATGTTCTGTTCTACATGCTTCAAACTTAGTTTTCTGTTGTATTTATCAATCGAGAAAACAAAACAAAAAAAAAGAGTAAAGTTAAACAAAGATGACCAAAAATCATTTATAGTTGTCCAGCTGTCCAGTCCATAATTTTCCTGGCAGTTATCACTGAAGTTACCAGATTCTCCAAGGTGATCTAATCAACATAGCAAACAGAAAAAGAGTGCACTTGATTTGGTGTATATGTGAGAAAGTATACTGATATTTAGAAATTTGACAGAAAGAAAACCTAGAACAAATAATTTCTTTGGATTCTATAAAATGCTAGGTGAAAAAAAATGATTTTTAAATATATAACTTTGAAATATATTCAAGTTTTACTTGAAAAGAAGAGCCTTCAAATCCAGCTTGACAGTCAGCAGTTTTGCCAAATGATCTCAAATTCTACTCATACTTACAAACCAAAGTGGAATTTTTTCCTATTAGTCTTCTCTCTTTTCTTAGATCCCAAGTATTTCTTAGATTACAGAGCAAATCATTATGCAAGCAAGACCTATCACCATGGATTTAGCATTTTAGCTGTACTCTAATGAGATAATATTTCTTGGGTTTATTTTTTTTTTCCCACTGTGCTTTGCTATTATGAAGGAAGAGAAGAGACTCTGTCCACAAGTCATGTCTGGTAAAGAAAGAGCAACCTCTGCTCAAGACTGAACATCTATGCATGGGAGGCAGCCAGGTCCCTCAGTGCATGTGACATCAGCAGCCATGAGATTTCTGTAGTCTGAAAGGAATTCCATCAGTGAATCTTTTTTCTTGTGAGCCACATCCATCATTCAGGTGATTGTTGATGCTTATTGTTTAGTTCCACTTAATTGTGTAGTTTTCTGTAATTTTATGTAACTGAACTGAAAGTTAAATTTCATAAAATCACAGAATATTCTGTGTTGGAAGGGTTCCACAAGGATAACCAAGTCCAACTCCTAAGTGAATGGCCTGTATAGGGATCAAACCTATGACCTTGACATTGCTACCACCTTGCTCTAATCAACTGGATTAATCTCAAGGTCTAAGGAGTACATACTGGGAAAATAATAAACAATGGGAAAAAAAAAAAGTTTTGAAAAATGTCTAGGTCTTGTTAAGCACATTCACAGGAAAATAGGAACGATCAGAAGGTATTTGCATTAAGTCCTGTCAACCACCAAATTTCTCTGTGCATTAATTTGTTGTGGCTCAGGGCAGTTACTGAATGATGGTTGTATAGCCCAGTTTATGATTTTAGATATTTTAAATTGGAAGATGCTAGAATTGTCAACATTAATCTGTCATACCTGCTTTAAATTCTTATTTTGAAGTAGATTAACTGTAATTGGGAAAAACTTCAAGCTAGTGAAGTAGATTTAAAAAAAAAAAAAATTCAAGCAGGGATATCAAATCTGGGGGAGAGGAACACTAAAGAACATGACTTGCTAAGTTCAGTTTATTATTTCCAAGGGCATACCTCTATAATTTCTACAAATGGCGTGTAGAATTTAAGTCTTTTGCTGTTCTAAGTGGGAGGTAAAACAACTAGCAGAGCTGGCGAAAATATCAGAGAATAACAGAGTGGGTAAGGTTGGAAGGAAATGCTGGAGGTCATCTGATCCAACCTCACTGCTCAAGTAGTGTCCCATATAGCCCCATATAACATGTTTACTCAGGATTGTGTTCAGATGTCTTTTGAGCATCTTGAGGAAAGGAGACTCCACAGCCTCTCTGGGCAGTCTGTTCCAGTGCTCAGTCATCCTGACAGTAAAGCAGATCTTCCTCATATTCAGGTGGAATTTACTGTGCATCAGCTTCTGCCCATTGCCTCTTGTCCTATTGCTTGGCACTACAGAAAAAAGCCTGGCTTCAGCCTATTGACACCAGCTCTTCTCTTATATACATTGATGAGGTCTCCTCTCAGTTGTCTCTTATTGAGGCTGAACAGGCCCAACTTCCTCAGAGTCTTCTCATAACAGAGATGCTCCAGTCCCCCTTTGCTGCCCTCCGCTGGAACTGCTCTAGGAATTGCCTGTCTCTCTTGTCCTGAGGAGCCCAGAACTGGATACAGCACTCTAGATGTGGCCTCACTAGGGTTGAAAAGAGGGGCAGAATCACTTCCCTTGACCTGCTGGCAATGCTTTTCCTAATGCACCCCAGGATACCATTGACCTTCTTGGCCCCCAGGGCACACACTGGCTCACAGACAGCTTGTTGTCTGCCAGGACCCCCAGAGCTCTCTGCAGAGCTGCTTTCCAGCAAGTTGACAGTGTGATGCTGGGTCATGGGTTGGACTGGAGGATCTCAGCAGTCTTTTCCAACCTGGTTGATTCTGTGTGTGTCAAGTCAGCCCCCAGTCTGTACTGATCCCTAGGCTTAGACCTCCCCAGAACGCTGCGTTTGCCTTTGTTGAATTTCAGAACTCAGAATGTTCTCTGCCCACCTCTACAACCTGTCAAGGTCCTTTTGAAGGGCTTCACAGCCCTCTGGGGAATTGACCACTCCTCACAGCTTTGTGTCATCAGTGAAATTGCTGAGGAGGGATCTGCCCCTTCATCCAAGTCATTGATGAATAAGCTGATCAATACCGGGGCCAGCAATTAACCCTGGGGGACACCACTAGTGACAGGCCTCCAACTAGACCCTGTGCCATGGAATATGGTCTGCAGTTCAGCAAGTTCTCAGTCCATCTCACTGTCCACTTATCCAGTCCACACTTCCTGAGTTTGCCTATATGAATGATGTGAGAAACAGTGTCGAAAGTCAGGTAATTGTTTCATTGTAAAAGGCAATCAGAATGGTCAAGCATGATTTACCTTTAGTGAAACCATGCTGACTACTCCTGATCACCTTCTTGTCATCCATGTGCTTAGAGATGGCCTCCAAAATGAGGCACTTCATCATCTTTCCAGGGATTGAGGTGACACTGACTGGCTGGTAGTGCCCTGGATCCTCCTTCTTGCCATTTTGAAAGCTGGGGTGCCATTTGCTTTCTTCTAGTCCTCAGACAAACTAGAAATCAATACTCAGGTCAGCAAGTCCAGACATATGAGGGAAAATGGAAAAGCTTATGAGGCAGCAGGGCACTCTTTTTGGGAACAATACTCATATTTGTCATAAATTTAGTGTGCTATATATTGGGGGGTTTATGTCAGTTGATACTTGCTGTTCTCAAACCAAAGCACTGAGTAAAAGAATTGTGAAAAGTCATGATGTATCTACTGTCACCTGAAAGTAGGAAGAGCTTTTGAAGAGAATGTAGGATATAGCTCACTGAGGCCGAAGAGTAAATCATGTAAAAACAACATACTTCCTCTTTAGGTCAATAAAGCACATGACAATCAACAACAATAAAAGAATCAAAAGTAACTGCAATTGAATTAACTTAAATAATCTAAGAAATTTGGAAATAAAGTCACCTTTGTGATAAGAATCTTTCAAAACTTAAATTCAGACTCATAGTTTTTATTATTTCACAGTGATTTAGGCTTTCTACAGAATTTAAATTTGGAAGAAAATCAGAAATAACAGTCTTGTTTTATACTACATCTATCTGCTTTCTAAATTTATGCTGATCTTTCTGAACTTAGAACACACTGGACTCATTTTAGGATAACAGCAGTATGGGACTCTACTTCTGACAACCAACATAGTAAAAGTGAGTAACAACAGGAAAAACACAGAAAAACCTCTGATTAATTTTACCTTGTGTGTATGTGTTTTTCTGCTAGGGCTTAGAAGTATCTAAGGTATTTATGATTAAAAGTAGGTGAAAATATAGATTGTTGACTTAGGTGCTGACACTATTTTGACTTGACCATTTCAAAATCTCATCTGAAAGCTTTCAATTTACTTTGAGTCTAGCCCTCTTACTGGAAATTTTTCATACCAGGTACAAATTCATAGTACGTTTTAGACGCTGATGTGATTAGGATTCAGAAAGTCTCATCAGTGTTTTCCATATGGGGAATATCTGTAATAACCCAACCATAGGAACCTTTGCTGTAGCTTAAATAGTATACAGATTTGAAGGGAAACTATACTCAAAAAGTGGAATTTCAGCATTTCTTCTAAAGCAAACTAATTATCACATAGGTTTCAAATTGTATAAAATACTTAATTCAGAAGCTTCAAAGTGAATGTTGAGTAATTCCAGGTTAAATATTATCATAAGTATCATTAGATACTAAAATTTAATGGCACCACTTCAATATTTCAGAAAAAAATGCATTTTAAATAAAAAATAAAATTATTTAATCCTGATGAAGAATACAAAAGTTAAATAAACACTGAAGTCTGTGTAATTAAGGAAAGGAAGGTTTTAGAATTTTATTCACTCTGTAGCATTTAGAGCATATTTTTCATTCGTTCCCCACTTGTAAAAGCATGTCTAGCTTCTGAACATCTTTCTGATAAATGGGGCTTGTATAAAAATTTTATATATATCATTATAAATTTAAACTAAAATAAGTTAACAGACTGTTCAGATGTATTGATTCCTGTATCGTGACTGAAATTACATTGCAAAATTTATGCTGTTCTTTTTTTTTTAAATTGTTCCTGCATATACAATTTGGACTTTCTTTTGTTGTTTTATATGCAGTATTAAATATTGTGTCCATAACATTTTTTCCTATATTTGCTTGACACTCATCTACAGACGGGGGGCTGATTTTGTAAAACTGGCTTTTAAAACAGGTCATTGCCACTAAGAAAACTCTTCCACTTGAAGGGTGTTTAGGCTTGTCATAACAGGATTTCAGCCACTAGTTCTTACATTTTTCAGCATGATACCGATTGACAGTGTTTGTTAGCTGTGTCCTTGCCTTTCAGCCTTGATAAAATCACATTGTGCCAGTGGAATATTTTTCTTTTTTTTTTTTCTTTGCAAAAATAGATTCTTTAAAACGCAAACTCTGCTTATTCCTATATCTCACTGTTACAGCTTGTGATACATCTTTTGCTCTTTTTTTCACTGCATATGTTTACTGTACATATTTTTCAGGACAAAATTTGTTGAATTCAACCCATTAGGAGACCATTAAGACATCTATCTGTTTTTGCTACTTCATTGCTATATTTTTATTGGTATGTGAAAAATTACTAATGGAAATACCACCACCAATTTAACACTGTAGAAGGCTATCATCTTAATTGTGCACTTTGAAGAAGATGGTGTCAGATATTAAACCCTAAACTGCCATCACTTGCCTCTGTGTAGCAAACCTTCTCTTCCTGAAGATCAACATTTGCATTCACAGGCATGACAGATAGAAGGGATATTAACTTTTATTTTTAAACAGTAACTTGCTCTTTTCCTGCTGCCCTCATTCCTAGCATCATTTCCAGCACTGATTATTGAAATAATGCATTTGTATACAGATAGTCAAGCATCAGATTGATATTATCTCAGCTTGTGTACTTTTTTGTGCATACACAAATTTGAATTCTTAATGAGGTAGAGGCTGTCTTTGAAAAAATTTGAAATACAAAATAATTATCTTTTTAACTTTTTGCCAAAGATTAAAAGGGTGTTTATTTGTTTGGTTTTCTTAAATAATTGCTCTCATTTCATACCAACAAGATGTCAGGGTCCTTATAAGTCTCATCCAAAACCCTTACCCATTTCCTCTGCCCATTATGCTTGCGGCTCTGTTTAAGTTCAGACCTGCCCTTAGTTCTCCTGTACATAGAGGTAGATAGAGTTATTTCCTACTGGTCTTGATCCTCGGGTGGATTTGAGTAAGTTCTTTGCCTGATGAACGCTGCAAAAAGCACTGACAGTACCTTAATACTTTTTTGGGGGGTGGGAGGAAAATATTTTTTTGGGATATGAAAGAGGGAGTTTATATCAAAGGTGTTTGGAGTAAAGAAGTTTATTGTTTTGATTAATCCTTTAGCTTGATATCTTGAAACTTTTTTCTTTTGCTCTGATTCTAGTGTGTGGTCTTCATGATTGAAGTTGTTTAGATGGAAGCACCTTTCTCTGGTGATTGTCTCTGAGAAACTTCTTAACTTAGAACAAACAAAAAATCACAGCAACCTTGTTTTTTTCATCTTCTATAATGCCATTAGATTTAGTTAACAGTATAATAATTACTAGCTAATCTGTCACCTAAAAAAATCCGATGACAGTTTATAACTGCATTTGTCAGCTGTAGCCAAGTGGTGGAGATGGAAGAAAGAAACCTTGTATAACTCCATATTAAGTTACATGGCTTTTAAAGAGTAAGCTACTTGGAAGCAATAAGTAGTGAATGTTCTTGGTGAGTCCTGAATCTGAGTAAAATAATCTTAAGGGTTCACTTTAAAAAAAAATAAGTGAACTGCAACCCTTAGTGGAACATATGGATGAGGCAGTGCATGGGCAGTGACAGAAATCAGGTTTTCTGTTGGAATACCACCAAGTTATTCTGATCAGTATGACACAAGTGAAAAGAAACAACCATGATCTTACCTGTGCTCTGCCTTCCCCTGTCTCTTCTTCCTAAGGACCCCCATCGGCTCAGCAGGGAGTGGATTTCCCTGTCCAGTTACTTAACCTGCTGGCTAATGGATCTTGATGTTGTGTCTTACATGTGCCTACTCAGTCCTCCTACCTTCTGTAAACTGTGTTTAAATACTGATAGCTAATGGTATGCTTTAAACTAAAGTATAACACTGGTGATGTATAACATTACACACACAGTATTCCAAGTAATGAAATTCCAACTAATGTTGTTTCTTTTTTAAATGTCCACACATTATGTCTATATTATCTGAGTTTGTATGGCATATATTCTGTAAGCAGTTTTCACCCACAGATAGTTACTGGGCATAAGATTGTCTAATTGCCAGAAATAAATCACACATTTATTCCCATCAGATCTTTGCATCAGATAACTCTCACAGCATATTTGTTTCAGTTTTAAGGGTTTTTGATGCATGAGTACAGGTAAATGGAAAAGGGAACGGAAGAACTGAGGTAAGGAGGAACATCACTGTCTGTTTTATTAGTCTGACACACGCAACCTGGTCTCTATGGCCAGCCCTAGTTCTCCATCAACAGGACAGGCTTTTCCTGTTGTGTGTTCAAGGCAATTACAGATGATTGCAGCATCCTTACTGCAATTGATGACAGGTGCTCTGTGGCACTGCAAGGAGCCCATGTGTTTTGTAATTCCCAGTCTGTCTGGGATCAGCATGAATTCACTTTCCATTTGGTGTAGGGCCTAATAAGATAAGCCACCTCTTTCCCTGATGATCCTGCTCACTACTGCCAAGATGCCTCATTAAACCATTCATTGGCAACTTATCCTTTCTCCCAGCAATCTCCCTCATCTATCTGAGCTGCTATGCCACAGCTGAATGTGTACCTCAAAGGATTGTGGCAAGCCTTTGTATTACATACAGTTCTAAGCTTGGTTTAATGAGGAAGCTTCAGATTGCTTATTGCAACCTGTACTGCAGCTGCTAGAGTAAAGGAAAGATGGCACGATGGGGCTGTTGGAAGCAGTATTGCACAATTGTATGGCTCATTGTCTTATCTTGACAGGTCTAAATTGTGTATTGTTAACCCTCATGGGTAGTGCCACTAAAGGCTTGATAGGGACTAGTCTACTTCTCAGTTTTGAAGACTAATAGAAAAATTCTGGTCTCTTACTGGACTAGCCAGAGGCCTAGAATAACATAAGATTCAAGTCATCAGCATTTGAACTGTGAAATTAGTGTTGTGAGCATGTTCACACTTTATTGCATATACTGCAGAGTAATAACTTTTTATAGGTGTGTATGTTGAAAATAGGTCTGTATTGTTGTCTGGCGCTGATGATATATGGTATTTGCTGTTGCTGATTTCTCTTGGTATGGAAATTTTGGCGTAATACAGATGTGTTCTTCTGCCACTCCTATAGAATGAAGTCTATTGGTGAAATATACTCTGTTTGCCTCTTTTCCCAATATACCAATAGTATGCTTGATTTAAAGAAAATACGTCAAATATCCTCTTTACAATGTACCCAGGTATATAACACCGTCTTGGGGTGGGAAGTGAAATATTTTTATAATATGTTAACATAGCTGTATAAAAGGCAAATTACCATTATTAAATCTTTAGTGGATCCCTCAATGGTGTTGTGTTTCCACCTTTCATTGTACCCATTGAAAATGACAATTGATACAATTCTTTTCTGCGTAGAATTTCATATATCTTTGTGTTAGTGTTTCTTTTGAATCTTTGAGGAACTTATGACCACTATCTTAACAGTTTGAACCCACAGCTCTATGTTTTGAATCCTGTGTGATTCCACTTCACTCCTCACTTCTTCACTTCTCTTTACCAATCTGAGCTGAGGTCACAGAGCTAGGCCATGTTGCTGATAGGTTTGGGATCTCTAAGGCAGAGAGTTGAACCTTGGGAATGAATGACATTAGGGAAAAGAAGTTACTCTAAGTAAGGTGGAAACCAGAGTCTGTGATGATTGGAGTATACTATTTACATTGGGCCACGCTCCCTGCTGCATGACCACAGTCACTTGCATCAACAGCATTTTCAATTGCATGACATTAAGGTAGAGCAAGTGTGGTGGTTTGTTGTGCTCTAACCAAAGCAAGCATGGGAGCTATTAGGTTTAGAAAGATGTTTGGGGCAAAGTATGTATGCAGCTTGCCAAGCCTGAGAACAGACACAGCTAAAAGTGTGAGTTCTTTTGTGTTTGCTTCTTTTATAGTGTTGGCCTCTCTTTTGCCTTATTATCAAGTATTTTGCATTGTTACAGCCAGATTCCTCAAATGGTATGCTGCATCACTACACCCAAAGAATGTGTTTTTGTATCACCTCTTCAGAAGGAACTATTTATGCTTACTGAAATGAAAGTTTTAACTAAAAAAAAAAAAAGGACATAAAACCAAGCAAACAAAACAAACAAGCAAACAAAGGAACAAAAAAAAAGGTATTTGTAGATGGCAAGCTGTATTTGTGCATTGTGGGTCCTCAGGCTGCATTGTCAAATGGCTTTTTCAAGGCCCATCTTCCTGCAACACATTTGATGGTCTTGGCCTTTGGTTATTGTTTCTTTTGTTTTGTAAATTCAAGTCACTTTCTTGGTAGGAAAGCTAATTTGCCTTTAGAGGTGTCTATTCCTTCCCTGGTTAAAGCTCTTCTACAGAGAGATATTATGTTTTATAAAAGATGTAAGGCTCTCTAGGTTTGTCCTTGTTTCTGCTAAGTTTTAGCTAGTGCTGTCTCCCAGATCTGAATAGGAGTGAGCCTACAATTCTGACAATGTTACTCTTCTACTAAAGTTTAATTTCCAGGCTTTCAGCTCAACTGGTCTGACTTCTCACAATCTCTCAGGAACGAAACCTCTTGAGACATTGTAGGAGGAACTTGGATACTCTCAGTGCTGAAAATGTCACTACATGACCTGAGGAGCTTAACCATGAAGAAAGTGTAAGTTGTCCTCTAGTAGCAACTTTCACAAGCTGCCACCTTTTGTAACTCCAGGCCGACTGAACAGTTGTAGTTGTCAAAGGGTAGTGATTGCGAACATAGATGTGAGGAACTCATAGTGAAAAATCTAGTGATATTATCCTTGTAGTCAAGATGAGGTTTGTTTAGCACAAACAGCTGATTGCATTGCATCAGTACATCTTGAGGGGGGAGGAATGGTCAACAATATTCTCTATTCTCCCTTACTAAAGTGTGCACTTATGCCTTATATAAAATAAAAGTCTGCTATTGCACTGAGCAATTTGAACTGCACTATATTTCTTTCCTTGAAGCGCATGTAATAAAGGAATGCTACCTTGTATAAGAGCACATAACAAAATGGCACAGTATCTTTTGTTGTGACACAAAGTATTAATGTTTTATTTAACACTCTAAGTAGAAATTGAATAACATATTGAATGGTGACATTTTGTCACCTTGAAGTAATCTTAAATCTTCCAATTTAGACGGATAGAAAATATCTTCATGCAGGAACCTTGACATTTTTCTGGCAGCAGAAAGTATTTGGAAATAAGACAGTAAGTCAGAGGCTGAATTTGGTAACTCAGCAATGAATGTATCTTGCCACTGAAGTTCTGTCCCAGACTCAGCTGTGCTTGACTTTCATGAACCTATTGTGTTTGTATGACAGAGAGGAACCTGCATATCACACAGTGTCACAGTGAAGACTACATGCAGCAACCTTGAACAATCAAATAAGTTTACCTGCTTGTGTAAGAACTCTTCAAAACAGTTTTGTTAAAAGGAAGAAAACTGAGGTAGTGGTGGGGAAGTACACAAAGACCAGATTTGTTTTTAATCTTTGGTTTGCTTAAATGGAGTAGGCTGAAAAAACCTCAGTGACTGATTTTTGCTATACAATAGAATGGTATGAATGTCTGATGGCAACTACTATGCCCTACACCTGCCGTGTTTGGACTGGGTTTTATGACTTGGCATGAATATTACTGAGGACTGCAATGACAGTGATGCACCACTGGCATGTGCTAGCATGAACCTGGACAGTACCATAGCTTGCCTATTACATGAAAGTAATTTCCATCTGGTTTATTGTTCAAAATACTGTTCAAAGATACTGCAGCTTCCTGTTTTTATCTAATACACAACATTTCCTAACCTCTTCTTAGGAAAAAAAAAATAGGAGGGTTTATATTGATGGAGCCTTAGAGACAAGAGATTCTCATTAATATCTGGAGGACTGGACTCAAATCCAGGAAAGATTTTTACTTGATCATCATTCCTAAAATCCCCAGAAAGAAGAAGAGAATGGTATACTGTCTTTATCATAGCATAATTGTCTGGAATACAGCAGATTTTTCTTGTTGAAAACCACCAATGAGTTTTGGACTTGCACTAAATCTGTTTCTCTTAGAAAATTGCTGTCATGTACACAGAGAACAATCCTGAGGAGCTGGGAAAAAAACCCCTTATCAACAGAGTTGAAACACTTTCTATATAACCTCACCAATAGTGAGTCCTCTGGAGAGTGAAGTCATAATTTTAATTAATTTAAAACTAGGTTATTTGATCTTTAAGATAAATTTTACTGATTCTCTAACACTTTCCAAAGTCTGTCATTTATCAAGAATTGGGTGAAGCTGAATGATATCCATCATTAATTAAATAACCTTCACCATCTTTTTAGTTCAGAGTCCAGATTCTATGATTTTTTTTTTAATGACTTTATAGTCAACCAAACATAACATGCTTTTGATTGTGAACAGTTTCTAATTGGGAGAATTGTTATCACAGTTCATATTCAGAAGACTCAATGCTCTATGCTTTTGTTCCCTGCTGCTTTCAATTTTCTTTATATTCCATTCTCAGCTGGCTATTTCACTGCCTAATATTATTATTTCAGATATGTTCTCTGACTTCTTGAAATTATTTTAAAACTTTAAAACCCATGTTGAAGTTTGGTTTAGTTTAATAAGTTAGCCTAGAAACTGGCTGTTCATGAGCAGATCTTACCCTCTTGCCTTGGGGATGGTTGCAGCTGTCAGAGGCAGGAAGGAAAGTCAAGGCCTTGTTACTGCTTCATCTATCTGTTTTTATTTTAACAAAAGTCTGCTAGAGAAGGAATTAAAATCATTGTTGCAACATGGCACCTGCTCAAAAAGGATCTTGTCATTTGTGTAGCCCAGCAATCCCGTGAGATGGGGAATTGCCAGCAGAATATTTTGCAAGCAATAAGTTTGCTTCTATACACACCTGAAGTAGGTCAGTGGATGGCAGGATCAGGTTATTCCTCCTTGCATTGTGTTTAGTCTAGAAAAGTCTCTTGAAGCACTAGAGAGCCAGAATTGGGAAAATAAAGGTATTGCATTTAGTTTTCTACACTTACAGTGTTTATTCTACTTTGAGGTAGGTAGGTTTCCTCATTAGACACTTTGTCTTGTGTCTGAGTGAAGAGTGTATCTCTTCAACAGAAAAAATCAGTGTTCTTCCTATTTTGAAAATTACATCCACTTCCATTGGTATCTTTTGCTGTACCTGTAGGAAAATAAGGGCTAAGCAATCAAACTGAATGCTTTTCTCCCTAGCTCTAAACAGGGAGATACTTAGCTGAGAGAACTTAAGCAGCAGCGCTACCAAATTATGAAACAAAACTCTATGGCTCTCTGACGTTGCCAACTGTTATGCAATCATATTTAGGAGTACTTTGGAATACTTTTGCATACTCTTGGCTTATCTGCTAAGAAAAGCTGTCTTTCTGTTTATGTATTAAGATTAGCTGTATTTATTCCCTGATACAATGTACCGTAAGACATGAGCTTTAAAATAGTACTGCTTGGGTACCAAGAGGTGTCTGGTTGGAACAGCATGGAAATTTGTGTATTGATTTACTCTTCCCTTTGGCCAGTGTTTTCTAATGAAAATCTTATGAATAATGTCAAACAAGCATTTAATTTATTTTAGGGAGAAATCACTCTGAGTATAGCAGCATTTGCGTAATAGTGCAGTGGAAAGCATTTGTCTTATCAAAAAAATCCAAATGAAGACATACACATTCATCAACTGAGATATGTAAAACACAGTCTGGCAATGCACCAGAATGCAAGCATGAGTGGAAAATTATTAACTATTTTTTTTCACAATAGGATTAACTATACAAACAAAGGCTGTATTGTTTGAAGCTTCTGCTTTTTAATGAGGATTATTGATGAAGAACCCTATAGGTGAAGGAATCTTAAAGAACAGAAAAATCTCTTAATCCTCTGAGATAATTTTTCACTTTCATTTGGGTTTTCTGGAATATACAAAAAATGGCAAAGATGGACTAAATTTTTCTAGACACAAAATCTATCTGTAGAATCAAAACATCTTAATGAATACTTATACATTCCTATAAATGGTGCAAAACTTCTGGAAATTATGTGAGCTAAGTAAAGTTATTTGGAAACTAATAAGCATTTATCATGAAACAATAGCATGAATTGTTTAGTGGTCTCTGTTTAATAGAATTTAGGCTCACTGTTTGGGGGTTTTTTTCCACTAATCATAATTAGCTTTAACTTAATTGTAGGGCATTTAATGTGAAATTTGTGTCTGCTTTACTTGGGGTAAAGTGCTGAAAAAATAAATAAGTTTTAAATCATTTTGATTAAAATAGTTTCAGTAAATGGTTACTATATGATGAGCCTTCTAGTAAAAAGCCTTCATTTAAGAGTGTTTTTCTTCTGATGTGGGGTTTTTTTTATATTCAGTCATTCTTATTATTTGTTTCCGCAGAAGTTTCCTCACTGGGGAAAATTTTCCCTTGCAAAGACTTGGCAAACTTCTCTTAAAACCTATTGCCTTTAAGAATGTTTGAAAATATGTTATGAAGAAATTGAAGTTGAAGGAACATACGGAAAACTTTCTGGGTTTTGCTGATGGCTCTTCTGTAAGTATTTCTTTCAATGGGAATTTTCACCATGGGAGTCTGTATAGTAAAAATTAGGGACAACTTAAAGGATATCTATTTCTTGCCCTTTTTTAGTACAGCTGTAATGGTATTTTGCTTCTGTTTTATACCAGAAGCTGAACGCAGGGAGAAAAATGTTACCTGATTCTAAATTCTGTTTAAATTGTTTCTCTTCATTTGGGGAAAGAAAAGCATTAAAATCTGAGAGTCTTTCACAATGTGTTACTTAAATACTGTTGCAAAAAAAAACCCTGGAGGCTTATTTTCCCCTTTTTTTAAAATTTTTTTAATCTTTAATTGTTACCAATTTCTCATGTTAAAAACTGGGAAAGAATGATATTGTTAGGGAAGTTTTTGCAAGGTAAAAATTTTGTGAAATGTTACATTGGCGAGAGGAAAAAATTCTCTTTACTAATCTTGATATCAGAGGTCTGTTGTTATATTCTGACCATGGGAGAGAATATCAGCACCCGCTCTGTCAAGTAGGTTAGAGAAGAAACATTTTTGAGAGAATGCACCAACTGGCTGTAATTTTCACATCTTAATTGACTCAGGTAGATGGGAAGACATGTATAATCTGTGTAATTGGCAATAGGTGATTCCAGCTAATTGCAGGTTAATTCTTAAATTGTTATCTTTCCTTGTCACACAGTTGTCCAGAGGCTCATCTTATGAATCTGCAATGAGACCCAGATTTTTTTATCATGTCCCAGACTTTTTTTTTTGTAAGTACATTTCTAAAAAGAGCACTGAATGCCATTTTGACAGGTCACTACACTGCCAAATCTGTATTTTCTTCAGTACTTCCATTTATTTTCCTGCATTTGAACAGTTATTCCTCTTGGGGAAAATATGGCTTTGGAGCAGTGTTAGACTGAAAGATGATATGTGAAGGCAGCTTATGGCCACCTGCTGTCAGGCAGCATTACACTAACTACAGCTTCTCATTTCCTGTCATGATCACTTGCATCTGTTTTCTTCCCGATTTGGAAACTGTGACTGCTGTGCGTGATGAAATACATAATAATCTGGTCAGCTCTGCCCCACATGGTCCTGTTTGTTACATCCAGCTGACAACAAAACAAGGAAATGTAAAAGCTTATTTCTAGATTTCTTACATATATAAGCTTTCCTTTCATGCTTTTCTACATCACCTTCAATCTCACTTTACCATGTGGAGGAGCATTTAAGTTCACTTTCACATCACCTTCAATCTCACTTTACAATGTGGAGGAGCATTTAAGTTCACTTTCACAATATTTGTCCCATACCACTCCTTGACTAAGTGGGCAGATGGGGAATATATTCTAACTTGAGAAACACTTGGTGTTGCACTGAATACCCATGAGTAAACATGTTTGTGTCTATGTTTTCCATGCATTGGAGCAGAACACTGACTTAGAGAAGCTATTGCCAAGCCTCCTCTTCCTATGCCAAAGGTGAGGAAGGTATCTTGCAAACACATAGATCTGGCCTTGAATAATAGTCTTTACTATGACCAATAAAATAAAGGCAGTTGTTCAACTAAGCTCCATTTCCGGGAGCTGCTGTCTCTGTAGAAGGCTCTTGCTATCATTTTATCTGTCTTCTAGAAATGACATGAACACATTGATCCCTATGGGACAACCTATGCTAAAACTGTTTGCAAAGCTCTTCTGTTGTTTGCAGCAATGCTGAAAAGTTGCACCTTCAATTCAGGACACTGCCTCCAATTCCCTCCAAGCTTGGAATATCTGCATGCGTAAGCACAACTCTTCTCAGAAGAATGTGCTCCTTTTTAGGAGTCTAGTTTAGCCAATGTCAGAAGAAGGGATACAAAAGACACGACAAAGTCTTGTAGTAGCAGTTCTACCGCTAGTACTAATAGAAGAAGAAAAAAAGGTACAAACAATTAAACTACAAATAATGGCATTTTGGCCATTGTTGTCAAGAGTATTTACAATACTCTGTGGGCTAGAAACTGTTAACATGCTGAAATTTACTAAAAATCAAGTCAATGTTTTATATTTTAGAATGTGATGCAAAAAAAAGGTCCCTGAAACCTTGGTCTGTTACATCATTGACACAGATGGTTTGAAGACAGATTTACCCTGAAGATTAGATTTTATTCAATTTCATTTAAATATTGACATCTTTATCCTTACTGCTTACCACAGTTTTTCTATGGTATTTGTTTTATTGTAGTAGCAGGTAAGATTTTGGTCTCCCTAAAGGAGTTAAAAACAAATCTACTGCATCTTTATGGGGCTAGACCATCTACTGGTAGACAGTGGTAATATGACTAGTTGTTGCTAGAAAATTAACTGGAATGCTAGACTACCTGTCAAATGCTCTGCTTATTTGTCTTTGCTTAATTCTATTACTTGCATTCTTGTAGTATCTAGAAGTCCTAGATCTAAGACCTCTTACAATGGCAGCAGCCATCTAAGCATCAGGATAAAAACATATTTTTGTTTTGTACAGTTTCTAGCTAAAAATTATCATAGTTTGAATGTGAAAACATACACTCTATTGCTATATATGACATAATGAATGTTAATATATTAGTACAATAAGCCCTGATTTCATCAGAAGGTTGACTGAGATGAAGTTCAATGATTAATCCTAAACTAAATTATTCCATGATTTAGAAAAGACTATGTTCCCTTGTGACTCCAATAACAGCTTATTCTCAATAAAGATAGATATTAATGGCTCCGTTCTGTTGCCTGAGCATTGTTTTATCTACATTGCAAACAAGGCTCAAAGGCAAAGTGCCAGATCAAATACAAACAGTAAGTGTGTTTCCCTTTAATATTAAAAATCATCTGTCACATGTAGCATCAGCGTTGTAGGATGCCAGACCAAACAAATCTAGACTCGTATGTCAGAAGTAATGTGACAGGATAACTATATTGTTTTCTCAGTGTGTATGAACTTGCATAAACAATTGGAAAACAATATTTCCATTGCTATCAGTTATCTAATCTTCATACATTTGGATTTTTCAGTTCTGTAGATGATATAATTAGGTAACTTCTGAATATTCCCAGAAAATGCTAAAATAAAAGGTTCCCTTCTTTTCTTATCTTTCAGGATACATGGTTTCTTTCAACTGATTATTCCTGTCTTTCTCAACACTCCTCAGAATATGCCTTTCTAATAACATAACTAGTAGCTTCACTAACACAACTGTGTCATAAATAAATCCTTGTTATGCCCTAAAACTGATTTCGTTGCAAGTTGCACTCTGGACTCGCTAATTGTCATGGGTTTGCCCATGAGCTAATTTTTTCACTCCCCCCCCCCACACACACAATTGCTACTAGTCGAGAGAAAAGTTTATGCAGACAAGAGAGATGTGGGGGGAAAATAATATTAGGATTTATTATTTAACAAATAAAAACTAAAGAATTACTAATATACAACAAT
>JAWWLV010000088.1:83509158-83521370 GCA_035041135.1 Platyrinchus mystaceus
GGTTTTTGTTCCGGAAATCCACCTGGCAGAACCATCCTCAGCCCCCGGGGGAGGCTGACTGGCAAACCCATGACACTAATCAAAGTGGCCATGCACTTTAAACATTCATATAAAGGGCATAGACTATGCCAAAATCAAGTTCATTGTCTGGTCTTGTGCAAGAGGCTTTCAGTACTGTAGGTTTAACAAATATTCAGTGTGTGTCCAATCTTCTGTGCATTTATCATCTCCTTATGGACACAGATGTTTTCATGCAAGCTGTGGGACCAGGACAAGCTCAAGTCTTGTTTCATACAGACATAAGTATTTCTCTTCAAATACAGATGTATCTTCATGATGAAGTGTTGGGCTTCTGTTTCAATCATAAAGTAGTAGGAGACAACCAGACTGATAAGGATGAAGTAGACTTCCATGTCATGGCCATTCAGGCAGGGTTCTGAACTATAGTATAAAACTGGTAGTTGAGTGCTGATGCCACAGTTCTGGTTATAGGGGTGTCTTTGCTACAGGTAACCACATTCATTTGCCTTGTGAGCATAGTGGAGCATCCTTGTTTCACTGACCAGTGAGAGTGATACCTTCTCCTATGTTTATGCCTTCCCTCCAGTAACTGCTGTATGTCCATGGATATGACCTGCACATACTCTTGTGACATATTGTTCCAACCTTGACTGACGCTGAAATGCTTAAAATTGTTTCATGCTCTGACTCTGAATCCCCCTGACTTTCAGAAGGATTTTTCAGCTAATAGATTTAAATAGATTTAATATTATAACGTATTTAACCTACCGATATCTCTTTAAGATATTAAGATCCTAATTCCAGTTTTTAGGACATATGTTTCTAGTATTAAGTCAACCATTTTGTTCCTTGTATCTTCAGTTTCTGCCTTAATTTCACAGATCTCAAGAGGGTACCTGTAGTAAGGTACCTCTTTCTTTCATGTTCTGCTTTTTAACCACGGAGTTTACCCCGCCCAGGAGGTTAATTTTTAGGCAACTGACATGAATCTACTTTCCCAGGCTTCTCATAACCAAATAAGATTACTTTAATGACAATCATTTGCATTATTTTTATTGTTGCTTCTCAAATAAATACTTATCAGGCAAATACTCCAGGAAATATTGCTGACTCTAGGACAGGCAATATAGATTATGCCAATGAGCTTGAAGAGCTAATGGTTAGAGTTTCTATTTTAATCTTAACAAGGTGCTCTTTCTTCCTTATCTGTTTCTGATCCTCTGACCCTCCTCGTGCTCTGCCCCTGTACCTGTCAGGAAGCAATCTTGGAGCAGTGCCTTCCTATCGAAAGAGGTTGCTTTGCTTAGTCTAATTTGTCAAAAGGCGTATTTATTACAATGTCATGAAAGGAGAGGAGGGTGAACTGAGTAGATGTGAGAACAAAAGTGGAGCTGTACTAGCAACTGTCTAAAACAGTAGATGTCAGTATTTGTGGGAGTTATTTACAGTATTAATGGCCATTCACCCTCTTTCACAGGTAGTGACAACTTCAAATCTTTGATGTTACAGAAGTGAATGTTTTTAACTCCAATTATTTTGACAATTTCAACAATTTTTTTCCAACTCAAAGTCCTGCCCTTCCAAAGGGAGGGAAATTTCACCTGTGATATACCAGTAAGTTACTCTTTTACCCAGCCACTCTTACAATGGATTCCTAGTTTCTGGAAGGCAGATTCATTGTCTTCTCTGTGAGGCTCTCAGATGAAGTTTAAGGAAGAACTGTAAGAACTACTGATCTTGTCTTCATCTCCAAGAATTTGACAGGTTCAAATTGAAAACCATCTCCTGCTATCCTGGTATCTGGTCATTAGTAGAGCAGGACCTTTTCCTCTACATAGAAAGCTAAACATTTCCATAAAGAAAAACACCATATAGCTTTTGTTAAGCCCTGAACACAATGAGTCATGAAATCAAATGAGCCAACTAAGCATAAGGCTTTGCATTTTTAGGTGTGAAAGAGCTCTTTGAGAAAATGTTACAGAGGAGTGATGAGTCAAACTAATTGATTCTAAGTTATTGGATAATCTACTTCAAGATATCTTAATCTGCTTCAAAATTGACAAATTACTGTTGAGTATGGCCATTTTTTAAGAATGAAAATAACTTTATAGCTAAAAATAATTATTAAAGCTTATAAAACAAGAAACTTTTTTTTTTCTCCCTATGGTTTAAAATTCAACCTTTTTATTCAACCTTTCTCTTAAAATTACCAAAATGAGAGCCATACAGATCTGCTTTCTGGCACTTCTGCTAGGGAAATTCCTTCAAGAACTCATCAATTTCCTCCTTAATATCAGAGTACTAGTATTGAGATATTCAGTTCACACTCATACATTCGGTGAGTGCGGTTTTTCAGAGTTATCTTGCTATGGCAGAATACCATTGTGATGGAAGTCACTAGTGATTTCATTGACATATTGTACCTTGTTGATGTTCCTCTCCTATTCTTTCTGCTGGAAAAAAATCTGCTGGTTCATCACTGTGAGCAATTGCTTTAGTCAGCAGAAACTTCTTTGATATTACAAGCTTCATGGTTTTTTGTCTGACAACTTCTATTTATAGAACACTCTGGGTGCTCTTCATTTTCAGTCATCAAGATGTACTCTGTGTGCTTCTCTTGATATTTCCTCCTGGCCTAATGGTGTACAACAGCCATTCACACTTTACTGCTTGCTTATCTACTACTATTACTTTATTGGATCAGTTTAACTAGTTTCTATCTCACTTCTTTTACTATAAAAGATTCTTATTTTACTATAAAAGATTTTGTTTTTTGTAAGAAGAGCTCACTCAAGACTGCAAATTATATGTATGAAAAAATGTGCATGCTGTAGATTAGCAAAGAGGTGACAACTGGTTTTATACTGAAGTAGGTAAACTTAAAAGACAATCTGTCAAACCAGCATGATGGTATGTCTGGTCCAAATTTTGAGATAATGATCTGACATTAGCATCTCAGAAGCTGTTTTCTGTCTTGTCACATCTCATTTTGAACGTGACACAATGAAGGATGTTATGACATTTTCTCCTCTGAAGCCTGAGGAATCTGAGACTGTAAATGATCACAGGAAGTAATCTATTCACAAGATGAGAATACTGAAAAGAGTTTTCATCTACAGATGATAGGAAACTGATTAATAAGCCAGTACACTGTCTTTGGTCAGTGGCCTTACATTAATAAAGTTTAGTTTCTTTATTTAGAAGATAAATTAAAGGACCTTCTCAGAAAACTAAAAGCATTATATAAGGTTATATGGGGTGCTCTTCCAGATGTTATCTGAGTGTATCACATGATGTATACAGTCCTAGCCATGCAATATCATGACACTGCATGAATATATTCAAAGTAAATACTTACCTTTGAGTTGCATCGGTTGTAGATAGGATGACTTGAAGTGTCTTGCTGCTTTTACCCATCTCCTTCCCTGAATTGCTTCACTGCAAGAAGTTGCTGACTAACCATTTGTGCCTAAGCTGAACTACTGTCCACGTGTTTTAAGGAAAAAAATCATCTAAAACCTGTCAATGAGCAAATGGGCAAAGTTGCTTTGGATATTAATTGCTCAGAAACACAGAGATCTTCTTAGGAAAATAATATAGACTGATTATAGATACTTAGCCGATGGAATCAGCCATTAAATATCCATGAAATCTTGCCTTAAATTTGCTGTTTTGTAATTAGATAGCATTTTTGTCATGCCTTCTTTCCTTGACTGTTGCTTGGAACAGTTCTTGTGTGAACCAACTTAGGAAAAAATCTTTGAGAATTTATTTGAAATTATTTTTGTTTTCTGTATATTTTATGTGTGTTAGATTTTTCAATAATTTGTCATGGCAGAATGAGACATTTTGAACCACTTGAAACAAACTGCTTTTAGAAATTAAATTCAGGGAAAGTGTGTATGTTTAAACAAGTGTCTATAATGATCTAAAGAAAGTAAAATATTGTGCAGTTCTTAATAATGTGGCATTTGGTTCTTGTTGAAAAGATTTTTTTGGTAGTTCTGTTAATATCACTCTATGTTATAGTTTTGACAATTTATCTAGTTCCTGCTATTAAACAGATTAAAAATAAATATCTCTAACACAGGGATAATAAAAAAGAAGACAGGCTGATTTCCCATCATTTTTTGGTGTCTAAGGCACATCATGTTCATTACAGAGAGGAGAATGGGGAACACTGAAGCATGCTTAAAATGTTAACTTTTGCAGGTGTCATGAATGCATAGTGTTAGAGAAAATATACACGGAATTTTTTAAATCGCACTGAAAAGCAGAAGAGTCTTTCAGTTCAAGAATGCACTATGTCAGGCACCAAGTGCTGTAGAGGGACTATGAATAGCTTTACCAAGCACTCTTTTCTGACCACTGTAAAAAATAAGACACTTTCCTCTGTAAGTTGATAAATACGTGCAATAAGTGGAATATAGTGATTTTCAGGTCATCTTTCATTGAATTAGCATGTGCAATATTGCATGCTGTAATAATACAGCTCAGGAAACATCTTCATATTTTTTCCCTTTAACAAGAAAAAAGAAAAATATTTTGGAGGTAATGGAAGTTCAGGTGCTGCTTTTTAACTCTGCACGAAGACAGAGCATTGCCAATAGCCATGCCATGATGTTCTTTAGACCATCTGTAGCTATGCTTTCAAAGTTCAGAGTAACAGGAAGAGTTTTGTTAGAGGAAAAAAAATCCCGGCCTTCTGCATCATCAAACACTTTGCACTTCTCCCTCATAATCCCTCATGCTCCTCTCACATCTTGTCACCATGCTGTCCCTTTCCCCAAAAGGAACAGGAAACCCCATAACCCCTCAGTCCTGATGTGCACTTGTGGCATAACACACTTGCAGAGATATCTGTGCTACCCAAGTTTTACAGCAAGGCAAGGAGATATTAGGGATATCTTATGTCTAAACAAACTGTTCTCCTGCTATTTGGACCTTCAGTCCATCAGGAAGATGCTGGCACACGCTTTCTTTTTTAAAACTACTGTCGCAGCAGCTGACACTGGAGAGGAGTGTATTGGATATCCCACATCTTAAGGTGCAGATGTCTGGGAGGGAAGAGACTTCCTTGAGATGCCCATTCCTTAGTCACAGTCTGTGTTTCTCAGCAAAGAGCTTGTCTGCGTCAAAATGCATTGCTCACTTTTTGCAAAAGCCTGCTTCTATTCTTCTCTGCAGACTACAACCCTTCCCAGACCTCCACAGAATAATATGAACTTTCTCTTCCAGTGTCAGCCAGGGATGGCTGAATGCCACAAGTCAAGCATGTCCATGCCCTGGATTGTCTCCCATCATAGTTACCAAAACTCAGCAGAGGACTGTTCTGTCTTTGTTACTTCTGCAGTGCAGGAAAGTAAGTGACCTTGTCCAAAGTGGTCTCTCACAGACTGTTTGCCTGTTTTAGTAGCCTCTTTAGTAAGGACATTTTGAATCCAAGAGATGATCATGGACTAACAAAATCTTGGTTCTCTACTCTTGATGAGAAAGTACAGTTAGCAAATCAAAAAGAGACTAATGCCTAAGTTGCAACTGACTTAACTAAGTATTTTTATATATGCACTGTTCAGTGGAACAAGACCTTGTGGGCACCACGTAAAATCACCTGCTGCAAACCCAAATCTGAATGGGTCACAGATCCAAACCTCCATGTTGAGTTGTTAAGCACCTTTTTTTTGTTGTTGCATTCAATTTGGAGAGGCTAGTTAACGATGCTCTCACTTTCTTCACTCTGCAGGATAAGTTTGAGATCACTTTAAGATTAGAAGTGACATTTTTTATCTCATAAACTAGTCAGGAATTGCTCTATTTTTCCTCTATTCAAACAACTTATTATTCATATTTTATAAGTCTTTGGGTTTTTTTATCCACACATTCTAAATTCTTTTTGAGCTTTGTTTTTCTGAAAGTGAATCAAAAGATAATGTGAAGATAATTGCCTTGAAATCTAGGTCTGTAATCTGCTGAATTCCATTTGCAACATTCAAAAACAGCAACTCTGCGCATTTTGCAGCACGTTTATTTTTCTTGTTTCTTCAATATAAAATCTCCAATTTCATTCCTTGTCTTTTTGCAATTAACATTCTAACAAAATGAATATTTCTACATTTCAATGTCAAGTATATGAACCCTTTTTACCAGTGTTATTCTACAGGAAACATTTTCCAATGATCATTATTCATTAGTAGCCCAATCCTAATTAAAAAAAAAAAAGACTTTTACTCTTATGCTTAAATATTTAAAACTATTAACTGAAATACAGGCATCAAATTTAGCATAATAACATCGGTTTTCACAGTAATACAGAGTTGCTTACACATTCAAATAAATATTTTAATTTCATATCTATGTATCAACTTGTTTAAATTTACAGTTGATTATGAATTTTTGAAACTAACCTATGAAAATAACCAGAATAGTCAAGACAGTCATTATAGTAGAAAATTACTTACTAGAAAATTGTAACTCACAAGTTCATACTCTGAAGTGGGGGTGTTGTTATTCAAATAGAGTACACTGTTCTCCACCACAGCCTCCTCTGACAGACTGATGCCAGCTCTCTTCACTCATCATGTATCTCTAATCTCCACCTTATCCTGCAGGGGTCTGTAAGTGCATAAGGCATGTGTTGGTACCCTGTGGCTGTCCTCTTACACTGTTGGCAGGCAAGTGTCCTTTAGGGCTCTCTTCCCTCAATGTTTCTCAGAAGTCTGTGTTTGTCCCTGGGCCTTTCTTCTGTCATTTGATCCCTAATGAATATTCTCTAAACTATTTATGTGGGATAACTTTATTTTCTCTGATGACTCCTCATTTATGACTTAAAATACAGATTTATTTCCTCAAATACATTGTGTTCTGAAATATTTTCTTGATAATCAGGGAAAGTTCTTTCTTAATTTCACCTAGTTTTTCCCCACACTTTTTGTACCATAGTGAGTAAAACCTCCTTTATCTTACTGTTTAGAAGCATTAAATATTTGTGGATTAAGATCAATGATCATCTTCCTTTCCTCTTTTATATTATTTAGAATTTTGTGTTTCTGTGAGTTCCCTTCCCTACATTTATTTCCTTCTTGTAACAAAACATTTAGAACAGAAAAGCATGTTCCCTTTGTCACTAACTTGGAGTCAGAGAGGAGATTGTCACTTCTACAGTGTAGAGTGATGTTGTTTATTTTTGCATACCAAAATTGTAATTGCTTTTTGTTGTGCCACCAGATGTTCTAGGATGGCAAGTTACATATATGTTAAAACCATGGTCTTATGTCTCTCAGCACTTATCATAATTAATGATAATACTTATAACTCCTGTTTTAAGTACTGTACTGAGTAATACTTTTACTGCAGCATCAGTAGTATTTTTTAGCAAGAATTTGAATAAGGCATAGAGCATTTTAACACCTTCTCTTAAGCAGTTTCTTCCCTCCTTCTATCCCTGGAAAACACAAAGTCTGTTTCCCCATCAGCAGTACCTATGACTTTAAATATTTTTTAGGTATCTTTGTATCATCATAGTCTCATAAATTAGTAAATATTTTAAGGCATTAACTGATAGTAAATAACAAAATTAGCATCTATCCCCTGCTAGCTCATTCTGTCAAACTCTTTCAGAAACATCAAATAAAAAAAGTTTCACACATTGAGAACTCACCCTTTTACCCTATGTTTTGAATTACTAAAGAAAACCCTAACCAAATATCTCTTCTCATCAGAAATTGTGAAGACAGATATCCATCTATATTTAGTTTCCCAGGGTAATTCCTGTAATATTTTTGGAAGAGTGTTCAAGTTTATTTTATTGCCTGTACAGGCTAAATTTGTCCTTACAAATAGACAGTTGGTTTTCACAGATGGGATTTTGATAATGAACCTTGTCTTCACTGAGTAATGATTAAATACAAAAATATGTCAGAAGGCTTTCCCATATCGGAAAGAAAATCGTGAGGTAACTGGGAATTCAGTTTATTTTTCAGTAGGAAATGTGGTTTAAATGTGTAGTCTAATTTCTTAACGGGGGTCCAATCAAGATCATTGCTTACAGTGGTGTGGCTGTATTTATTTCAAATGTAGTGTTGTACACAGATCAAAAGAAGAGTATTTTGAGATGTGGATTTGTTGTTTGATCTACCTAATCACCAGTCCAGGCTGACAGCATTTACCTAATGAACTGCCTTGACTGCTGGTCATAATGAAACCTTCATAGCAGATTTGGCATCTGGGAGAACCCATATTCATGGGCTAGGATCAGGTGGTACCAAGTACCTTGGAAAAACTGTTGTGGGTGCCAATACTTCATCATAAAGCAAACACCCCCAGTATGCCAGACATAGCCAGACTTCACCAAGCTGGCATGTGGTGACTGCAGCTTTGGGGATGTGGCAGCGTGTAGTTTGCTTACAGCTGAGGGTCTCTCTGAAGACTGGGTGAAGGTCAATGAGCAAGATGCAGAACCTGATCCCTCCGGGACAGCATGGGATTTAGGGCATAGGATGTGTGATACAGGTAGGATTTATGGTATCTGCTGCACCAGATATGAAGGTTATACCTTGTCTCATGTGATGAGTAGGGAGAAGCAGACTTCCTGAGGAGACTTAAGGAGTGTCAGTCACCACACAGTGCTGTTTGTCAGTAGGCAGAGATCCAAATAACACCATCACTATTACCACTGCATAGCTATGCAAATCTGGGGTGGTCACTTTTCTCATAGTACCCAGCTCCTGTTCTGTCTAGGGCACCCTGTACTGTGAAAGCAGCCAGTAAAACAAGAGCTTGACAAAGAGGAAGTGATGAGGCAAAGATAAAGGTTGTGTGGCTATTTCTTCTTCCTGTCCCCTGCTCAAGCGGAGGCAAAGGCTTAGTGATTCATGGATAACAGTCTTCACAGAACACTCTGGACAAAAGATAACATACAGATTAGCATAACACAACCACATATGACATGGCCTGGTCCTTCATGACACCTGAATCCTGGCAGGCTACCTTCCTCTTGTTGATGGTCATACAACAGGATAGACAAAGTTCTTGGTTACCATCCACTTTTCTCAACCACCCTGGGTGAAATAGAGGCAAGGTTATGGAACAGATCATCCTAAGTGCAATCACACAACACCTACAGGATAAACAAGGCATCAGATCCAGCCAACACAGGTTTAGAAAGGGCAGCTCCTGTCTGACCAACCCGATCTCCTTTTACGATCAGGTGACCCGCCTGGTGGATGAGGGGAAGGCTGTGGATGTGGTCTATCTGGACTCCAGCAAAAGCACCATTTTCACCCAATGGGCAAGCACCATTTTCACCCAGGAGACTCCACTGCACCTGCACCTTTCCAGTGGCATCATTCAATCCAGCTAAATGGGGACAGGCTTGGTATTGCTCATACAGTGCTGAGGCTCCACATACTGTGCCAGCGCGTGATTCATTAGAAGAGAAAGGTAGATGCTGTTGAAACTTTAGCTAGAGCTTAAAGGCCTAAAATCTGGTACTGAGTCACTTTTTGCAACACTGGGATTCTACAGCAGCAATAGTCCATGATACTGGGCACAGAATTAACCCTAAGTCTGCCACTTTTTGCTCTACTTATGGTCTCAGTTTGGGTTGAGGTATACTCTTTCTGATATAACTTATTAACCTATTAGCATCTTCATGTTTTCTAAAAAAAAGAGACCAGGTTGCAAGTAATATGTGGCTCTAAAACCTGTTTCTGGACCACACCATATTTTCATCATGTTTTCCTCCTTTTGCATTAAAGAGTTTCTAAAAATGTGACATTCTTAGCAGGTCTTTCTAACATCATTACCTGTAATGACATTCCATGTTCTCATCCTTCAAAACATTGAATATACCTTCTCCAGAGGAAGCTGGCTCTACATAGGTCCTGTTTTAGCAAGGAAACAAAATTACTTTTCTATTTTCTTTTATGCAGTTGATAACATTTCATATGTGGACTTAATCGTTCCTTCCATTTGGCTCTAAAAAGAAGTAGCTCGCCCACCTATTGGATATAATGATATCTGTGATTGGTTGTGAATAAAGACTCTCTTGGTGGTAGTCATCAGCACTATCAGTGTGACAAGCTGTCATCCCCCATGTAGGTATCAGTGTGTCTAAGCAATCCAGAATGGCTGCATTCTGAACCCATTATACTGTCTCCCTCAGTGAGATCAGATTTCACAGCAAGTGCCTTGAAATTATCTAGCGACCTTAATTTATTCAAATTCTCATCTTCACTTTCATCTACTCTTTAAATTTTAATTCTTAGCTGGATATACTAGTGGTAAGTAGATATTAGCAAATTTTATTTTTAGCTGAGATGTTCTGATACAATACTGGATTTCACATCTTTGTTGTGCTCAGTGGAGCCAAAAACATGGGCTGCAAAATTTGTAATGTTACTTACAAACCAGCTTAGAATTTTATTTGTAATGGCACTATCAAAAATGAACGAGCTTGTAACTCCCTAGGTTTTAACTTTCATTTCATGAGATCTGAGCTGTTGTGCTGTTTTCCACACAGACAGAAGTCAAGTCCAGTTCGCTTTACACCTTGGCTACAAGTTGGTCACTGGCTCTGACTTTGCCTCTGCATTCTGGCTGTGTGAAATTGTCAAAGGAACATACACCATGCTCTACTTTACCTCTCGGGGGAAAAGCTGCAGGTAGTAAGGGAATGTCCCAGCAGAGCTAAAGACAAAGCACAGGTTAGCTTCCTGGTTACAGAGAAATGAAAGCTTACAGAGAAACAAAATAAAAGAAATTAGATTAAAAGAAACTCTACTTTAGGACTCACGTGGGTTTTTTTGAGCCATCAGTTTTTCTGAGCTATCTGTTTTTTCCCTTCTGACTGCTTGAAGTTTCAAAAATGGGCCTAACTCTACTTAGAATCTAATTGCTATCACAGTCTTTGCTTACAGGGGAAATTTTGCTTTTGGCTACTCAATATCCTTGCTCTTTTGTACTTTCTAAATGACTGTGTCTTTTGTGTTGTGTTAGATGTGTGTGGTTCTGATTGGGTGGTATATTTACCAGTAATAGCACTTTCATTGTTCCATGAAGCATTTACAATTGTACTTCTTTCAAAAGAGACACTCCTTTTATTTTTCTGAAATCCTTATATTGTCTGACAATTTCCATGCAGTTGATTCTGAATGGCAGGAACAATAGCAATGCATACTTCATAATTTTTAGCTGAAACAAAATCATCATGACTGAGAAAAGTAATGAAATTCACTCCTTTCATGATCATCTGTTAATACTCTCAATTTCCCTGTGAAGACATAATGCTTCCTTTGAATATTAATACCCGTCTGATTCTGTCATGAAGTTTTGGATTCAGATCCCTGAAGTAACTTGTTAAACCAGCTATAGAAAACCCTATAAAGGAGATAGTACAAGAAGTAAACCTGAGGTAGCAGAAATATTTCCCCACCTGTTTTTTTCCTCAATTGCTCAAATGTTGGGAGAAAATAATTGATTCCTACTCTTGGGTGTCAAAAACCTTGTCAGTCCCTGACCTTTATGAATCTCTCTCTTCTCACAGGTGCAGTATGAATGCTTGTCACAGGATTCTTTGAAGGAAACAGTGCTGTGTCAGTGAATTAACATAACTCTTTACAAACTCTCTAACCATTCTGCATGTTAAACTTAATGAAGATTTAACAAATACTACAGGGATCATTTGATGGATTATTGTGCTAAGTAGTAAATAACTTTTGACATGCTTTCAGGAAAAAAAAAAGTAGACCCTTTTCTTTTCCCATTATAGCTGCAAATTTGCTGTGGCAACCCTAAACACCTCCACAGATTAACGTTTCTTTACCAGACCTGTCCCCAGAGTACATGTACTATCCAGGAAGATTATCTGCCAAGTCAGATATCCAGTCTTTGCACTGTCTCTTGCTGCTGTTATTGACATAGATATGTGGAACTGTTACCATGCTTACAGTATTCAGAAGAAGACTTACATATTCAGAAGAAGACAAAAATTGATACTGTCAGTCTTTTCATAGTTTTGTTTTTATGTTTGGGTTTTTTTGTCTTTTTTTGTTTGTTTGTTTTGTTTTGTTTTTCTTTGTTTTTGTTTTATTTATTTATTTGTTTATTAGAGCCTTAGTGGGGACCCCTGGTGGCCTAGCGGTTAAGATGCTGGTCTCTCAGCGCCAAGGCTGCAGGTTCGAATCCCGGTCCTG
>JAWWLV010000088.1:83521470-83539278 GCA_035041135.1 Platyrinchus mystaceus
ACCTTTCCCAAATCTTCGTTCGCGAAGACTGGCCACTTATTTAGAGCCTTAGTACTTTGAGGCTTTTACATCCACTGTACAACCCACTGCTACCACCCACTGTACAGTGAGTAGTGTATGGGAGTAGCTGCTGACCTGGTGCAGCTTTTTTTCACTGTTGTAGCACCTCCAGGGCTGGGCTTACATATATTTTCCTGATGATTTTTCAAAATGAGTTTATTCTCATAGAGAGAAATTGTTAAGACAGTTAAATTCTTTCTCATTGGGAATTTTGAAAAAAAGAACTGGGAGAGTCTGAGTCCCTGTGAAGGTACTGGAAAACATTGAGAATTGCAAAATTGTCATGCTTTTATATCCAATGTTTTAGAATAGAGCTTTAAAATACAAAAGCTTTTTTGCACATGACTTTTTTCTCTTTCTCTGTGTATCTTGAAGCACTTCAATCAATATTTTGCAGTGTAAAGGAAATTTTGTTTGTTTGTTCATTTTATTTTGTTTGGATTCACAGAGACCTTCTTGAAAGTCTGTTTCTTGAACTGAAAATTCCAGCCATCATATTAAGAAGAAATTCCTTCATACCCTTATCTAATGTGCTTTAACTTTCACATGATGTCTTTTGCCAATAAAGTGTGAGATATCTCTCTCTTCCACAAATAATAAAAGCACGAACCAGCTACAAAATCTATATAGATGGTTAGTTATGCCTGTGCATAGAAAAGCAACAGTCTTATTTCACCAAATCAGGAACTTTTGTTTTCTCTGGATATGATCTTTAAAATATAAGTACATAATCAAATTTATTTTACCTGCTTCTTTTACAGAATATGCAACAGTTTTGATTGAATTAGTTTCAAAAAAAATAATATAAAATGCTACAGTATGATGACCCATAGAATATAGGGGTTAGATAATAAAGAGCATTCTAAATGTGACAATAATATTTTGAGGCTGGAGTATATTAGAACTTTTCTTGATCTCTCTTTGGGTTTGTAACACTGCAAAGATGTTATATATCAACATTGGTACAATTGCTTTTGAGGTTCTTATCTGACACCAAAACGATAATGATGTAATTCTAGTAAGGTTAATTCTGAATCTCAAGACTGTGAAATCAGAATAAGCCTTACTTTTTGATCTCAGGAAATCTTAAGCATCTATCACAAAACCACTTTTTTAGTGTGTGGTATTTCTACCTTTTCCCTGGCACAGGCTAATGTGATATTACATGGTTGTCTATTCTTAAATATTATTAATAGCTGTTTATCAACAGCTAAAAGCTGCATGCTGAGCCATAAATGAAAGCCAGGCACACCATTATTGCTGTAAAGAAATAAGCAGCTGGAAGTCATAAACTAAATGCTTTTGGAGAAAAATAACTGCTTACTGGTTTACTATACATTGTTACAAGAAGCTCTGCATAGCTTTATTTATTTGAAGATAAATGGTCCATTCTGAGAAGCTCTAAGATTCTGTAGATACAAATGATCTCTCTATCTGGAAAGCTGCTACTTCATATTATTCTCTAGTAAATGGTTTTGTGGCAGCTAGGACTGTTTTGTCCTTGGATGTTCAGTGATTTCAGGGTAAAATGTCTCCTTAATACTTTGGTCAGCAGAATGAAGGCTGACACTTCATAGAAGTGTGATTATTTCCTGTGACCAAAAGAGTGGAGTAACACAAGAGATGTAAAAGGGCCAAGGCTTCTCTGCTATCTCCCTTTCTGGCAAGCAAAATTAACACTCTGGGCAGGTGCAAGGTGAGAAAGAAAGCCTCAGCTGTGTACCACCCAGAACTGTGAAATAATCTATTTCCTTATTTCCAGGCAAATAGAGGAAAGATGTGCCCTTCTTGGTGCTACCAGACTCTTCGTAGGCATTTTAGTTTTCTACTTGAACTGCCTAATAGAAAAGTCTAACCTACAGTTAACTTGTTATTTATTTATTCAGTAGATATTTATTCTGGTTTTGTGACTGATTTACTAGTTTTATAATAAGAATCCATCACAAGGAGGCTTTTTAAAATTTCTTTTCTGTGGCAGATGCTCAAGACTGTGATGTTCAACAAATTAGATGTGCAGCATGAGAAATGCCCCTCAGAGAAGGTACGTCTACAAACCTGAGAAATTATGCAGGAGTTGCCCTTACTTCCATGTATGCTTTCAGAGATTAAATCTACTTTGCTTCTCCTAGTAGCTCAACTTCTTTGCTAGTGGCATTTCCACCATCTGAATTATTCAACATTTGTTCACTGGAATACCAACAATAGAATCATAGGACGGTTTAAAGTGCCATGGGCAGGGGCACCTTACACTTGACCACATTTCTCAAGGCCCTATTCAACCTGGCCTTGAGCACTTCCAGATATGGGGTGTCCACAACTTCTCTGGGCAATGACAGCCCTACCATCGTCTGTTCAGGGTGGCTTGTGGCCTGATCTCAGTGGACCACTTTGCTTTGAAACAAAATAGCAGTGATCTTGAGATGTAAGGTGGTGTTTTGACTCCAGCAAACCTTTCAAGGTTACTTCACATTGCTCAGACTCTTAGAAAAATTGTCTGCTTAGGTGAAATTTCAGGAAGTTAAAATAAACCAACATGCATATTGGAGTTTCACTGTTGGGTATGTTAGTGAATTCAGAAAAAACTTTTTAATAAAGGGTTTGTGTGATGTATTTCCTTAAGTTTCTAAGAAGCCTTTAGACTCAGGTTCAGATCAGGTGTTACACCATAAAGCTGATGGCAAAGATATCTCTATTTACCTTCATTTGGATTTTAAATGATTGCTTCTTAAACAAACTTATTCTGTGTTCCTGATCCGCCAAAAAGATGATATTATTTCACTCCCGTCTTGTATAACACATGCCAATTATCAACTGCACCTCTAATAGGCCTTTCTATAGCCATGGACAACACCTCACATTAGTGCTTTTTGACATGTTCAGCACCAGTCTGCCTTGCTCTCACATGTTGCCTGTAATCTGGTATGCCCAGTACCAGTAACAGGACATGAGGTTCATATTGAGTTTGCACAGCCTTGGGGCTGAAGGTTGCCAGTTGTGCTCTGCCTGAACCTTCCTCTGAACTGCCTGCAGCTTTAGTTTACTCGCTGCAGCTGCAACAGCAATTTTCTAATTGAACAAGTGCCTATAGCTAATTTCTTTCACCGTTTCTTGTTGTTCTATGTTGCTGTCATGGTTTTGTTACTCTGATGCAATACTGAGAGGTACAGATCTGTCATAATGGAAGAGCCTAAGAAGTGGGGACAGAGGGTGCTGCATAGGAAGCATACACATGGGGTGGTTGGGGTGGCACTGGGGACCACAAAGGTGTAAAAATTGACAAATGGTCTGCTTAAAAGATATGTCAACCTGGACAATACTGGTTTGAGGGTAATAAAGAGAAGCAAGTAATATCATTGGAAGCTGACATACGTAAGAGGTAGTAGATATACAAAAGTTAGATGTAATAAGGAGCTGAAGGTCAACAAGGAGAGAGCAAGGTGTGAAAGCATAAAGCCTCATAGCAAAGACATAGAAAGGAATCCAAGTAGATCCCAGAGTGGGGAAGAAATCATCATCATGAATATGACATTTCCCCCTAGGCATTGACAACTCACCGTAACACCACTGTCCAGGCCAGAAATAAACCAGCAACTGTCACTATCCATTGAGAGGGTGTTGTAAGTTCTCATTAGGATGAACAAAGCCACTGGAAAAGTGTCAGAGAACTCTCATGTTTTATTATACACTCACCTTATCTCCAGTAAACAGCCCATTGTTTAGACTCAATAGGTGTTGGCTAACAAGCCCTTAAATTCTTACAATACACTTTCACAAGGGTGGTGGCTACAAGTGATTGTTATTATACAGTACACTTCAATAAGTTTTCAGCTCCTACAACAAACACCACGCTCACAAGATACAACATTCTTCTATAATCTCCCCACTCCCACAATAAACTTCAGTATGGAAAACAGAGTAGAATGATAGCTGTGCTTTGCCCAGGCAGAGAAAGGGAGGAGAGAAATAAAGACAGAAAAGGGAGAGAGAGAACAAATAATATCACCAGTCTTTAGAAATTGTGTTGATTCTGCTGCATGGATGATTAAGAGCTGGCGTTCCTAGACAAAAGCAAAAGAGAAAGAGAGGTAAAAGAAAAGAGAGCAAGATAGCCCTATCCACTTCCTTTTGTAGTCATGTACATGCCTATTATGTAAAGTAGAATTTTTTGCATATTTTGTTCACTCATGCACAGACAGTCCTTTGAACCCTCCTCCAGGAAGTGAGTTGAGGGGTCATGGACTGAGCACGTGTTTCAAGGCAGAGCAGGAATTTGGCTCAAACAGCTCTATCCCACCTCCACTGGAACCCATTTTCCAATCTCATCTTTTCTGTGGAACCCATTTTCCAATCTCATCTTTTCTGTCTTAATAGAATGTTTGAAACAAAACATGCTTATGCCTGGTCTTCCATACACAGAGAGGTAGGAGCTAAGTATGTGTATTGCAGTTTTAACTGTATTATTATGTTGTATCATGTAATATTATGTTATGTCAAATCATGTTATAATATTATGGTTATTATAGCTATTAATATTGATGTTGTTATTTTATTTTGATTACTATTATCCAAAATTAACTTTTTTTTCTCTGCATGGACATTGTCTTTCTCTTTCTTAAGCAACTAGACTGGATTGGACAGTTAAGGTTTTGTTACAACCCTGTTTAGAAGCTTCAATCTCTAACTGAGTGTACACTTTAATTTTGGACTTCAAGAGATTTTACCTACATGAACCCTGGCAAAGTGTTTGATTCTTTGATACCTTGAGTTCATATCAGGAGAAAAACTACACATTTTTCTCTAAGAGATTTCTTTTAATTTGGTGAGAAAATAGGAGTTTGGGCAAAAAGGATTTGATAGAAATAACATGCAATTACAACAAGTTACTGAAACTAGAAAGCATTGCTATAGTAAGGGAACCTTTGTTACACCCAGCAAACACAAGTTTAAGTGAAATACTCACAACGTAAGTGAAATGCAGACAGGTTGCCCACAGGAGTAAAGGAAGAGAGATAAAGAGAAGAAAGAATAAAGAGATAAAGAGAGGAGATAGACATATTTACCACTCTGGAGGTCACATGTTGACAAGTCAAGAGGGCAGAGGCCAAGGGGGGATGGAGACACCATGCATGTCTATTTACAGACTTTGGCTATTGTGGCTTTCCCTGCCATGGGCACATCCATGTGGGCTACCGGCCTAGGCCTAACCCTTCACCCACACACACAGTCAACATGGTTTATTCGACCCATCAGTCAAACAATTTGGTGAGATATAAAGCCAGTCTCTGAGAGGTTTCTGCCACTAAGGCAGGTCTCTCACCTGGTTTGCAATGCAGCATGAGATTCATGGCGAGGCAAATGAATGGCACAAGGGAGAGCATGGAAAATGTTGGTCAGGTATCCTTTTCTTAACGTCATCTAGCTCGGTGAGATATGGCAGACTTTCTTTTGCTAAAGAGTTAATCCAGAGTCTTGCTATGAAGCATCAGATTTATGCCACATATATAAGCAGTACAAAAAAACCCCTAAACTGTGCTGAGCTTAGGTCAGTTTGAGGCACTTATGTCCAGTTGGATCCTACCCAAATTCATATAAAGTCAAAACTAAGCTGATAATCCATTATCAAACACCTCCCTTCTGCTATTCATCTTTGATAATGATTGCCACCCTACTTGTATTATTTTCCTCTCCAGCATAGAAAATAATTTTTGTTTCTATGTTATTTATCAGCAGATAATTTTTATAGGTTTAAAAGAAATCTTTTTCAGTTGTAAAATCAATCTACAGTAAAATGACAACCTCTGAACTCCAATCTCTTTTTTAGCACTGTCAGTGATGCCTAGAATAGACCAGAACATTGCTGCTAAGCAAAAAATTTGGCTTGCTTTTTCTTTTACAATCCTAATGAAGCTGATGTCACTGTGATTGAAACAATGGCAAGGAATTTACAGTTTTTTTCAAAAGCAAAAGACGGTACGATCTTAATATATTGTTGAGGGAAAAAAGCACCTAAAGAAAAATAAAGCTGCAGTAATGGATTAATTTTGACTAAATGCTAAAATTGAATTAAAAGGTAAGAAAAGGATCAGGATGGTATAATTAAGACAAAAGGGAATGAAAAATTCCCTTTATGCTCCATCCAGCTCACACAGCTTCCCTGAATGCCTACAGAATCTGTTGACTTTGAGATTCCCTCTTGGGTTTAAAGTCAAGACAGCTGTATAATAATAAAAGTCAGATTAGATGCAGTCTTGCTTAGGGAAATCAAGGCTCGTTTTTAATTGTGAGACTATAGATTTTAATTATAGTCATGGTCAGTAGCACTAAAAAAATGCTTCCCATAATTAATAAGTACATTTGGGATGTAGTCTGTTAACCCTTATTATGTTGTTAGTTTGTTGTTTGTTTTTTTTTTTCCCAAGGAGAGTAAGCAGAGATGGTATAAAACACCTAATACAGTAAAAGATCATGCAGTTTATCAGTCTCTCTTTGTCCCTGGAACAGACACACCATCATGTTTTATTTTAATGTTAAAAAAAGTTCTGTTATTATCTCCAGATTCTCTCTTTTTCCCTGCTGAAATGAATAAATTCACTACTGAGTCAGCTGTACCTACTGTTCCCAAAGAGTAGTTCATAAGGAAATGAAATTATAAATTAAAGTATTTGTATTATAGAAAGAATATTAATCTTGATAATACTGGAGATCTAATGTTTCTCTAAAATGAAGCAAATATCAGGTTAGAAAATCCAGGTCACATCTGACCCTGTTAACAAAAAATGTTCTTCAAATTAAAAAAAAAAAAGTAAATTCATATTTCAATAGTTAAGTACCTAAATGATTACTTACCATAGCCATAAACTCAGATAAACGTTTTCAGTGTTCACTACTTACTATTTCTAATTGCACAATCTATTACCCTTATGAAAATCTAATGAACTGCAGTTACACAAACTGTCAACAACAAAATAAGGATAAAATTTTTGTGGCTAATAACATAAGCAAATGCAAAAAGGGGTGAGAGCTGAGCAGGTTAATACAGCGCTTCCAATTATTAGTGCCATTAGTGGTACACTAATTGTTTCCAAAAGGCATCAAACATATTGTGCAGCATAAAAGGCTTGCTGCTTGTATTGTTACTCAAAACTACTATCACTCATACTGACACTTAACAAGAAAAAAAACAAAAAACCACAAAACACAGCAAAACAAAGCAAGGCATCAACAAAACCCCAAAAAACCAAACAGACAAACAAACTACCTCAGATTTGGGATCTTCTATTTTAAAAAATGGCCCCATTGGATAAAATGAATCCTTTTTGCTCTTACTAATAATTTAAATGGAGCAATTAGCATCTGATAGTGTAATATTTAAAGTATGGCAGAGTGCTGACAGAGAATATTGGCTCTGGGGGATTACTTAGCACTAAGAAACAGCCAGAAACTGCTGGGAGTCAACTGGAGTGAAATGTATTTGTTTGACAAGCCAAGACAAAAGTCTCTCTCCCCAAAGTAAAGTAACACAAGAATTTCCAAAATGCAATCTAGTATATAATATGGGGTTAAAGAATTTAAAAGTAAAGACTATTCATGCTTATAAACACAAGAAATCTTCCAGACCAAACAATGGTAAGATGAAAATTGTCAAGGAAAAGAAACTGCTGAACAATCACTAGAATTTTTAACAAGGTTCAGACATTTCTGCAGGTATCATGAACATTCTCCTTCACATTCGATAAGTTAATAGAAAATTTCCATATTCAGTCAAGTTGCTGGGGATAAGCTTCTTGATCTGGTGTCTTTAGTGAGATAACTGCTTGTATTGAAGTCCTTCAGTACTGTATTGAGTACACTATTTCTTAGTCTGCTAGAGCTTCTTAAAAATTGTTTTTCTTGTTTTTCTAACAGCCGTATGCATTGCATTTGTGACACAGTCACGAGCCTCTCACAAGCACCCTCTCAGATAGTTTAATGAGAAGCAATTTCAAATGTCAGTGTGCTAATGGGAGGTCGCTCTGAAAACAATGCATCTCATTGAGAGAATTGCTCTGATGGTTCATTTCTCTTTGCACTTATTTTTTTTCCATTCCTCTTAGTCCACTGAAGTTCTGTTTGACAAGCTTCAGAGCGCAGGAGTCAAATAGGCTTCAACCATACTTTTTGAGAGAGTCTGCCTTACACATTTCTTTAGATAGCATACTCAGTAACCATATTCGTATGACTCCTCTCTGGGCCCTTTTGTTCAGACATCTAGAACAGTACACGAAAAGTCTCTGTTAAAAATATAGAACAGTTAGCTCTGGCTTGTAAACACACAAGATACCTAGGTTTTACTGATAACTAAGAAAGTAATTCAGATTCTCACCCTCCTATTATGGCCTTATACAGTCTCTTATCAGGACACCAATAGAGTCTTTGCTGTCCAGGCAGCTATGAGCCAGGAGAAGGGTTAGTCTCCCTTGCTCCCAAAAGCAGATCTGTAGTATCAGTAAATTGAAAGCATCCATGAAATCCAATGATATCCACACATTCAAATATTTTACTTTTTTTTTTTCCCCATTTCAGATTTTACATTTTTCCACATCAATGTTTTTTAGTCTTCATTCTTTCAGTTACTCATGCTCTTCATCTTTATGGCCTTTCAGTAACTTGTGCTCTTCATCTTTATGGCCTTTCAGTTACTTGTGCTCTTCATCTTTATGGTTCCACCTCTGTCTGTAACTCTATAGGCATAACTTACAACGCTCTTCTCTGCAGGTTTTCTCACAGCTGTTTCCCACAATCTATGAGTTTCTGTGGCAGCCTGAGCCAAAGGCACATAATCATGCCACATCAGAGCTGTGCTGTTGATCTTTGGAGCACGAAGAGCTGAGCCCTGGCGGGAAGGTGAGAAAGAAAGAGTGTTACGGTCATAGAGGGTGAGATGAGTTCTACTTAAATATCAAAAAAAAATCAGATATTGAAGTCTGAACTAACTGTCCTAAGCTGTCTTTATAGTCAGTGGGCTTAAATACCTGTTGTGAGAAGGTGAGTCATCCACAAAAATAACATCTAAAAAAATTCAAATGACTCAGCTCTGTATGTACCCACTTCTCTCAGCTGACTGACAGGAAGTGTTGAGTGACCAGCTTAAATTTAGGTATCTCCCTTTTAAATAACTGAACTAAAGTGCTGTCTTTATGGAAATGGGCTAAAGAGATCCACCCCAGCTACATGCATATTGTTGTCCCACTTGCATTACCCAATGCCTATTTCACAGTGCCTCAGTTTAGCAATAGTCATTACTAGCTATTTTTACTTTATGTTATGGTTCAAAGATAAAGATAACATTTAGTTTCAAGTTCATTTAGCTATTAAAATAATAATAGAAATCATAGGAAAATTGCCTAGTATTTACCAGAAGCTGCTTCACCTGTCTTTGTTTTTAAAATCACATCTATGATATGTTTCTATGGGGTAAAAACCTAGGTGTGAAAGCATCTGAGAATAAGAAATAATGATGGCTTGACTTTGAAATTCCAGGTTAGATTCCTGCTATTGCAATTAGAAAATAAAAAGAAGTACATGAATTCAAACATATCAGAAAAAGTGTATGTTTTCTCACCATGTACAACCAGTACTGACTGAGCAGGTATTAGTGTTTAGTGACTTTGCAAAAGGAATAATGAAAAAATATTTAGCTATTTCTTTCATATCTTAGCAGAACTGTGTGACATTGTGGAAATGGAATATCTCATTCTTAGTATAAGCGTTAACAAGTATTAAAAAGAAATAATGCAAAAAGTACTTTTAATTCATTAGTCTTGTTCTGTTGTGTCCTGGATACTAGTTTTGTGCCAAAGCCTTGGAAATCCTTTCGCATTTTCTCTTAGTTGCAGTGTCACTTGAAAACATAGAAGCCAGGCTAGCTATACTTTCTTCTCCACTTAAAAACTCAAGGTACTTTATCTATTTCAGGTTTGTTTGTGGAAATATAAGAAGCATTATCCTTTCAGCATACTGACTCTTTGCAACAGATTTCCATGTGCTAATGTTTCCTTATGAAACCACAGATGGAATTACTTTTAAAGTACTTCTGCACATGAACATTTCAGAAATGTAAATCTAATGTGGCAGGATGTGTGAAACTGGCAAAAAATAATTATCGTGGTTTGGATTTGCAATATAAAGTGATTCTGCTATACTATGAAGACTGATCCTTTGCAGTTTTCCTCTGCTGTGGTGAAGATAAGAACTCCATAGCCTCTGCTGTAATTGCCCCATAACAAATACTCATGCAGCAATTTGCTAACGTGGGTCCTGTGTTTCTGGATGACATTTGTTCTTCAATATGATAAACTTTTCCTAGGACATGTAAACAGAAATTGTTATAGGTAGCAATTTTTCTTTTTATTTCTTTTTCTGTGTTTGACTTAATACTACTTACTAGTGTTTACTTCTGCAGCTTGATTATCTGTTTTATACATATAGATAAAACATTTCTCTTATTCTGAATTCACAGAAATGAAACAAGCATAATGTGTTAATAATAATGTAATAAATTTCCTTACCGTATTTATACCATAGTTATATTTCATCATATTTAGAGTCATACATACACACAACACAAAGATAAAGAAGGAAAGAATAGTGTAAGCCATTGTGGTGAGATTTATTTAGTTTTGCATTCATATTGTATATTTCAGTATAGTTTTCTTATTGTAATTCTGTAAGCTACTTAAATGTGAAATATTTCAATATTTACATGTACCCCTTTGAGGATGAAATCTCAGGTCTTTTTCTTTTCTTTCTCCTTGCGGGAAGCTAATCTGGTTAGCTGTGCAAGCACATTTTTTATGTTTAAATTTATTTTCAAAAGTTAAAATGTATCAGATTTTCCTGGTGTGTTATGGTGATCCTTCAGTTGCAATTGGATTTTAAAAGTATTTGAGTTCTCTCTATGTGCATTTAGATTGTCACTATTTATTCAAATACTTTGCTTCCAAATTTCTATTCAGTAATGGTTAGATGTCTCTTGACATAAGCTTATATACATATATGCTTTTATTTCTTTTGTATGCTTTTCACACCATAGCATAATATAATTTCTTTAATTCTTCATGGCACAAAGAGCTCTCAAATTACAAAGGAAAACCAGAAAGGCATATGCATACAGAACACAGGGCCTAAGAAGCCCTTAGGTGAACCTGAGGTTTTATGCTGTCTTCAATTGCTGTGCATTTGCCATTGTAAAGCTTACTGAAGAGCTTCACTGTGGATACCTGGAATAATGGATGCATATCAAAAGTTTATTCTAGTCCTAAAGATATTACCAATGGAACTGGAGTAATCATTTTAAGCATGTGAATTCTGTTGAAATCTAGGTATTTAAAAACAGACTGGTGTTGTAAAGTACCTATCTATTGCACTTTCAAAACACATGCCTATTGATTTATAAATCAGAATGAATTTGCTAATTGGTAGAGAGAGAGAGGGAAGCACACCATATATATAAGAACTATTTTTATACTGAATCTTAAATTTTAACCTGTTAATTGAATAATTCTGCAGCCTAAACAAGACCTGATGTAGTAGTCTTGTTCTGCATTCTTTCAAGAATTCAGACTGGTACAAAACAACAAACCTCTGGAGCTTGAAAGTAAAATATTCAAAAGACTTGTGAGGTTGGGACGCTGGAATAAGTTACTGCAATTCTCACTGAAGTGGTTGTTTCCAATACTACTATAACTAGCTATAAAGAGAAACCTTCTCCCTTATATACTAGGAACTAGAGTAGCTCTGTAAAAAGGAAAGAGAGGAAGAAAAAAATCACCATGATATCTGACAAATTGTTCTTTTCTTTCCTAGTAGAGAGAAATCCTTTCCTCTCCAATACTACCATGGATGAACACAGAGGCCAAGCATCTGCAGAACACAAAGAAAAGTCAATATGCCACTGAGTTAATTACATTGGAGCTCAGGTGCTCTGTTGAAATATTTCGCATTTGTAATATCTAAGAACTTCTAAGAGAACTTCTTCCCAGTTTGAGTGCAAGAAGTTCTGAAAAATTATAATAAATTTGGATATAGAATTTTTGCTTTGAAAGTAAATGGGAAGAGCATTAAGCATAGAAGTAAAGTGCTAAAAAGTACAAACACAATACTATCACCTACCCAATCATCTTCTCTACTCTAGTAGAAATCCAGAGAAGGATTCCTCATTAAATTAACCCCAGTTTTTTAAGGAAGGATCTTACTTATACATTACTGGTACATTGCAAGTACATTACTGTACTTGATGCTGTTATACTTGTTTATCTAAAAAATATATATACCCATATGTATGCAAGAACATATCATGCTTGCACATAATGTTCTCCAAGGTCCACTTTGGTACATAAATATTAGGACTTCCTCAAATTAGTTACAGAGAAACTTATTTTAGGTTTAAAGATTGTTTTCTTAGTGTGGCATGAGTGCCATGTCCTGGGGAGGATTTCTTTTTTTATGATTATTTTAGTATCCATAATAAAATATGTACTGCACATTTTAATTATATTAATCTCAGAGCAATTAATCTCACTGGAAAGAAAAGAGCGTAGGTGCACCAAGACAATTATTATTCTTTCTGTACAGTGATAAGTGTTAGGAGCGCAATAAGTTCATTCTGTAATGAGCCTGGTTCAATTAATATTGCCACCTCCATTAAAATAAGAGGCAGGAGATATGAGTGAACTAAATATAAGAAATCTGATTCAGGGGCTCTGGATCCTCCTTGCAATTACATGGAATCAACTCCTTAGATTCTGTCCAAAACTAATCAGGTAGCTGCTGTTGCATCCTAAATTTAAAACCTCAAACACTTTTATGAATATGAGGTCTTTCAGAATGGGACAAGAGAGAGATTTAAAGCAAACTCTATATCAGAGAGACTATATAGTTGAAACAGATCCAAACAATTTATTTTAAGTGCTTTCTATAAATCAACATGTATTCCACTGGGAGGAAATATTATGTAAACTCCTGGTCTATGAGGACATTAACCAAGATTCTGTTTTCAGTCCCTTTATCGTCTCAGACCTCACAAAGCTAAAGCTTTGTGGGATTCCTCCTGAATTTGTTGAGGATTTTAACATAATTTCCTCCCTAGCAGGGTATTGTGGTCTTAATATGTTGGAGCTGGTCAATATTGTCATTGCAAAGAGAAACGAAAGTACCAACAAATGAGGTAAGGCTATTTTCTCAGGTAACAGAGCTTCCTATTGCTCTGCCAGTAGCGGGCAAAGAAACTTAACAAGGATGCTGTTGTAAAGTAGATTACTGTGATAACAGAGCCTGAAATAACTTTTAAAAAGTTCTTAACATGCAACCCAAAATGTGAAACACCTGCAGGTTTTTTTTCTGCATATAATTAACAATTCGTTATGTCTTTTTAAAAAAGACAGATGTAGAGATATCTCTCAGTATGTAAATTTTACCCATCAAGGTTTAAATAACCTGACTCCATCATGCTTCACCACAAGATTTTCCTGAATATTTTACTTTCTTAAGTCTTTATTCCTTTGCATATTATTATAGAATGATATCACAACAAAGAAAAAAGTGATCCTTGAGCTAATCAATCAACAAAAGGTACTTAATATGTACTTTTATACCTAACAAAAAAACTGTTTAGCAATTGGAATTTTCTACTTAATTCTGAATATTCAAACAAGAAAAATTTTAAGCAAGATGTTAGAGGTGAGATTCTCAAGTATTAAATCCAATGCTTGTTCACTCCAAGTGATAGCAAAGATTTACTAGAATTGAATGAGTCCTGTTTGAACTTCTACCTGAGTGATGTTTGCTGCCATTAACTTAATATTTGCAGCTTCTCCAACTAAAATGTAATATCTCTCAACATTACTTCTTTTATACACAAAAATATTGATTGCAAACACTAGACATCAGCTTATGACTCTAGTCTCATCTTCTTTCACTGCATCTATGTGTTTCTGGATTATCTTTGTGTTTGGTTTTCATGTCCTTCTTGAATTAAATTTACTCAAAGTACACCATACATTTTTCACATATTTATGGTGGTTTGGCACTACATGTACTTTTAATTGCACACCCTCTAGTGTAAACATTTACCTAAATGACAGCTCTACTCATAGATTTTTAAAGAATGGCAAAATACAAAATAATTATGTATGCTATCATAAGTGATTATGAATTTCTTAAAAACTCAGACCATAAAGTTGGTTATCATCATAGCTAGATTATATGTTATTATGTATGCTTTAGATATGGTAGAATAGTCTACCTTTTTTATTGAGAAAACAAAATATGCAAGACCAATTTCACATAAAAAGCAGGGAGTGAACAAAAACTGTGTAAAATAGAGCAGGAAAAGTTTTTTCCCTAGCTATATTATTTTTTTAACCTAAATGTAGGACTTTTAATCCTTCATGAAAGTTTATAAGTGTACCCATTTTAATACACACTTAGTAAAATTTGGAAAAATAAATGCACTGAACATCATTGTTTGTCCAGTGCTTTCCAGTATAAGAATATGTTGATCAAAATTTTCAAGCTGTGTTTACCTGAACATGGATCTTTCTGGTACATTTCCATAAAATATTTCGGCCTTCTTAAAGACTAAAAGTGGGTGAATATTTTTTTTTTCTTTGCTTATTGAAATAAACTAAATGTAGTAGTAGCTTACCATTTGGAATAGGGACTTGAGAATAGAAAGAGACCTGATGTTTTTATCAGGACTTGAGCCATTAAAGATTCACACAAAAATCCACATTCATTCTTCCCATTAAAAAAAAGTCTATGTTTCTTTCACTCCACTTTGTCAGGTGTCTCCCATGAAGTGCTATTTTCTCAGAAAAGATTCTCTTTCACCATTTTCATTTTGAATGTTTCTTTTCATTGTCAAACTGAGTTCACTCACTCACCAAAAGCACAGAATCTACACACTTTAATATATGAATTAATTTTGAACTTTAAATATTCAGCATGAAATAATGAAGAAATATATATATATTTTAAAAACTTATGAAAACTATATACAGTGAATTTAACCAGTGCATTAAAGAAAATGGTAATATACTTGTGAGGAAAAAAATACATGCTAAATTCACTAGGTTATTCACTCTAAAATATTGTGACTTTTCTCTTAAAAAGAATAGAGTATACTAGCTAAAGTGACAGTATTGTATAAATTTGCATTCAGCCTTAAATATTCATCTAGTAAACTTTGAAACTGCTAGATATACCTTGGTCTTGGAAATGTGGATTTCCTCTAAATATTAAACTGATTATCATATAGTGGATGTTTACTAATGAGTAAGAAAAGATTTTCTTCAAAGAGTTATTGCCATAGAATTATGAGGGTCACATATTCAATCTTACAGCTAGTTAGTCATTCTCCTAACTATGAATCAGAAATTACGTGCAGCAGTCCATCAATCCATTTTTATGCACTTATGTCTTTATTCTGAAGAGAGAAGATGGTCAATTTGGCTTTGAAATTCAGGCTAACACATCCTCCAGTTTCATGTACAATTAATTATTTACAGTTCATCTTCAAGTAGCAGAAAATCGGTCAATTTGAATTAGGCCTTATGCATTTTTTTTTTCACTTAAACTAATGTTATGTTCCTAATTCTTATGTTGCCATAGAGTATCAAATATTTATTCAGGCACTGGGCAGAGGCATTCAAGAGTGCATCACAAGCCATGAAATTAGTTTAACTTGTGATTTTAAAGCCTTGCTTCTTCATCATGCTACATCTATGTGAATTTTTACTACAATAAGAGTGAAAAGCGAGAAAAAGGAAAAGGTCAAGTCATGGTAAACACTGGATGCTCAGAAGCTCAGTAAGCCTTTCAAAAAACCCTGTAGAAGAGGCAGCTGACAGTTCACAAACCTGCACTCTCTATATGCAGATATGCAGCTACTGCGTAGCCATATAGTCTGAACCCACAGCTCTACTCTTTATTTTTTGCAACTGACGTGATTTCAAAGGATCATAGAATCGCAGACTCATAGAATGGTTTGGGTTGGAAGGGACCATAAAGATTACCTAGTTCCAACTTTCCTGCCATAGGCAGGAACACCTTCCATTAGACCAGGTTGCTCAGAGCCCCATCTAAACTGGCTTTAAACACTTCCAGGAATGTTGGTTTTTTGGCCAACCTGTTCCAGTGCATCACAACCCTCACAGTGAAGAATTTCTTTCTAACATCTAATCTAAATCTCTCCTCTAGTTTAAAGTCGTTCCCCCTTGTCCTGATGCTATCTGACTGAATAAATATATTTTATACAATTATAGAATATGCTAAGTTGGAAGGAACCCATCAGGAACATTGAGTCCAATTCCTGACACTCCACAGGACAGTCCAAAAATCCCACCATGTGCTTGAGAGTGTTGTTGAAATGCTTCTACTACTCAGACAGGCTTGGTGTTGTGACGATAACCCTGGGGAGCCTGTTCCAGTGTTCAACCACCCTCTGGGTGAAAAATCTTTTCCTGGTATCCAACCTAAACCTCCCCTGACTCAGTTTCATGCTATTTCCTCAAGTTTTGTCACTGATCATGAGAGTGAAGAGAACTGTTCCTCTGCTTCCCCTCATGAGGAGACTGCAATGACGTCTCTCCTCAGTCTCCTCCTCTCCAGGCTGAACAAACCAAGTGCCCTCAGCTGCTCCTCTTAAGGCTTCCCCTCCAGATGCTTCATGATCCTTTGGATATGCTCTAGTGGCTTAATGTCTTTCTTATATTGTGGTGGCCAAAACTGCACACAAAATTAATGGTGAGGCTACACCAGTGCAGAGCAGAGTGGGACAATCACCTTCCTCAAGCAGCTGGAGATGCTTTGCCTGATGCCCCCCAGGACACGGTTGGCCCTCCTGGCTGCCAGGGCACTGCTGACTCATGTTCAACTTGCCACAATCCCCAGCTCCCTTTCCACAGCACTGCTCTCCAGGCTCTCATTCCCTAGTCTATACAAACAACCAGGGTGGCCCCATCCCAGGTGCATAATCCGGCACTTGCCATTGTGAAACTTCATATGGTTGGCGATTGTCCATCTCTCTAATTTGTCAAGGTCTCTCTGCAGATCCTCTCTGCCCCCAAGAGAGTCAATGACTCTTTCAAATTTACTGTTGTCGGTAATATTAATTTTAGAAATCCATGAACTAAGACTAATCCAGTCCAGTTAACCAGTTAAATTACATGAAAGTTAAAAGAGAGGGAGCTGAGATATTTCTCTTGTGCCATTGTTGAATATTTTACATCTCACTGAAGAGCATCATAAAATCACAAATGGTTTTAAGCAATTAGTGATCAATTAAATGTTAACAATAACCTTATAACATTAAACTGTTGAGAAAGCTCTATGACAGCAGTTGTAACTAATTTTTGCTGTTCCTCAGCATTTAGAGATGAAGCACACAATTTCGATTAGCACATTTAGAGATGAAATGCTATTTGGAAAACAGAAACCGGAGGGTTTGGGGTATATTCCTTCACAGAGCAGTTTGGACTTCAGATTTTTTCCTATGGAAATTATTTTGGCAAATACTGGCAAATGTTGTATTACTAGTCAGTGAATCTAATGACCTAAAAACCTGTACTTACTGGAATTTGGGATGAAGTCTCATCTATAACTTTAAGTTGAAAATAAAATGCTGAATTTATAACAGCAAAGGCCCTATTTAAGTTCTCACTTAAATACTTAATATTAAGTTCTTAATATTTAAGTTCTCACTTAAATACT
>JAWWLV010000088.1:83539301-83562416 GCA_035041135.1 Platyrinchus mystaceus
TATTTAAGTTCTCACTTAAATACTTAATATTAAGTTCTTAATATTTAAGTTCTCACTTAAATACTCACTTAAAGAAAAAGCAATAAAAATTATACACAGAAGCTATATTATAGTATAATGGATCAATTCCCAAATGCTAGTAATAGAAATGTAAATAAACAGATGCTGTGTCCTCAAAATACATCTGAATATTTAGACAAACCAGTGTGTTTAAATTTGTTTTCTTAATTGCCATTAATAGACTTAAAAGAAGAAAATATCAAATGAGATATGAGCATAATAAAGAAATTTTTACAAGGGAAATTATGGACCTATGGAAGGGTGCTTATGACATGGGTATTTCTGTATGTTTTTTTGAAGAGAGAAGAGATAGTTAGCAGGAATTATCTACAATCAGAGCACCTGCAGGAGATTATTTTGTGGAAAAATCAAAAGACAAGACTCCAGTTAGAGAGTGAAAATAGTGAAAGGAATGTATTGTACTATTGCCTTTGTTCCTGCAGATAATTTTTGAGCTATTAAAATGATTTTTGACTATTGAACCAGCAAGATGCTCAGTCATCTGTAGAATAGTAGAAAGAGTAAGCCATCTATGACAGGTACAACAACTATTTCAGTATAATTCTAACTGCTCTTTTGAGAGTTTGCATTCAATATATCTGCCAAACTATTGAACAACTAGACATTGCCTCAAGTTTCAAAAATAATTTCAGAAAGTGTGATGGTTTAGACCTAGCTCCCAGCCAAATGCCCAAACCCACAGCAAAAACCTTCCCCTCCCCTTTTCTCCCAGGGCAAAGGAAAAAAAAAAACTATATAAACTGATGAATCTTGAAGCCAACTGAATTGTATCAAAACATATATTTTTACATATACCACATTTATATACAATTAAAATACTATGTACACAGCAAAGGGACCCCAAACACCCTCCAAAGGGAAAGGGGAGAAAGGGACAAAAAGAAAACTAAAACAGATATACACAATTGAAACCCGGGAACAACTCAATAAAGAACTAATAAAAGGAAATCTTACTACTCTCCTTGTGATAGCAGAATTGCTCCAATCGACCGCCGGCATTCTCCTTAAGGCCTACAAGGCCTCACTAGGCCTCACTCCTCCACACGGGCAGAACTGACAGCAGAGAACCTGCACCTTCAGATCCACTGGAAGAGAAAAAAGAAGAGGCTTCTCTTCCTTCTTATTTATATCCTGGTTTACATAAAAATCATATGGAAAACTGGGAACATGGCCACTTCCTTGGTTACGAGCTGGTTGCCAGGAAGGCCTAGACTAAAACTATCACAGAAAATGAAATGTAAAAAGGGCACAGGTAAGTGAACATATTATATATATATAAACACACACAAAAATGTTCACTGTATTAAAAATCGATATAGACATGACATTTGAGCAGAAAAGGCTCTCGAAATATTAATAAATACTCTTCATTGTTATCATATGCATTTTTTATCCTCCTGCCCTATGTGAGCATAACTATTTGTTGGTTTACACATATATACATGCATACAAATACACACACATATGCATAAATATATGACTACTTGTGGGTATAGATTTTCTATATATGATGTGTGTATGTATCTGTACATATGTATTTCTATATATATATGTATATATCGACATATATATTAAATTAATAAAATTATGTAATCAATTTAAGAAGGCATTTTAAAGAAATGTCATTATTTTAGGTGTTAGAGCATCTATAATTACTCCAAAATCTATAAAAGTAACTAAGGGTAGCTATTTAGTCTGTACTATGCAAAATTACATCTATTTTATCTGTAACCTGAAGATATACCCACAACTTTATAGAAGGTAGGAAGACTAAGGGTTTCTCAGAATTAGTTTTTTGTATTTATTAAAGCCTGGAAAATTTCTATTACAACTAAAAATTGTTGGGGTTATGTGGTGGGGGTCTCCCCTCCGCTGCCTGCCTCTCAGAGGCCAAGACGGGCGGCGGAGGCTCCGGTACTGAGAGACAGTGAGCACACACGAGTCCAGCAGCAAAGAGAGCGGTTTATTCAAAATTCCCGCAGTTTATAAGGCTGCAGGGAGGGAGGGGTTTAGCCACTCTGCTAGCCAATGTGAGGAGATGGCACAGTGACCATGGGAACACAGGATCTACATACATAAGGAATAAAACATAATACATACAATACACAGTAACCAAAACATAGAGTTAACAATTTTCAAACCCCGACAAAAAATTATAATGTAATAAAAATTATATGCTTTTAGAAAGACCTGTTGAAACACTATTGCTAATGTTAACCCTCGCAAGGTTTCATTTGGTAAACATTAAGATTCTTAACTGGATAAATAATCCTGATGAATTCCTATTCAACACATTAACCAAAGTATTGAGAAATTAACTTTGCCTCAACTTTCAAGAACAGTTACAAAAATCTAAGAATAAAAAAATTTCACAGATTACCTAGTGATGATTTGACAAGTCACTAGATGACTTGTAGCTAAAAATATTTAGAGGTTAATAAGTTTACAAAGCACGCTAGGATAAAGGGATTACAAGGTGACTTTGTCTTCAGACTTGGCACAGATCTGATTCAGAGCAAGTCAGATATGAACATGATATTCCTCTTGTCTTATTGTGATAAATGGAAAAGAAGCAGTTGTAACAATACTTAAGGTCTGGTCTCTCAGACCCAATCTGCTGATCTCCACTCATTCCACTTTTATTTGGGCTTGGATTTCTCTTACAACTCTTTGTCTGAGCACTTTCACTGCTGCTCTGCAACTTAAATGGAGTATGCACACACCTTAGGTAGTTGGATGACTGTAACATCATTGCTTTGCCTGCAAAATGCACGGTTCTAGAGAGAAAGACAGAAAAAGAGTCATGATGCAAAAAATGTCTTTACAACCATTTGCTAGAATAATCCAGCCAAAATAGTAAAAAATAGTATGTGAAGTATTCCATAAAATTATAGTCAGTAATTCCTGTTATATTTCAAATATCAATTTAATTTTAGAGTTTTACTAACAATTGAAGTGAATGAGTGTAAATCAACAAGGATGTTGTAATTCATTATATTCCACTTTTCTCTAATGGAAGATGAATATTTTGTATAAAGGTTCTCTTCCTCATTTTCTTTTCTTGTGTAATTTTGTTGAATCTCGATTCAGCTGGGTATTGAGCTCCATTTGTGTGCAGATTTGTATTATCCACCTGGTATGGATTTTATTTAATTTTTTTCTTTCTATGGGTATCTGAAATTAAAATCCTTAAATATATGTATGGAAAACACGTCAAACACACTTGAATGTTTACCAGACCTAGGAAGCATTGCTTGTTCTTTCTTTGTCATTCAATTAAGTTCAGCAGAAGACAACTTCAAATAGACAAGCTCATCTCAACATTTCTTTATCCAGAGTACTCAACCAGAAAAGTTTGAATGGGAAGGGACCTCAAAATAATATTGCACTTAGGACACTGAGAAATGCTTGTCTGATTTTCTACTTTCACCCTTCTGTTTCTCTAGCACAAGTAATTATTTTCTACAGATTGGTGTTTGCTATATATCTCAGGCAGTGAAGGAACATGTAAAGGTGTTTGGTTTCTTATGTTGTCTAGTGGAGGAAGAAAAATAAGCTAGCTTGCTAGTGGGAGACCAAGTGTGGGATAGTGTGCTGCCTCCACAGGATCAAAACTAACTTGAGACTAGCACAGTTATCCAGGAGGAGACTGGGCAATAACCAGATAGTCTCTCAAATCATTTTCTGCCTTTAGGATGTTTCTGCAGGTGGCACAAAATTATGTTCTAGTCCTCAGTCTGGGTTCATTCATTTTAGTTTTTACAATGATTTTCCTCCATATGGTCTCTTTCTAAGCACTGGGGAAAAAAATCCTCTTGTACGCTCCAAAAGGTTCATTAACTGGATACCATAAGGTTAGGTTTCTTACTAAATCTATTGCAATTGCTACTAATATTTTTTAGTGTTCCATAACTGTTTCTTGCCAGAAACAGAATTGTCTTCACATATGTTTTCATCCAGGAGGAGACTTAAATTTCCAACTACTTGCTGATTAAGGAAAATTCTTCCCAAAATAAGGCAGCTGCAGGACCCAGTCTTTTAGAAATATTTCTGTGAAAATCTCTGTGTCAAAATACAAAACATGCACATCCTTAAAGAAACATAACTGCTGGATTTACTGTTTACAATAACAAGAAAAGCATGGATTTCTCGAGTTGCTGGTTCCATTTCTATTTTTTGTAATTTCAAAATTTAGAAATCAGCTGAAAGTCAAAAAACTCTCTTCAGCAAAATAAAAATACAATTCTTCAGACTATTTTATGTGTTAAAACATTAAGGAGTGTCATGCTTTAACTCCATCTGGCAACTAAACCCCACACAGCTGCTTGCTCTGTCCTCACCCCGAGTGGAATGGGGAAAAGAACTGGAAAAGTAAGAGAGAAAACTTGTGTTTAATGGATTTAATAGGCAATAGTTTAACAAGGAAAGCAGAAGCAAAGCACACAAGCAAAGCAAAACACAGAATCTATTCACCGCTTCCCATAGGCAGGCAGCTGTTCGGTCAAGAAAACAAGGCTCCATCAGAGGTAACAGTGAGTTCAGAAGAAAAACACCGTCACTCTGAACATCCCCCCTTCCTTCTTCTGCCAGCACTCTATGCTGAGCATGATGCTGTACAGTAAGGGATATCCTTTGGGTCAGCTGGTACAGCTGTCCCAGCTGTGTCCCATCCCAACTTTTTGCGCACCCCCAGCCTCCTCACTGGTGGGGCGAGGTGAGGAGCAGAAAAGGTCTTGACTCTGTGAAAGTGCTGCTCATCAGTGACTAAAACATCTCTGTATTATCCACGCTGTTTCCAACACAAATCCAGAACATGGCTGCATACCAGGTGCTGCGAAGAAAATTAACTGTACCCCAGCCAAAAACAGCAAAAAGAATTTCTATGATTTTGAAGCTTACCTCACCTTCCATCTTTGCAGTACTTTGTGCATCCCTTTAAAACCATCACATTAATAATTGAAAAATTGAAAACAGTCTGCTGCAATAAGACAACCAGAGCTGGCCAGAAACAAAGGTATATGTGTAGAATATCAAACTGCACGGTCTGAAAAGCTCTCCATTCTGAAACAAACACAAAGTTAAACACAGAATAAGCAGATTATTGTAGTCAGTATTTAGGAGAACCATTTTAATTATAAATGTTGTTTCTATAATTCGTTCATAGTGGTTCAGAGACCAGAGCTGACTCATTTATTTTCAATGTAAACTCTTACTAATTTGGGTGCACCACTAAAATTGTTGTATGCTATGTAGCTATGGTTTAGCATTAACACCCAATGAAGATATAATATTGCAGAGTCATTTACTCAAATTAATAGATGCAATATTAGTAGAAGTACTAATTATGTAGTTTGGAAGTTCTGACTGAAAACTGAAGGTGGAAGCATACTTCAGTTTAGTGGAAGGTTTCTTGCCCAGCAGTTAAGCCACTGACAGCTGTGTGGGCCATTTCTCAGCTTAAAACTAGACTGGATCAATATGAAATACAAAACCCAGCTCTAACAAGGGCCTACCTGACATACATTTTTATTAAAGTAGCTGACTCTTTTAAAACTGCAAATCGAAAAGCCAATGTGAAAAATAAATCTTTAAGATGAATTTTTCAAAGAGGTGTAATATCACAAGGCCTGATTATCAGTTGGATGGTCAGTTTCAGAGGAACAGATCTGTTATGATACAGTTCTCCTCACTTTGTTGCAGAACTGTATCAAGGTGCATACAGATGCTTTCATATGCTTTCATTAAATTTTCTCTCTTACTGATTATTAAAATTTAGTGGTTAGTGTTTCCAAGAGTTCATTTGAAAAATCACAGATTTATGGTCAAGAAAATTGATACCTCCTTGGGGGGAAAAAAAAAAAAAAAAAAAGTGTCTTTGAATTGTCTTGCAAGGTAGAAATAATTTTACCACTTCTTGAATTTTTGAGGGAAATGGCTTAGGACTTTAAACTGTTTGTGCTATTCCAGAGAAATTAGGTTAACATCCAAATTATTACGTGCACATAATACTACCACTGTAATGTGAAATAGTCTTCTGGGTTGCACCAGCTCTAAACCTTGGCTATGATTATCACTGGGGCAAGGTGGTTTTGAAATAAACTGACAGTCTTTGATGATTAAGTGACTTCTTTAAATGTCTGAATTTTAATTAGAATGATTTGACTGAACTAACATTAGCAGTCCTATGATTCTACTGGCAGAACAACTTGATTGGTGATAAATTTGGATCTTTATTTAAGAATCCCTAGTTTCATGTTGATTAGCAAAGTGCACCTATCCAAACTGGCACAGAAAAAAAATTGTCTTTGCAACAAGAATGAGATGCAACCATGGAATCTAATAAATTGGTTTGTTATCTCTTAAAAATTATATCATTTTATGCTGTGCTCATGTTAGTTTACAATAGAAACTCTCTCAGTTATTCATAGTCTTTGCTCTCTGTATCCTTTTGAACCTTTTCTTCTGTTATTTATGTCCTCTTTTTAATTTTTTTTTAATCTCAAATATTTCTAAATACAGTACAGACTATTCTTTAACCTTTAGGCAACCCTAATCTAAAGAACATGAAACTGATAGAGGGGATTGGTAAACAATGTTATTTAACTATTGTATCATATATAGTTTTTCTGATCTCCTTCCTTTTTCACCTTGATCTATGGAAGACCATTTTAAATCAACCAGATAGAGACTTTAAGAAAAATGTACACATTTGTCATTAATAAAGATACAATGCATTTTTCTTTGTATGGACTTGGCTTTCCTATAGCATAACAGATGACCTTCCTGGGTATATGTTGGATAGAAACACTTAGAAATAAGAAGTCAATAACTCAGACATTGTAAGGATGTCATATTTTTAGAGAATTTCTAGTCCGCAGAAGAAAAATTAGGACAATTGAACACTGGATGAAGAAAAAGTATTTCCAGATGTTATATGAAGTCATACATGTCTTTCTTCTAAGATGGATGTAAAAATTAAGTGGAACATGTTGAGTTTTTTTCAATAAATTAGTTAGATTATTGCTAGCTGAATCACATATAATGAGTTCCTGATAATTTAAGCAGAAAGTTTTACAATCCAAAAGGATATGTGGCTTATGGTAGATATGAGGATATTTAAAAATGGAGTTAATGTTTACATTTTATACAACTGTGTTCTAATAATTTATTTGCTATGTGACAGTCATGTTTCAGGATTTACACTTATATGCACATGCACCTTCCACTTGAGTCCCGAGTCCTCAACTTATGCTTAACAGGGCATTGGAGACTTTCTGGGCTGTTAATACACTCTTGTTCACTTTCTGTTATGTTGGATTGGATTAACTGTCTAGAGCTTAAGAAAAATGAGAATTGACACAAAGCTTGACCTCTCTACAAGGAAAAATAATTTTAAATGAATATGGAGGTCAGTGGAAAATTATTAATTTTATGCTCCAGTTATTTTTATTATTCAAATATAGCACCCGTGCCACTGTGGCTATATAAGAAGTAAAAAAAGTGAAACCCCACTTTTCTTCCAGGGCTCTTTGAATTTTATTTTTTTTTTATATAACTTCAATCTTTGTTTTACATATAAATTAAAATTCAGTTCTCTTATCTGTAGTTTAGATTCTTTCTCTCATGCAATACTATGCATGGCATTTTTCACTGCAAGGCTCAGACAGACACTTCAGAGACTTACATTTATTGTCACTCATTGTTCATATCACATTGCATGATTGAGCATGAGAGGTTTAGAATAAAAAGCCTAAAATAATAAAAGATACCCAAAAGGAAGAGAAAACCACTCCCTTCATAGCAAAGATGTGGGTGACAGGTCTGGGAAGGCATAATCAGTGAGTATCTAGTTAGCACTGACTTTGTGCAACACATACCCCCTCACAGGACATTGCTAAGAAGGTTTCTCCTGGTGCCATGACTGCAGTGGGGAGTGGCCAGGAAAAGGGAGAACCTGTTTGGGAAAAAGCAACATGAGAGGAGGAAATCTGCGCTGAAGTATTGATTCCCATGCAAAGAGGTAGAGCTGAATCTAGCCTGAAGACTGAAAGAGGCAATCACTAGGCCAAGAGAAAAACACAGGAGAGGCTTGTTATACAGTAATCAAAATGAAACCAACTGTTCAGTATGAATACGGATTCCTCTGTATTCATTACTATTCTATGGTCATCCAGGCTCCGGACAGGTTTTGATTCATTATCAGAAGGAGGCAAATGCCTAGCTATAGACAACCTTATTAAACTCATAAGTGAACAAAAATGTACCATCAGGTAATGTATATCCCACCTCTTTATCTTTGAGAAGCCTGCTTTCGTGGACTGAGAGAGCAAATCATCTGCAAACTAAGTATATATAAGGAAATGTTTCCACTGTAAATACCACACAATACAAGATAAAATTATGATAGGTTAACCTCCTTCTCCTTTGTCATAAAATGATTGCATATATCAATAAGCAGTAAATGTTTGTCATGGGTTTGCCAGTCAGCCCCCCTGGGGCTGAAAATAGTTTTGCCAGGTGGATTTCTGGAGCAAAACCCCCAATCAAAAGTTTTCGTAACGCCTGTGCCAATTACATTTTTAAGAAAACGGAAGAGAAGGCTGTGAGGCAGAAGAGATAAGAGCCACGAGGTGGCCAGAGAAGAAGGAGTCATGTAGGAGAGGCAGCAAGGCCCCAAGTGGGGCCAGAACTTCCTCCTCCCCCGGCCATGGGCCGGGGGCAGGTTGTGGCATTGAAGCCCTCCTGGCCGAGACATGTAACAGAAGCTTCAATGAAAAACTGCCTGGACAAAATTACTGCAAGAATTCCAGGCAGAGAGATAACAGAACCTTCCAAGGTCAAAACTGGCAGCCGGAGAGAGAGTGAAGCTCGAAGGGGGGTGAGCTCTTTCTTCCTCCCCCCTGCTCTCTCCCTTCAGCAGGGAAAAAAACTGAAAACTGAAATCCCTGTTGTCTGTGGAAGATTAATAAAGTGAAGAAACTCTCCTGCAGTTAAAAGAGAACCTATGCTGGAGTGACTCAGCTTGGGTAGGATCTCAGGATCTCACTGAGAGATCCATGCTGATGCAACTGAATTTGGGACCTCACAGGAGAACAGGAATGGACTCAAAAGTCATTATTTCCTGTGACACTGTGAGAAGACCATGGCAAAGCCAGTGTCCCCTGTGCAATCCATGGAGGACCTCCACGAGGTCTGGGTCTTAGCTCAGGAGGGGGGTAAACCCAGCCCTGAAGTCAACACAGAAGAGCAGAAAGAGAGACAGTTTCAGTTACCACGAATCAGAACTGTTGTCCCAGAGATAACGGGAAAAAAACTTTCAAATGCTGCAGAATTGTATTGGAAGATTGGTAGCTCTGGAAGTGTAAAAGAGACTGTTTTTCTCCTCCTGAACTGATCCGAAGGGAAAAGGGGTACTTCTGTAAATATATAGTATTTTTGCTTAGTTAGAATTTTTGTATATATATATAATTCTTTAGTTTTTATTTTATTAAGTAATAAATCCTAATATTATTTCCCCCATATCAGATCTCTTTTGTCTGCCTATACCTTCTCTCAACTTACAGCAACTGTGTGTATGTGTGGGGGAGTGAAAAAATTGGCCCGATAGCAAACCCACGATAATGTTCAAAATAACTCAGTTTTAGGACACAATAATGATACATGATAATCTTAAAAGAAAGACATTTGAAGGTAATCTTCAATGCCAAAATGCAGAAGGTTAAACTCACTAGGTATAGTCTGTATATTTCATTTCTATGACAGATTTAGTGAACAAAAGAAAGCTATTTAAGTAACCCTTCTGATAATCGCAGTTTCTGGCAATCAAGCTGTGAAGTTGACCTTTAAAAATATGCACTGATTACTGGGTTTGTCAATTTATTTTGGTGAGGGACAGAAGACACTTCTTGCCCATCATCTTCTGCCAGGACTCCATCCTCTTCTTTTTGTTCCAGAACTTCTCTCCATGATGATTTCCTTTTCCTAGGAAAGAGCAAATGACTTAAAACATATTCACAAGCATGTCATTACAGCAGTGCTCTGGTTATATGTGCAGAATATCAGGCTCACAGCTAAAGTACATTGGAGTTTTAAGAATGTCTTCAAAAATAGGATTTTAGCTTGTGCTTTAAAAAATTACTTGAGTACTTTGCTGTATAAGAAAACTTCTCTATATCAGGGTTGTAGGAATCAATCTGCAGTTAAATCTTCCCTTTGGCAAATACAGACATTGCGAAAAAAAAATCCAATATTTCTTGGTCACCTTCATGCACCTGCCAGTTGACCCAAATTCATAACACTCCAATTGAGACAACCATTATATAGAGACCTGCTTTCAGAGAAGTGGAAAATGGCACTTTTCTTGTATTTCTCTGGCCTTAAATTTGGAGATATTTACTTGAAGTGACTTTATTTATTTCTTCTTGCAGTATGAAAGGATAAGGAGGATTTCGTCTTTAATTTTAACAAAACTACTTCTACAAGAAAAAATTCTTTGCAGGATTACAAAGGTTTTAACCAGCTACCATGCATAGTAATATTATTCTTTGCCTTCTTGATCATTTACTTTAGTGACAGCCAGAACATCCACTGCTGTCACAGCCTGACTCTGATTTTAAAAAATGTAGCAACACAACACAGTATGCTTAATAGCTATCTTAGGCAGGCACATGCAGCTACAAATCAGTTGAAAAAATCAACTACACAAAAACATCTTTAAACACTCACAAACTTAACTAACTCAAATCGACAAGAAGAGTAACTTCCAAATGCTGAAAGAGCCTGTGCTATCTATGAGTCATGGAAAGTTTGACCACAATGGAAAAAGGGCAAGTGCAGGGGACAGGGAAAGGGGACTGTGGTCAGCTCATCACACGTGTCTACTGCTCCTTTCTTCTCCTCCCTTGCCCCAATGTGAGGTCCCTCCCACAGGACATAGTCCTCTACAAAGTTCTCCAATGTGAGTTCTTCCAACAGGCTGCAGTTCTTCCTGAACTGCTCCAGCATGGGTCACTTCCATTGGGCACAGTCTTTTAGGAACAGGCTGCTCCAGTGTGGGTACCCCACAGGGTCAAAAGTCCTGCCAGTAAACCTGCTCCACCATGAGTTCCTTTCTTCATGGGGTCATAGGTCCTGACAGGAGCTCACTCCAGTACAAGCTTTCCACTGGGTCACAGCCTCCTTCAGGCATCCACCTGCACCAGCATGGGGTCCTCCACTGTTTACAGGATCTCTGTTCCACTGTGGACCTCCATGATCTGCAGGGGAACAGCCTGCCTCACTGTGGTCTTCACCACAGTCTGCAGAGGAATCACTGCTCCATTGTCTGGATCACCTCCTCCCCCTCCCCGCCTTCTTCACTAACCTTGGCATCTGCGAGCCTATCTCACACATTCTCACTCTGGCCATTTTTTTTTTCCTCTGTCTTCAATACATTACTCCAGAGGTGCTGTCCCCATCCCTGGTGGACAGTCCTTGGCCAACAGCGGGTCCCTCACTTAGCGCCACCTGTCATTGACATTGTCTGACATGGGGGAAGCCTCTGGCAACTTCTCATAGAAGGCAGCTCTGTAGCCCCCTCACTCGTAAACCTTGCCATGCAAACCCAATACAGTGATACTACCAGAAAGCAGAGAGTTTAATAGAAAAGAGAAGTTCCCCACTTACCCAATTAATTTTGTTTCTAATTTTCCAGTGCTGTGTCTCCATTTTATTTTTTTGCAAAGAATAATATAAAATATTGTTATATGCACTAGAAATCTCCTCTTCAAAATGAACAAACCGTTTTAAGAATTTTACTTTTTTTTTTTTTTTCAAGTTTAGAAGATCATGCTGTGAAATTGTTTTGTTAGAATCAAAAATGGATTTCACTCTGTAACCCATACAAAGTTGAATCACACCCTTGGATATCTGCCAAACTATGTGAAAGTAATTTGAACAACCAGTGATCCATGTTGTGTGATCTTTACCTCCTCACTCTCTGTCTGCTTTTGTTCATAGTTTGCATTTTTTCTTTGATTGGATGGTTAATGCTTGAATAAGGAAGGATGACTAATTGTTTAAAAATATTTTGAACATCTTTTGAAGCACTCCGTTATGACAAGTTGCGTCAATGGTGCAATGCTTCACTTTATCTACTCTCCTATTATGTTAATGACAGGTGAACTAAATGGGCTACAGCGTTCAATGCAATGTGAAGGGTACTTGATGCACAGCTCCTGCTAATTATATAAAAAAATTATGTGTAGCTCATTTTTATACTATGATAATATTAATATTTTCAGTCTTTCTTCTTTGTAAACATTAGCTGTTTTAATCCACAGAAAAGTTTTGGGCGACAGTTTTACCTTTCTCTACTACTGAAAACCTGCAAGTCCAGAGTTTGGTCTCTAATAAATCTGGCCTGAATTTGAAAAGTCTTCACCACAAAGGAGCATCTGTCAGAAGAAATGAATTGTTATCCATAAACTCAGGTTATTTTATTGGAATCACCAAATATGAATTTAGAAGCATAAGTATGTGCACTCTGGAGAGGAGGAGGAAAAAAAGAAGCACAAATATCTGAGTATAAATATTTGAATTCCCTCCATCCCTGGACTCCCCTCTGAGCTCCATATATTTCCAGCTTAATGGTTATAAAATCAATCCTTCACCATGAGGGAAAACTGAGGGTGAAAGAAATAGTTACACTTTTTTTTTTCCCTGGTGTTAATATTCTTGTAGTGAGGGTGAGTACCTAAAACAAAAAAAAACCCTCATTTGTCTCTTTTTTAGAAATGGCTAGAGATTGTCACTGTACTGAGAGATAGTTGTTTTGATCTTAATGGAGGGAACAAAGAAGAAAAAATTGAGAAAATTCTTCATAAAGAGTGAAACGATTGTCTGTGAAATCCAGCAGATTACTACAGCTTCTAATCATATACCACTTGTAGAAGCCCAGAAAATAAGGAGCTAATGTGTATGTCTCAAACACTGATAGCCGTGGAGCCGACCAAAGACTCTTGTGTAAGAATATGCTGTGCAAACAGGCAGGAAAAAAACAGGATGTGGCTGGAGACAGGGGCCATGCAGAGGTAGGGTAGCACTTTTCTGTGACAAATGTCTTTGTTTTGGCTCCTGGAGATAAGTGCAACACAGTACTGTGTAAGTGCAGGAATGAGGTCAAGTAGAGGGCAAGACCAGTAGAGGGAGGATGAAACCACCGAAGATGCCTGAAGATGTCCAACCCATTTCCAGAAAGGTTTAGAAGAATGGACTGCACATGCTAACTCATTTGTATGGAAAGCAAAAAAAATTGGCCCAGGGCAGGGAAAACTTACCTATAAAAACGCACAGCCACAAAGCATGAGTGGTGCCCCCCAGGGCCCTGGACACCATGTTGACCAGATCAATGCTGGAACCAGGACTGGTGATTTCCTTTCCTCTCTAACCTGTTTCTGTCTTCCCTTTTTTCTTTGATTACTTTATTTCTTCTACTACTAGAAGATAAGGGACTGACATACCAATTTCCATGCTATGTATATAATATACTAATAAAACTTTGTGGTTTCGGACCCTTCTGACTTTTGTCATTCCATTTGCAATCACAGGAATGGAATGAATCTTGGGTGCTCCCTTTCACTCATGAGAGGGACATGACACTACTCACCACCATACTGTCAACCACTCAGCACTTTTGCTATAGAAGTCAGTGTACCAATGTTCTTAAAGGAAATTAAACTGCAGATAGTGACTATTCTCAGAAGCAAGTAGTGATGATTGAATAAAATGAGACATTATAGAAAGTTGCATTTAAACTGCTGAGCATCTATTCCCTTCTAACTTGGTATTCAGTTGGGTATCAAAAAGGAAAATATACAGCTCAAGAGAATTTAAGAAGAACCATGTGGAATCATGTAAAAAATCTAGAATTAGCACTTCTTGAAAATCTTGACCTAACTAATATTTTATTAGAATTCATAGTAATATAAATAAAAAATGTGAGTTTTTTTCTGCCACTGAATAATATTAAAAAATTCATATAAAACAATCAGGCTCAGACTGCCTCATCATTTTTTGATTGGACTGTGCAGGTGTTTTCTATAGTCACATTTTCAGGTCCTTATTAACTGAAGTGGTAAAGAAAGAACTCAGTTAACAAATTGAAGATTGCTCAGTTGAAGAATTCTTCAAAACATCTCCCAGCTGAGAAGATGGTTCTGTGCCAGTTCAGTCAAAAAAAAAAAAAAAAAAAAAAGAGTTGTTTTAAGCATTCTTTACTTTAGTTCTGTGTTTCTGAAAACCACCAGTCTCCCAGCAGAAGAGCATGGGTGACAATGTTCTTAGTGTAAATGGCATAGCAGACTCCCCCAACGTGTCTGAATCCACACTGTCAGTTCTGTGTGAGATACCGAGGATGATACCAATTTTAGCAGAAGTATTTAGGTGTCAGAAGAATTGAGAGTGGAAGCTTCTAGTATGAGCAAGTCAATGGGGCTGACTGTCAATGTCAGGTGATGGGAACAATCATGACTGGTAAGAGAAGGAATAGTAATCAGACAACTGATTAGGAGTGAAATAATTAGAGAGAGAACTGATTAAGAAAAAGGAAGCCAGCATTCATCAAGGGTAGCATGAGAGACAAGATACTACAAGATGCCTAAACTGCCGCAAGAAATGTAGGTGTAATTGTCTCCTCTAGCTTCAAGAAATGTTGTTTTGGCAAAGTGCAGCATGGAGTGGCTGTTTGAGAAAACTGAACATTGAGCAAGAGAAAAAGCAAAGGGGCAAAGTATGGCAGAGAGCTTTCTGAGGCAGAGCAGTAATTGAGAAAAACATGCAGCAGGTAAGGCTGGACATGGAGACAAACAGCAACACACTGGTAAAGCCTAGCAAAGTGGAGGATGAAGGAAACATCCCATCCCAGCACAGAAGAATTGAGAGTCCAGCTGAAAGAGCTGGAAGTTCTTCTTGAAGGATTAAGGGTTCAGAGAAAGGAAGGTGTTTGGCTCAGGCAATGCTGTGCTGTTAAAGTGTGGTTGTTAACTTCAAAGATCTGTGGAGAATCCTTATTGCCTGTTCAGTTTTTCTAAGTGAAAAGGTGATCTAACAAAATTTAATATGTAATGAATATAAGGATAAATGAAAATTATACATCTTTAATTTCTTCTTTTAGCTTCAACTTTATGCCCTAGATAAATGCCCAGAACTTTATTGGAATGATGTCACACTGTAGCTCAGACCAAGAAAGGTGTTTACTTTTCTAATAGTGTATTTTTAGAGTTGAGACCACACTGCTACCCCAGACTTTGCCTTCTTTTTTTTCCTCTTCTGCATAGTATGTATCAAAGCAATACTATTCCTCTTTTAGACCTCCTTATGTAGTATCAATCAAATCATGAAGATCAGAATATATTTGTTCCCCTTGTCCACCAAACTGTTGGGGACAGCTACCGTGCCTGCAGAGACGTACAGCTCAATTGCAGTAAATACCCAAGGGGTTTCATATTCTGTTGTCTTAAAGACCAAATATGTTTATTATGATCAACATATTTACATGTGAAACTAAAGGAATTGATAATAATTTATCATTTATTACAATATTTTATCAAATTTTATACTGTGCTTTCTTTTTTATTGTTTTGTTTTGGTTATGTTGGTTTTAATATTCTTGGATGGTTATAATATTGGTTGTTTAAAGTAATATGCCATTAAAACCATGTCAATTTATTTTGATAGGCAATATTTTGGGGAATATTAACCAAGCTACTAATGATAGAGCTCTTCAAAATGAAGAATACAGAAAGTATGTGGGAGCATTAGTTGATACTGTAATTCAAAGACCGTGTTCATTCCTCCCTTTCACTGATTTAAGTCAGGAATGGCTTAGGTTTAGTCCATATATATTTTTTCCATGTACATATATTCACAATGATAATTTATTATAACACACATGCAGGTCTTACTTTTATTCTTCATTATTTTGTACTGCATAGTGTTGTGCTATTATTTTGCTAAGATCTACTGTAATTATAATGTCTTATGGTGAAAAATGCTGTACAGAATTTGGAAACACCTCAACTTTAGTTAAATGAATTTTTCTTTTAACTTTCATGAATTCAGGAAAACACAGCCTTTTTTCCTCTCCCAATTTTGTATTATATACTATGCAAGACAATTGCACCAAACTCCTGTTTGGAAAGGGAAAATAAAGATCTGTTGTTAGGGCGTACAACCATAAAATAACAGTTCTTCATTTCCTGCCCAAGCCTGAGATTGGGAATGTCATACCACATATCTGAGCTATTCCATTCCCTCCCATTCTTTCTGCCAAAACTCTTCACTCTATGGAACATAGTTTTGTGAGTGTTTTGCCCTGGGCTGAATAATAAGGCTCCTTTGTTTTTTTGGATCTTCAAGTCCTATTGTAATACATACAATGACACTAAAGGAAATGGAGGTGGATGTTTCCATCAGAATTGAAAATTAGTTTCAATAGCAAAGTTTTAAGTGTGTCTGAGCACAATTTTGTCAATTATTAGTACTTTGGCAGCTACAAGTGTTGCCCAAGTCATAGAATCACAGAATATGCTGAGTTGGAAGAGACTTGTAAAGGAACATCAAGTCCAGCTCCTGGCCCTGCACAGGACCATCCCCAAGAGTCACACCATGTGCCTGAGAGTATCATCCAAATGCTTCTTGAACTCTGTCAGCCGTGGTGCCTGTGACTGCTGCCCTGGGGAACCTGTTACAGTGCCCAACCCCCCTCTGGGTAAAGAACCTTTTCCTAACATCCAACCTAAACCTCCCCTGAAACAGCTTCAGACCATTCCCTCAGGTTCTGTCACTGGTCACCACAGAGAAGAGACCAGTGTCCTCCCCTTCTCTTCCCCTCATGAGGAAGATGTAGATGGTGATGAGTGCTTTGCTAGCCTTGGGACTCAGTCCAGGGCAGAACCATCTATGTGTAATGATCACCATGCATATGTATACAAGTAGCATAAATTTGAATAAGTCATATGTTATGCTGTCTGTGTATTTTGGAGTCACAAAGATATGTAGTCTTATGATCTGCTGTTGAGAATGTATAATCCATTATACTCACACTAGTGGATGGGAGAGTGGCAAGAAAAACATGACATATAAGTTTCTTGTATCGAGTAAAACACAATATGTTTTCATGGAAAGCATAAAAGACAAAATGACAGAAGCAAATAATTAAAATAATTAAGGAAACTAAGAATTGGAGACTGCTGGACAGAGACATTTTTAATTTTTTTAAACATGCTATGAAGGAGCCATTTGAGGATGGAATAATTAAACAGTGCATTCATGAAGAAAAAACCATAATAGCAAAAGGTAAAGAGCAAACAAGATGAAAAAGAAATTTAGGGATTTCTGCATACATTTACGCTAACAAAGACTATCATAGAAGTAATGATGAAGTGAGTAACAAAACAAAAAGCTTTTTTGCAATGTATGGGCAGATTTTCCAAAGCATTTGGCGTCCTCGAGATCTGTTTTCTTTAAGGAGTTAAAACGTCTTTTTTCTTTCCTCATTGTATGCAAAGCAAGTTCTTGGCCTACACACCAGATTAAGCACAGCAGATAATTCCCCTTCAACTTCTCTCTTTGGCTTTGATCTTCTGCAGCTGCATCTATGCAGCCAGACTGGATCCCTAAAACATTCAGTAGGTACCACTAAAAAGGCTGGACCTCATTATTTCTTATTATATGTGTTTAAAGTAGAAGCTATTTGATATGGAGCTATTTTGGCAACCTGGTGTGTTGTTTTTACTATCCAAAGACACTTAATATGGAGAATATATATCTGAGGTTTGTATCTGCTGGTGATATTACATCAAAGCATGGTTTAAGAGGGACAAATGCATGGTTTATGATCAATGTGGTAAAACCTGAAAGTGAGAAATGGCCTGTGTAAAAACGTAGGCCAAAAATATGAACAATTATATACAAGTCTTATAATACCACCAAAAATATTCAGCTCACTTGAAGAGTTTTGGCTGTCTTTCTGAATGGACTAATGGTATATTGTATGCAAAAGATTGGCCTGTACCAGACAAATAGAAAACATTGTTAATTTTATGAGTAAATTGATATAGCAGTTGAACATGCTGTATATTAATGTATTCTTTTCCTACAGAAAATTCTTCTTTGACAAAAACATACCAAGACAGAATAATTTGCAGTTTAAACAAAAATACGTGTGTTGTATAGACAGGTACTTTTTCTATTCAATTGAAACAAAAACTTCTGTAAACTTTGACACATCTACTGTTCTTTTTTTTTTCTTTAAGTTATACTGACTTCATTATAAAAAATGGCAGAATATTTATATTTCATGAAATAAAAGTATAAAAAGTTTACTTAATTTTTCTTCATTATCATTGCATACAAAGGGTAAGCCTGACTAAACAGCATATTTTTTATATAACTTCTGGCCAATGCCAAGTAAAATGCCTTAACTCTTGTATTTGATTTCCCTGTTGAATAGAAGCAAACATGCTTATTAATTGTAATAACTCTGTGATTCTTTAAGGCTATCATGTTGGTCTGGTTGTACAGTTAGACAAAGCTAGCACAGCTTTGACTCAGCATGTCACTTCCTACCTTGCCAAGCACGAGAAATGAGAGTAAAGAGATTTGCAAAATGAAATATTGCCTGACAGTAACTTGCCTTCCAGATGGAAGAATCCTGCTATAAAGCCACCTTGACAAAAAGTGTATCACTCTTAGGACCCTTCAAATTAGTGGAGTGATGCAGCTTTATTATCAGATATTGTTCACTTTATCATAAACGTCACACTGCCACTGCACCTTATGTGGGGAAGGGGCTATATAAAAGCATACTATATTCCAATCTAATTCACACAATGGCTTTCTTGGTAATTGAGATCCAAGTACTGTTAAATTTCTAGGGATTTTCAATTACTGCTATGAATCAAATGATTTAAAATGGCTAGATTAAAACAGTTGGTGTCACTGCTCAAGAAGAGAAGTGGAAAGGGATCTTTAAAAATGAAGAAATAAGATTTATTTAGAGATTCAATTTTTTTTCCAAGTGACCACCCTGAATTGATCTGCAAAAATAGACAGAAAGAAGATATTTATAACTTTTCAGCTGATGGCAGTATGTCTTTTAAATACAGCATTAAAAGCCTGTTCAGTGGTCATAAATATGAGCCAGGAGAATATATTTTGCAATAAAATACTTGGTGCTGTTGCACAGAAACTGGATTTGACAATGACAATTGTTTTAGTGATGCTTTAGATTTTTTGAGGGAAATTATTCACTCTGTCCCTCATTGCATATCCTGTACCCAAGAATGGATGTTTCCATACAGATAAATATTTATAACAGTAACTTGAAGGCCATAATCCACTCCCCTCCCTACCAGCCATACTACCTAGCTTCATAAACCCCTCATAGAAACCTAGAAAACTCTTTTGCTTGCTTACTGGAAGAAGGGAGGAGACTTAGCTCCTACTTCTTAAGGTCTTTATGACATGAAGGTATACAGTATAAACAACTCACATGCAGCAAAGCTCTCATTTGAGGAGTCTAAAGTTGCAATATTCTTCAGAAATAAATACATGAGTCAGCATATTCAACCCAAAACCAGTCCTCAGGCTAGTTAGCACTTGAAAAACTACAAGAGAATTGATCACAGAGTTTTGTCATTCCCTAACTCTGTCTTCCATACACCCTTTCCTCAGATATTTATATAAATTGATAAAATCCCTTCAAGCCTTATCTACTCCAGGCTGAGCATGTCTCTCAGCATTTCCTCATAGGAGAGATGCTCCAGTTCCTTAAAAATCTTAGTGGCCTTTTCCTGGGCTCTCCAGTGTGTCTATCTCTCTGTTGTGCTGAGAAGCCCAGAACTAGTTTCAGTACTCCAGGGTGGGGCGTCACCAGTGCTGAGTAGAGGTGAGGGATCATCACCTTCAACCTGCCCACAGCACTCTTCTTAATGCAGCCCAGGACACTATTGGCCTTTCTGGCTGAAAGGGCATACTTCTGGCTTATGTTCAATTTGTGAGTCCATCAGGACCATGGATCCTTTTCTGTATAATGTTCGTGTTACTTTCAAGTAGATGATGCAGTTGCAATTGAGACTGTGTTCCTTAAGTATCTCTTCTTCATTCAAATTGCTGTTCTTGTTGCAGTTGCTTATTACACTTGCATTATCTTTGCAGAATTATCAGACTCTCTGATAAATGAATCCTCTAAGAAACTGACAATATGGAGCTTTTAGTTTTAGGTCCAATGATTGTGTTATTTTGCAATTGGAAAGCTATGTGGAGTATTTTTAATTTTTATTTTAATTTTGATTTTTAAACTTAAACAGCATTTGTCCACTCCCTGAAATTCAGAGAGCTCTCAGCCTTCTTATAGTCACCTCATTCTTCTAAAGAGTAAGTCACTTCCCTTAAGTCTGATGCACTTTCATACAAAAGAACTAGTTGCCTGGACTCATGTGGAGTCTACTGTATGCCTCTTAACAACCATTCTTGCAATGCTTCTAACTGTGAAAGGTAAACCAAGTGTACTCCTGTATTAATTGTGTGTTACTTTAATCCTTCCTAATGTTGGTACCCATTGCAGTCTCTATGCTGCAAGCTTCAGTAATGTTTGGTAAGAACTTGGCTTTTTGTGGCCACTACAATAACACATAAATGAATTGCTGAAATGAGTCACAGATCTTTCCTCCGTGCTCTGCTGAGCCACTACACCTCCAGTCTCCAAGTAACTCATAAAGTTCTTATTTCTGCATATTTCAGGGACATTTCTTCAAAGACTCAGTGAGGAGATAATTTACGTTGACTGACACTAGATACAGGGACAGAAGGCTGCTCATCCTCTCTCGTGAAGAACCACTTCTCCGCAAAAGAGGAGAGGGCAAAATTATGCTTTCAGGTGTAGTCATCACACTCACACTGTCTCTCTCTGCCTTTCCATGGGAAGAACCTGCTCTAGGGCAGTTCCACATAATCTGACATGCTTTCCAGCCTCTCTTTTTCTTAAAAGCAGCTTATTATTATTTGAAAATAGATTGAACGACAGAAACTATACAGCTTTAGTTACTTGACTTGAGGTACTGACAGGCCAACTAATCTTGACCAAACTTATGCTGAAGTTTCTGTTACAATCTCCTAGCCACTCCTCACCTTCTGCCACAGCCAACAAAGAACAGTCTGCAGAAGAAGAGCCGGCTGACCGCTCAGGCCTTTCAATGCAGAGTGGGATTCCATAGAGTAAAAATACCATCATAATAGCAAGAAATAAGTGGCCAGTCTTTGCCCTAGGCTAGTTAAGGCCCTAACAAACCTTCTACCTGTCAGTGGTGGTGTTGCTGTTGTCTTCAGCAAAGGAGAGAGCTGAAATGGTGAACCCCTCACTAGTTCTTGTCTGTCCTACTCTTTAGTTACTTTAAATAGCTAGTGGCAGGATGATTGTATCCCTACCTTATCTGCCCAAGGTCCAAGGTCCTAACTCAATTAAGAATCCGTCACTCTTCTCTTCATTCTTGTGTATTGTCATCCTAACCTAAATGTAACTAGCCTAAAATCCCTCTAACTAATGAGTGTCACAAGAGGAGGAATTTACTGAGGTCCCATTTGAGAGGTATTAACACCTCCTTGTATTTAGATAGGATGAATAATAGATAATGAGGCAGCACAGTCACCACTAGAGAGAGCTCTGATACTAGAATTATGATCAAGCCCTATTTTATTTAAGTTCTATTGCAGAGTTCAGGGGCAGTTGTTCTAATGGATGGAGTGTCAAAAAGGGAAAAGCAATACAAAAGAGCAGGAACTGCAGTGTGTTAGGGAACATTTTAGACTCAATATTATTGGACTGTGATTGGTCTACAGAAAGGGAAGAGAGTGTTTTTCTAGTTTGGACTCTTTCCACTTTAATTCAGCAGTTTTTTGACACTCCACTTGCAATACTTATTGCTGCTCAGCTTCTCTGCTTCATGGTTTATGACTTCATATTGCTTTCAAGAGAATATAGAATGAAAATAGAATACTGGAATTTGGGGGGAAAAATGATTTATGAATCACTCCATTTATTGGTGGCTTATACTTCAATAAAATTTATGCAATTTTCAGAACCTGGTACATCTATGTATTTTTACTATATAAATGGAAAGTGTCTTTGAGCAGGGAAGGTATGTGTATTCTTTTTTCATTAACACCGAAAAATAAATATATGTGGGATACCAACACTATGCAATAATCTTTCTGTCTTCATTGTCATAGTCTTTACTGAATGGGTGATTTGAACATAAAGACAGGGACTAACAAGTTCACTATGAAGACAGGGACTAACAATGCTTGAATAAGTAAGGCCAGGTAGGTAAAGTATAGACAGTCTGTCCATCATGTCATCACTTCATTCATCCACCCTGGCCTTGAAGACTTCCAGCGTTGGGGCATCCACAATTTATCTGGGCAACCTGTTCAGTGCCTCACCACTCTCACAGAAAAGAATTTCTTCCTAATATCTAATCTAAACTCACCCTCTTTCAGTTAAAAGTCAGTTAAAAGTGTCTGTAATAGTTTTTCAGGACTCTGTAAAAGCTAAGAAGATAAGCAGCTAATGTGTATGTCTCAAACATCAATAGCTGGCTGGCTGTGGAGCCGACCAAGGATTGTTGATAATAATATGCCATGGGAAAGAACAAGAAGTGGCTGGAGATGGGGACCATGCAGAGATAGGGCAGCACTTGTCTAGGACAAACATCCTTCTTCTAGATCCTGGAGATGAGCACAACATAGTACAGAACAGGCATGGGCTGCAGGGTGATATCAATATCACCCAAGACCCCCAAAGCTGTTTCCAGAAAGGTCTGAAAGAAACAATTGCTCGTGATAACTAAATTGCATAGAAAGCCAGAAAACCTATCTTAGGGAGGGGAAGCCTATCTATAAAAAGGTAACCCCACCATGGCCTTTTCCTTCCTTCCTTCCTTCCTTCCTTCCTTCCTTCCTTCCTTCCTTCCTTCCTTCCTTCCTTCCTTCCTTCCT
>JAWWLV010000088.1:83578129-83615223 GCA_035041135.1 Platyrinchus mystaceus
TTTGTACAGTCTTGTAATATATTCCCTTCCCCCTATTTTTGAGTCTCGTGTTTTGTCTGAAAAAACCCATCTCACACAGGGTTAAAACTGGGGATGGAGGCCTGAACTCAGAATTAAATTTTTAAAGCTCTCAAACCACCACATGCTTATTACAAATTATTCAAAAGGGCTGGTACTAATTGAAATATTACTGATGCACTTGTAAAATTCTTGTGGTCAAAACTGCATTGAATATCTGAAGAATAGGAACAGAGAAGTATGTCTTGATTCCCAGTTCTGTGCCTTACCTATTAATCAATTTGACTACACTGACAAGAGCTTGTATTGCAGTGTCACATACAGTTCACTGTTGCTTTTCATCCTGAGATGGAACCTCAGTTAGGAGAGGGTTACTTTTCCATTTTGTACACCTTCTTTCTCCCTCCATTTACGCTTTTGTTGTTGTTATTCTTTCGTAGTTTTATTTAATTTTGAAAGCTCCCCATTTCAGCCTCCTTCTTAAAGAGATTTTCAAATAATGTCAATCCATCTCTCCTTATATTATTTGATTTCTCTGCTCTCCGCCTCATGATGCCATTTTGAAATTTAAACCAGGCTTCCTCTTACTTCATTCTGACCACCTTTTTTTTTTTTTTTAATGTTCCCTTGATCTGTGTCATAATATGCACACCTTTTCTCCTCTTCTCTCAGTGTTTTAGTGATTGGTTATAAGCATGAATCTTTGTTTGTTTGTTTGTTTGTTTGTTTTCCACCTGAAGGCAAAAACATGGCTTTGGTTTATTACCTTTAGAAAATAATTTCTTCTCAGTGGTAACATTTTAATTTAGGTTTAGTTAAAAACTCAATGTTGAAATGAGCAATGCAGATCTTATTAGAATATGCCCCAGATATTGATTAAAATTGGACTAACACATTTATGCAAGCAACTTTAAGAATTATTATGTATAAAAACATTAAATAAAATCCTCATTGATTTTGTACAGAAATAGTCTGTTTAGCATAGAGAAGAGAAGGCTCAGGGGCATCTTATCAGTTTATACCAAAACCTGAACAGAGAGCACTAAAAAGACAGAGCCAGGTTCTTTTTAACAGTTCCCAGTGACAGGACCAGAGACAACTGTCACAAACTGAAACACAGGATGTTTCCTTTGGACATCAGAAAACGCTTCATCAGCATGAGGGTTACAGAGTATGGGCACAGGTTTCTCAGGGAGGTTGTGGAGTCTCCAGCCTTAGAGAGAAGGAATGGAGTTATTCAAAAGCCATCTGGACAAGGTTCTGGGAAACCTGATCTAGGTGGCCCTGTTTGAGCAGAGGGATTGGACTGGGTGATCTCCAGAGGTCCCTTCCAACCTCAACCATTTGGGAGGGGCAGAGGGGTGACTGCCAAATGATAAGTGTCTAAGAATATCAGTCAGATAATAAAGGCTATGTGTCAGACTTTCTTCCCTTCTTCATATGTATTTTCTAAAATTTCAGACAGTGTTGCCATTTCATGGTATTTCTGTCTGTCAAAAAAAAAAATTGATGATAACTCTAGTGAATAAAAATGTCAATAAAAGTAGATTATGTTTTACTTGTGATTTGCTGGAATTTCTAAACAGTGAAATTACTTCACTTACTATTCCCCCATGGAATTGTTGAATGTCATGTGTGTAGTCCTTAAATTACTGGTATAGAAGACTCACATTTTGCAGCAATTGGAGTTACAGCTATGTGTGGATAATGCATATATAAAGGAAAGGCTATCAATCATTACCCTACTTTGGCACAGATTTTAAACATTAGTCCTTCCCCTTTTTGTTCATTGGAATACTTATTTTCTAAGACTGATATTTTTGAGGAGGCATGAATAGGGATTTTCTGAGGCTGGGCGATATATGTGAAGAGTTTTTACCTCTCATTGATTCCAACACTGAATCCCCATCTGAGGGATGTGGAATTATCTGTGTATGGTGTGCAAATACACATGTACAACATGCTGTTGTGTTAAATCAAATTTAGTACATCATTCACAGCTATTACTGTATCCGTTTCCAATCCCTAGAGGAAAGATATGTGTCTGTATAGCTAGTCATCCATAATCCTTCAGATTAGGAGTTATGAAAAGATGTTTTGGTAATCTATGTAAATTTTTTTATTTTATATTTAATATATTTTTATTTAATACTGTAATAAAAATACTGTTATAAAATAATCTATAAATAAAATTTATTTCAAATGTTTTTCCTATGAAAAAATATGCTTAGTTTTAGATTTATAAAATCCTGTTTTATTCCCTATGCCCCTGTCTCAATTTCCTCAATAACTACAGTTAATCAAGAGAATCATATTGAAAGGAAATAATAAAGGACAATAATTTCAGTTATGAATCTTACTCATCATGTGACCATAAGAGTTATAATCTGAAATGAAACACCTCTAATTAGTTGTTTATAAAATCATTGAAAATATGGTATTCTCAAACAACTTTCAAACTCCTGCACAAACACACTTCTATTGAAGACATTTTCTTGTATAATAAACACTGGTGATTTTATAGCTGTTATTTAATTTTCTTTGGCAAGATGCTATCAATGAAAAAAGATCACTGCTTCAGAATTTTACCTGCAGTTTCTTATGTAAGTATCACCACTATCATATGCAAGCACTAAAGTCTGTGACGGTTTTCGTCATCATGATATTCCTTCCTAGGAAAGGAAGGTTTTCCTCTTGCTACTAAGGAGATAATCTTAGAACTTGAGACCTGTACTGTGAGCACAGTTCAGTATCCTAACCATGACAGAGGTATTCAAAGTACCCCGGGATGTCTGGCACATCTTCCTAGAGTTGAACAGTGAGATGCACAAGCTACAGGAGACAAACGCAGTATCAGCCAGATCCCAAGTGGGATACTGCAGGTCATCACAAGATACTTATATCTGGGTAAACAAATTGAGTTCTAAATATGACTCAGTGATATAGAAGCAATTATATTAAAAAATATCTCAATTCTGACTCTAGTCAATAGGTTATTCATTTCTGAAATATATGTTTTTAGAGATAATTCTGCCACTGTAAATAGTCTTGAAGAAGTCATTGTTTTTAGGATTATTAATATGATGTACTAAATTAACAAGGAAAGTATGGTGGAACAGTTTTTTTCCATTTTTTTTGCAGAATTTGGAGGCTTAGGGGTTAAATCTATTGTTATGTGAAAACAGCTTTCAAGATCCCCATGCAAATACTTTCCTCATAAATACATATTTGCAAAAGAGTTTGGAACACTATCTCTTTCATCAAACATTATTCTCCTGAATATTCACGGAAAGCAAACAAAAGGAGTTGCAAATACTTGCAAGAACAGATTTACTACATGTAGCTGAACAAGTATTAGTGAATATGGGGCATTTTTTCAGTAATCTTGAAGATACTGAGCATTTCCAGGATAACTAGATGACTCTGCTAGGCATCTCTCACCTTCCTTCTCCCCTAAAAAATTCCAGCACATCTACCTCTCTACTTCTCTGTTCAAGTTGTCTTTCAAAGATAAACAATATATGGACAGAGTAATAACAGAAGGCTTCTTGCTTCTCACGAGGGATGTGATCAGGATACACATTTCAAAAGCTAGATATGTGTTCCAAGGTTCGGACATCTTGTCTAATATATGAACCCCACAAATTAGAGAAAGTGATGAAACTCAAACACCTGATGTCTCAATGAATCTAGACACTATGGACAGCCTGCTCCTAAGAGATCTCCCACACTCCTTAGATTTCATGTTTGCAGCTTGCATCTCTTGTCACGTACGAACCTGTAAGACCAGCCTTAATTCTGGTCTGCAGAGTACATACTTTTTATGCAAACCAGCTGTTTCTCCTTGCATTTTATTCAAAAGGACTGGAAATATATAAAAAAAAACCCCAACAACCAACCAACCAAACAAAAAACCCCTGCACTTATCAATATTTCAATATTTGTTTGTTTCATAGGGGTTTTTTCTGTACTTTGGTAGGGCTTGTCTTCCCCCTCCCACCACCCCCATGTTCTGTCTTCAGCAGAAAAGCCTTGATTTTCTAAAGCTTCACTTTGGAATTATGCCACTTCTAGCATATATATATTTCTAAAATATCAGTTTTCCCTCTGAGGTAAACCTGAACTGTTCATGGACATCTCAAAAATAAATCCTTAGCAAGCAAGGAGAAACTTGTAACCTTTCTAATACATGCACTTCAGAAGATGTCCAAAAATTCTCTTACAGAAATGTGCTTCACCTGTAGGTCATTGGATAATATTCCCTGGTTTGTGTTGTATCAATTTGGGTGTGATAACATTTACTCAGAATCTAAAACCATTTCTTTGCTAATCTTTGCAGAGGAGTCCAGGAAAACATTAAATACTACATGTCATTAAAGTGTTTCCTGAAGCGACATTACGTCCATACTATGACTCTAAAGTCCCTTGGCAATGATATTTAAGATGTCCTGACTAAGGATTCCCAAATACCTTTCAGGATGGCATGAACAATCACAAACCTTTAAAGATATTTTCATTTGACTTCTGATCTATATTTAGTAGGTTTAAAAATAGCGCTAATAGGTATGACAGCGAGCTTTCTCTAATTATGCTTTTGCAACAATCCAGCATATTCCAGTGTCAATCAGTTGCTCATTTAAACCTGGTGGTAAATCCATTCCTAATATTGCCCATAATAATTGCTGTACTTCCATGGAGAAACATTTTTACTGGTTTTAGCAGAGCTTTGCAATATATACTTATAAAAATCTAGGAAAACATTGTAGACATTTAAATTGGTGTTTTACAATCTAAAGTAAAAGATACTTAGTGCAGATATTTGACAAAGGACCCATTAAATAAATCAATCATTTATCTGTGTCAGAGCTGCATATATGTATTCATAGATATATGTGCCTGCTCAGATGTATCAGAAGGATTTGATACACTGTGATTCAATTATCCACCTCTAAATGTATGAATGATATTGCCACTCAGGTCAGAAACCTAACTTTGGTGGACTGCCTAGTTAAGCCAGCCATCTTTGGGGTTAATGTCTGATAATTAGGACTGTGGTAGGCTGGTCTACCTCAATAAATACCACCCAAATGAGAGACAAGCCAGCCCTGTTTCACAGAGGGGAACATAACAAGCATTCTCCAGGCTCAGCCTGGTACTGTGAATTGTTGAATTTGATGCCTGAGTCAGAAATAGTAAATAAGCAAGCAGAAAGCAGCATGAGAGAAGATTTTAAGGGGCAGGGTGCTTCAGCAGTCAGGGCAATATGATTGCTTATTCCACCAGGATGGGAGATACTTACTTTTTCTTTAATTTCTCTTGAGAGACGAGAGAATCTCTTTATCAGGACTGAAGACTGACCTGTTGGACTCCGATAATTTTACAGGCTATCAAGGAAGCTAAAAGGAATAGTATGATGGAGGGCAAGAAGTCTAAAGGAAGTGAGACTTCATGAAAAGTAAAGAGGGCCCAAGGGATATCTTGACAAAAAGTAGATATGTAATTAAAAGGTATTACATAAATAAAGTAATTTGGGAATAAGGGAGTGTTTGAATACTACAGGGAAAGGGCATGGACAGAGCAGATAAGTGACTGAAGACAAAAGGGGCAAACTGGTGTGGGAGGAAAATGCAAGAATCTGAGGAACTGCTTGCGTTCCTCTTGGAAAACAAAATTTTTTTGTGTTGTGGATTTGTTTTGTCTTTGGGGCTTTTAAATTATTTATTGCTCACAAAGACAATGGCAAAATGTTTCTTTTAGAAGCTCTGTTCAATGTTAACTGGGTTCTCAAAGCAGATTCTGTAAAGGTCCTAAAAAGGCAGCTAATGCAATGATAAAAATATGGGGATGTGACAGGATAATATTAACATTGCTCTTACAGGGTAATTACCTTTGAATCTTCTGCTTTTTTCCTCATTGCATGTCAGAAAGGTGTACTATAATCACTAATGTGCTTTTAGCTTGTTTTTTAATAAAAAACCCTCTTAAACAATCAAATGACTGTGAGCCACCACAGATGGGTTTCTGTTCACCTATGCTGTCCCTAAGGATAGTTTTCCAAGAATCTCATCCACTAATTCTTTGAAAAGATGAAAGTTTTCTATTCCAAAGTTCAGGGTCCTGACTTTGCTCCTCGAGAGGCCCACGCTCTTTGGGACAGGATTTCATGGGGGAACAAAGAGGTTGCCTACAACTTCAGATCCTTACCTATTAGCACACGTGCTGGCACATGCAACCAGTATAATTGTATCAATAGCTGAAAGTGAATGAGCACTTGCAAACATGGGCAGACACACACTAAAGGGAGGCACGTGAAATGTGAGCAGACTTTTATTCTTACTCTGAGACAAAATAAACCGCATAGAAGAAGTGAAACTGACGATGACTATCAGGTTCATTCCTGTGTTTAATTGATTTTTGTTTTAAACCTTTTTTCAATGAACAGTATTTTCTTCAACTGTTTGAAAACGTGGTTTGGCCTAATTTAATTTTTATATCGAAGTGGTAAGTAGCCATATAAAAATTTTGAGTACATAATATTTTACCTACTTAAAGGTGCTTAACAATTATTAAATCATCCACAATTATGAAAACCCACTGATTTTTAAAAGACACATGAAAGCATCCTCTTCTTTTTGTTAAATATCCATTATAGGAGTGCAAACTTCCAAAAGACGTATTTAAGAGTTATAAGTAATATTGACTTTTAATATCTAGTGTTTATCCTCTGCAAATAGATGATTTAACAGTTGTATTGAACCACAAAGATTGTGTTTGAGCTGTTTACAAGTACTAATATACAAATCAGTAGCATGCCAGTAATTTTAACTTTCTCTAAGTATCACTTACCTAGACTCAGATTTTAAGTATAAATTTTGTACTGCAAATGCATCTGTAAAAGCCACTTGCTGAATAAAACCCCATTCTTAACTCTGTTTTGGAGAGGCTGTAATAAACAAAGAGAGAAAGATTACCAACTGGTATTTGACTGCTCTGGACTAAACCAAAATAATAATTCAATGAGAAAATTGATTAAAAAGAACAGGAATTAACAACTCTTAGTTCCTGTACTTCATTCCAATTCTGATATTGTTGAGATTATTAGGTCATGCAATTAAGGCTCTTAGTAAGGATGCAAATTAAATATTTGTTCTTGGAGAAGGACTGACTTTGTTATAAAAAGCCTGGGTAGCTGCAGAAATAGTCTGCATGGCAAATTGCTCTGGAAACTCCAGTATAAAAATGTAAGCTCTTTAGCAATGTTTTAGGCAAGCTTACAAGAAGTCATTGAAGTTTCCAACTCTACTCGGTCTACATATCTAAAAATTTACATGGATTTCCTCAAATTAACACTTTATAACAAAAAAGAATATTATTTTTTAAATCTTCAACTAGTTGTAGTTAAGCCAGACTTCATGTCTGTTATTTGCCCAGTCTCAGACAGGTTAGTGCATGGTGTGCAAGTTTGTAAAAATGTTATCCTGCAGCCACACAATTAAAAGAGAAAAAAAAAAAACTTTTCCAGTTAAAATGATTTCTTCATGTTTTTTTGTTAATGGATCATATATTGTCTGCATCTCACTGATTAGGTTCACACAGAAGATACAACCATGGTGAAAGGAGTTTGGAAGAACAGAAAAATATTTAATTTATTCTAAAAGCAAATCACTGTTTTGTCTTTCATCAGAAGCCATCCTATTGACACTCGCATCTTATTACAAATATGTCCCTAACACTTATGGATTCTTATTTTAAATAGCACTAATTATCAATAGATGATAATAGCAAATTGTTAGTCTCAGTGAACAGCTCAGCTCAACAAATGAGGTTCATGCTGCACTGAGTGATCAAAGGTTGCAAAATCAAGAGCAGGTACCACAAGACCAGAGGGTAAAGTACATTTCTGAATTTTCTTGATCTATGTGTGGTTTAAATCAGACATTGAAATTAGTTTTTGTTTTAAACATTATTAGGAAGGACTGTAGACATCTCTGGCATACTATTAATTTTTTTTCCCCTGAAGCACAGATGAGAGCTATTGCTTAATAAAACCAGAAGCATTTTTGCACATATTGAACCACAGTGATTACAGAATTTCTGAAAATATAAGTTTTGTACTGTTAATGAGCTTTATGAACCAGGCTTTTCACCATGGAAACCCACAAATTTCTTCACTTAGGTCCTGTGTTAAATTAACCAGACTGCCTTCTGTTATTTAATGTCATGGTTTAATCCCAGACAGCATCTAAGCCCCACGAGTCACTCTCTCACTTCCTCACAGTGGGATGAGGAAGAGAATTAGAAGAGTTAAAGTGAGAAAATCTGTGGATTGCAGTAAAGTTTAATAGGTAAAGCAAAAGTTGCACACACTAGTAAAGCAGAACAAGGAATTAATTCACCACTTCCTGTGGTCAGGCAGGTGTTCCCCAGGAAAGCAGGGCTCCATCACGTCTAATGGTAATTTGGGAAGACAAATACAAGCACTCCAAATTCCCCCCTGCCCCCTTTCCTGCTTTCCTCGTTTTTTCCCCTGCTTTATACACTGACACCATATTGTGTGGAAGATCCCTTGGGTCAGTTGGGTTCACCTGTCCCAGCTGTGTCCCCTCCCAACTTTTTGTGCATCCCCAGCCTTCTCAATGCTGGGGTGGGGTAGGTTTGGGCGAGGAGCAGAAAGGGTTTTGATGCTGTGTAAGCACTGCTCAGCAGTGACAAACACATCCCTATGTTATCAACACTGTTTTCAGCACAAATCCAAAACATGGTTCCATACCAGATACTGGGAAGAAAACTAACTCTACCCCCAGCTGAAACAAACACAATGATTTAGTTACAAAATTAAACTAAAAACAGTGGCTACTTTAGATGTCCAATGCATATAATACTTCAGATGATAATATTTCAAATAGTCAAGATTTTATACACTCAGTTACCATATGAGGAGGAAAACAATCCACAGTAACTGAATTTGCTAAGATTGGCACTAATCTATTTTCAATACTTTGAAAGGAGGTTGTAAATCTTTGGTGGGGGTTAATAAGATCATGAAAATTAATGATTCTGAAGCCCCTAAATTCTGCAATATCTATTCTGAGATATTTCACAAGTTATCAACTTTTAAACAGAATCTGATAAACATTTTATGAAATCAGACCATTTAATGTGCTTTGAGGAGGGAACTATAGAGCATAGGCCCCTGTGAAAATCTTGGCCAGAGGATTCTGCACATCAAAGTGATGAGATCTCCTAAAAATGAGAGATCATGTGGCACTGACCTCTGAGATTATGTATGGGCTTTGTGTGTCAAAATCCTAGTAGTATGAGGGCTACAGGGGTGGCCTCTGAGAAGCTGCCAGAAATTTCCCCCATGTCCAACAGAGACAAAGCCAGCCAGCTCCAAGAGGGACCCACCAATGGCCAAGGCTGACCTGATCTTCAATGGTAGTAATGCCAAATAATGTATTTAAGAAGGAAAACAGTTATCAGACAAGGGCAGTTGTGGCTAGAGAAGAGAGGATTGAGAATACGTGAGAAAAATAGCCCTGCAGACGCCAATGTCAGTGAGGAAGGAGGGAGAGGAGGTGCTCCAGGTGTTAGAGCAGAGTTTCCCCTGCAGCCCATGAAGGTCCATGGTGGAGCAGAGATCCACCTGCAGCCTGTGGAGGAGCCCATGCCAGAAAAGATGGATGCTGAAAGAGTCTGTGACACAGTGGGAAGCCTGCACTTGGACAGGCTCTGGCAGGACCTCTCTACCTATGAAGAGAGGAGCCCATGTTAGAGCAGGTTTAGTTAGAACTTCTGACCTCTGGGGGATCCACCTGAGCAGCCTATTCTTGAAGAACTGCAGCCCTTGGAAAGGGACCCACACTGAAGCAATTTGTGAAGAATTGCAGCCTGTGGGAAGGACTCAGGCTGGAGAAATTCATGCAGGACAGTCTCCCACTGGAGGGACCCCAGGCTGGAGCAGTGGAAGGACTCCAGTCCCTGAGGAGGAAGTAGCAGCAGAAACAACATGTGATGACTGTAATCCCCATTCTCCATCTCCCTTAACCACTGCAGGGGAGGAGGAAGAGAATCAGGAATAAAATTGAAGCCAAGATGGAAGAAGGGGTAGGGGAAAAGTGTTTTTATTATTTGTTTTACTTCTCATTACCCTACTCTGATTTTGATTGGTAATAGACTCAGTTAATCTCCCCCAAGTCAAGTTTGTTTTGCCTGTGATGGTAGCTGGTGAGTGATCTCTCCTTGCCCTTGCACTGACCCACAATCCTTTTGTTATATTTTCTCTCCGCTGTCCATTTGAGGAGGGGAGTTGTAGAGCAATAGAATTCAGCCCAGGCCAAACCACCACTGGTGGACAATCTTATACGTTTTTAGAAGAAACCTAGGTACAAAATTAATCAAATACTGGCTTTTTTCCCTTTTGGAAAAGTAAATAAATTAAGTGGAGATGGGGATAATATTCACAGCCTACTGTAGCACTTATTTTTATTCTAGGAGACCAGTACAATGACCTGGGTGATGAATTAGGAGGAGGATTTGATTTCAAGGGTAGGAAGGTAGACTAACTAGGCAAGTGCACAGACTATTCTCCTCAGAGAGCAAATTGGAGAAATTCATCACAGGTCTTCCCAAGAGAGCAACTAATGAGAACTCTTCTACAGTAAGAGCATACTGTGCTGTCCTACATGGGTTTAGTTGTTTTTTTTCCCCCACCAGTAATAGATTCTACTTTGCTCATTCATCAATATCTTAACTTTACACTAATATGATAGCACAGGATAATCTGAAATACTTCTTTCTTCAGTATCTCCAGGCAGTTTGATGTCAAAAGAACTCACATTTTATTATAATGACCAATGTAATTATAGGGATAGAATTGCATGGAAAATGGAAAGCTCACAAAACACTGTGTAATTTTATTTGTTCTTATTTTTGTTAGTGTCAGTTAACAAAACTGAGCATAAACTAAGTCAAAACCCATGAATATATTTAGGTCTTGTGCAACAGATAATTTTGCGGATTTTTTCTTCTTCCCTATATTTATACCTTAAAACCACAGATCTATATCCAAATATGGATTTTAGCTTAAAGTCCATGGGCCAAGACTAATATTTATCCAGCCTTCGTATATCTTCTAAGAGAAGACGTTACCTGTTATTCATTTAATACTTATCTTTCCATGGTGATACTTAGAAACTAATTACTTGTGCCAGAAAGTACCTTGTAAGTTTGGTAGTTTGAAATGTGCTTGTACATGGATAGAAGGTTAGCCTGTTATGGCAGATGAGAAGAAAGCAGTTAACTTTTGGGAGTTATGAAGGGCTTAATTCTTTAATTAAGCAGTATTTTGTAGATGCAGTAAATTGATTGCTTGTTACTTTACTGCATATTGCATACAGCTTTAGATGCACTGCATTTCATTTATACAGTTATAAGTTATATGAATATCTTAATCCACAGACTCTCTCAAGTTTTGCCTTTCAAACATGAAGAGCATCTGTTGTAAGAATCGTCAATGCACATTGCCTTTTGAAGGACTAACACCACGGTATTCTGTTCAAAGGAAACTTTGATTCGTTGGTTAAAGATTTGACAGTAGGTATTTAAAGTGTGAGTGATATTGCATGATCCCCTAATTTTTGAAAGTGTGCACGTGATCATGAGAAAGACACAGCTATTGAAAGTGCTTTACTAAGCCAAACAACATCTGGTACATCTGCTCAAAAAAGGACACTTAGGATGAATATGATGCTCACAACTCCCCTGATTTTTTCAAGGATTATACATGAACAACTGTATAGCGCTGGGACACAGAAAAGTAGCAGCATGATTTTCAATCAGTAGTCTGAAACTCCCTGAATGACAATTCAAAATGATTGAAGAAAGGCAATCATAGAAAAGCAAATTCACAGATATTACACTGCAATATGTGTGTAAAAAGTTTCCAAAGGGCTTTGTGGAGTCTGGGACTGAGATTTTTTTATTTGGCTGTTTTTTGGTGCTTTTTTAAATCCCCAAATTAAAAGATTCAAAATACCACTGAGCTAAGGTAGATAAAAGCCTGTAACACCAGCAACTCATTGAATAGGGGAGGTTTAATAATGACTTGTGAAAGTACAGGAAATAATTGTATGATAGTAAGTATGCTTCTTAGCATGGTAAATTGGAAGTTACTCATTCTCAGTTTAGATCAGCACAATCAGTTAAAAATAAACTCTCAGGAAACAACTTATACCACTAGCTGAATAAAGGGGACATGGTATCATTCCCGGAAGGCATTATTGTCTATTAGTTGTCACTTCATTCATAATACCCTATATAGAGGTAGCCCTTGACATAAGAGCACAGAATGTGCCATCATCTGAACTTTAGGGATATATTTCAATACCAGGAATAACATCAGAGAAACTTTCAAGAAAGCTGAATTTTCAGTGTATCTTAAATCAGTGCAGTTCACAAAACCAACAGAGTTGCATTGAGTTATACCACCAAAGTAACCTGTCTCTCACTTAAGAACAACTTATAGTACCAACATATATTTCACTGTCCTTGACGGCTGTGTGTGCACATGCATGTGTATTTTTTTACTATTACTTCTGACTGTTTATAAAATGGGTTTCTGCCTGTATGGCAGATACTTTTGGTTTTTTTTTCATTGATATCTTCAAAAAATAAAGGTGTTCTCAATTAATAGATTTATTATTATAGCAAACCCACAATTTCTTATTTCAGCAAGTAATTTCAAATGTATATTGTACTTTATAATGCCTGACATCTTTATGGAAAAATCAAGACATTTCTTAGTCATATGGAAGCTTTTCACAGATTACATAGTTGTTTATGAAAGACTGAATGATGACTAAACAGACTGCAATCTTGAGTCAGTTGTGAACAAATGCCCCTGAAGGGTGCTAAGAGGCACCATACGGTGGGAAGGTGTTGTCTTTCACAATGTAAACCAAGATTCAGCTGCACTTGGATTAAGGTGTGTTGTACAATAGCCATTTCCCATCACTGTCTTATCAGGTTCTGTATTAGGTAGCCTATAACATGGGGCTACACATTTCTTAATAACTATCCTCCCCATGTGTACACAACATAAATTCCATCCCCGAGTCACAATTTCATCGGGTCTTAAAAATACCAGTACAGCCATTATAAGGGTCAGAGCTAGTAATCCTGATTTCTTAAAAAAAATCCATCTGGAATAATCAAGAATTTCATTGCAGTTTCAGCTGGATGAGACTTATTTTTGTATCTAAAAGCATGATGACAGGTGCTACTTAGCAGGTGGGAGGGTGCTTCTCTAAGACACATGTAGATCCCAGGGTAGAATTTCATGAACCATTCATTCAACAATGGTGTCAATTTAAGCATTCTGAACCTTTGCTCCTTCCCACTTATTCCTATTGGCATACTATCTACTCAGTTGTGCTTGTAGATGTTGTGGAATGGGAATCACATCCAATTTACAAGTAAGACAGTGATTTTCTATTAAGGTTATTTTTCATCTCTGTTATTTACTAACTCAGGTTCACTATGTGATTCATGAATATTTAAAGCTCTGCACATGAAGGGATAACATGGAAATAAGGCACAGATGTGAATTCCAAAGCTGTTTGAACAAATAGTGCTAAAAAAAAAAAAAAAAAAAAAAAAAAAAAAAAAAAAAAAAGATTTCATGGTACTACAAGGAGTGGTGTAGTAGACACTTTCAATTATAATTTTTTTATTAAGACTCAGGCTTTCAGTCACTTTTCTAAATATGGTTAAAGGAGTAATGTTATTGCAAATGCAATTCAGCTATGATACATGATCTTCTTCTGAGACTAGAAAGAGGTTTTAAATAATCAAATAGACGGTTAGAATTTTCTAGCAACTTCAAATGACTTAATAAAAAATATACTCTGTGACCTTGTCACAAATAATGCCAAACATTTATAGTGTCACAGATTTCAATAGGAATGCTGATAGTAGTAAAGATCTGCAACCATGTTCACATTACAGAATTGGTACTGTACTGTTTTTTTACAAAAAATTTCTTTCTAAAAATATAAATATAGGAAATTTTAGTTGTCTGTCTTATTATTCAGAACTGGCACAGGCAAATTTCAAATACACAAAGATCTTTTCCTTGTAAATATCTCTGCTAATGAGGAAAATTTTAAGGAGAAAATAAAATCAATAAATTAACCTGTATTAAGGTTTTACTTTTTTTTTTTTTTTTCTTCCCCCAGAGGACAATGGCTATTTAGTGTTTTTCATATAGTCAAGTAATTTTCTCTCCTTGCAGACTGTGACCCCCTTTTATAAAGTATTTTATTTGCAGACCACCCTGGTTCCCTTCCCAGTTGAATATGGTCATAAACAAATACTTTCATAACAAATTTACATGTGCATGCAGCAGCAGAAAACCTTCACCTATATTTTATTTCATGCATGCCTTAGCCTGTATTCTTAAAGTCCATCTTTAAAATAAGTTCTTTAAGTTAAAATCAAGGCATAACATTTTCTCACTTGGCCTTTGATAATTAGGTTGTCAAGGACAAATAAAGAATGACACTGTCCACCACTTGCTGCTAATCATGCTTTACAATATAACTAAGGAGAAATTACCTAGCCTTATCATACACGATAGTGTAACTCCTTCATGTTCCAAAAAGTAGCAAGAAAAATGAAACTCAGTAATTGTAGACTTAAAATTGTAGAAGCTCTACAAGATAACTTTCTTTCCTCTCTCAGTCAACAAAAGTAAATGTGTGGCAAATGACACAGCTTCTTTTAATTGCTAACTGGACATGGCTTCATTACAGGTATTGTAAAATTAACATGTCTTCAACTGGTCCCTTGTTCTTGGCAGAGTTGCAGAATATGGAAGTGTACTAACCAGAACTTCCCAAATCCTTCACGACGTTGCAACCTCATTCCCAGAAGAACTGTCTCCAGGACACTCTACAAAAGCAAAGCAAATCCATCATCAGGGCTATAGTGTGGCTTGTTGAATTGTGGTTTGTTGAATGGATCTGCTGTGGGTACCATTTCTTTACTGAGCCCTTGTTCCTCTTTTTTAAAGCTGTGTATTGACACTACAAACATTTGCATAATATATTATTTTAGAAGGATCAAGAATTGCTTTCTGTGGGCCCTGGCCTGTCTTCCTGTTCCCATTTCATTAGGGCTGCCCTCATGGTTAAATTTTCAGTTCTGGCCATGGTACATAGATCACTGTTGCCTACAGAAAAATTCTAAGTCCTGGTTCTGTGAATTTCATCTGGTCAGCCTGGCTCTGCAGCTGGTGATATATCAGAAAGCTATTTCATATATTGCCTTAAGCAAGAAGGTGTGGCATGGTTTGATGACCCTGGTGCATGTTTGCTCTCAAGTACTAAGTACTGAAAAAGGACATAGGTTTTGAAGTTCTTCTCTGAGGAAGTCACAATGAACAATTAACATTTACCACAGTCTATAAAGCAAGATATAAAATTTTGATTCATCTCTCACACAGAAGGCACACTGGTGAATGTGGCAGCTCTTTTCCAGATGAGACAACTCAAAATTAGATTACATTGAACAGTTACTTTACTTTAATCTACTAAGTCCTATCTATAGCCTTCAAGCCCTGCTCCATAAAAAATTAAAAACTTTTCTCTCTCTTTCTTTTTTCTCTTTTTTCTCTTTTTTCTCTTTCTTTTTATCTTTCTTTTTCTCTTTCTCTTTCTCTCTTTCCCCTTGCCTTGCTTTGCCTTGCCTTGCCTTGCCTTGCCTTCCCAAACCTTCCCAAACCTTCCCAAACCTTCTCAAAACTTCCCAAACCTTTCCTTCCTTTTTCTCCATAGGATCAACTCTGATTATTTTGCTTTATGTGATGTGAACAGTTATTTTTGGAGAGAGAACTTGTTTGGGAGAAGAATCCTGCTGATGTGACATTATTTGGCAGGTAAGAAGCCTCCCCTCTTCCCTGGTTACAGACCAAGTGCCAGAAAAATACACAAATCCATTTTTTCCCATGGCATTTGATAGGATATAATGCTTTTGCACAACTCTTATTGGGACAGTGATTCTTACAGCAGACTAAAACCTCACACACACAGCAGCAGTAAGGGCAGTGACCAGCGTGTCCTGTCATCACCTATATATTGTGTAGAAATTATAATGTCCCAACTTGTGATAAGAGCAAATCCATATCCTGACAGGTCTGAATGAGGCCAGAGTTTCAAATGACAGACAGTAGAGCAAGGTCATGAGACAAGCCACCTCTATCAAAGAAATAATAGTTATTGCTTAAGATATCTTTGGCCTCAGGTCTTGTGACTCCTGGACTTTATTACAATTTTACTAATTCATGATGAAGTGGTAAAAATGGACTTTTCAGCAATTGAGCTGTTTTATACAGGACCCTTACACAGAGCATCCATATTCACCACACTTTGTTTCCTAGATCACCGTTTTGGATGATAAACCCTGTTGGCAAAGGTGAACAGAAATGGAGATATTACAGTGATATCTCTTAAACTGTCAGGAGTCATGAGGTCAGTACTCAGCTTCTACTTGCAGGGAAAACCTAATATCTGGTGTTTGGGTTTTTGCCTCATCTATACAAATTTGTCAGTTACTGAATATACAAAGAGCCTGAATTAACCCAAGATAAAGATAAAACTGCAGTTCTGAAGAATTTAAAATTCCTAATTTTCACAAGATCAGTGAAGTAAGTACTTACTGTCCTTTTGTTATTTTCAGTATTCCCGAGAAGGACAAGATGTAACTCAAGCTTTTTTGCTTAGAGTTCTCAAATCAGTAATGCAATTGAATCATTTTTCCCCCCCTATAAACCTCTCCCATTTTGCTTTATTTCCAGTCTTCCTAACTCATTGATACACCCCAAGTTTTGAATTTCTTTTTTAAATCTGCGAGAAGGTTTGCAGGGTTAGGTTTCTCTTCTGTGCTTTGCTTTTTGAATTACTGTTGCTATCATAATACTATCAAGTTCTACATTACTCATACTTTATCATTTCCATCATACAAATACACGTGTTCTGAGTGAAAAATTGTCAAACAAATTGCAGTGCACAGGAGTCAGGCCTTTGTCTTAATGATATACAGTCACATCCCTAGCAGCATACCCTTAAAAAGTTTTGTAATTAAATTGTGCAAGCCAGGTTCCTCATTAAAGATCAGTAGCTTGATTACAATGACAAGTTCCATTAACATTTTGGCAATGCCTGATTTTTGGTGCTGCCATTTCATCACTATCACAGAGCTAGCTCACTGTAATGACCACAACTTTCTGTACTATTGACATATAATGTTTTAACCTAAAAGAAGAGCTTTCAGTTGAATAAATCATCTAAGTCCTTATGGAATTTATTTTTAGATAGCTATATTCATTAATTACTGTATTAAAAAGTGAATAACTGTGTTAATGTAGGTTAAAATGAAGGGTTGTATGACCTTTATTCATTAATGAGGAGAAGATTTGCTGATGAAAACCTAAAAAATCTTAACATCGCCTACTCAAAGAAGCCTAGTTTTTAAGAAGGTAAGGACAGAGAAGGTAAGCCTCCTAAGAAAGTCACAGGAGCTGATAACCAGGAGAGTTCTTCCATGCAATGCTTAGTTTCCTTTTATAAAGACTTACTTCTGCATTTTCACTCCTTATGAGAGATTGTGGAAAACGCCTTGGCAGAATGAAGTAGGTTATTTCTTATGGAAGTAACATGGAAAGAGTTCAAGGTTCAAAGTTCTGTTCCTTAATTCATAGAAACATGTGTGTGCAACATCTGGTGTATCACCTTTTCTGTGACTCCTAGCTGCATTCATGGGCTTCAACCTGGTTGTCTCCTTTCATTCAAGGATCCAGGCACAGCATATGATTTCCATGCTAGGGAGAGATTACAGCCATGGAATTGGTCTGCAGAGTCACACTACTGTTTTGCATTTGTGTTAGTTTCACACTGTATTGACAGAGACCCAGAGACTGATGAGTAACAAAAAGCTGGAGACATGCCAGGTTTTTCAGATCACACTGTTTTTCTTTTAGTTTTAGCTAAACTATGCCACGTGTATTTAACAAGAATAAGAGGCTCTGAGATCCAATACATTGATTTTCTATCCAAGTACACAGAACAATCAAAGTTTCTCTTTTTCTGTGTACAGCCCATTAACTGAAAGAATTGTCCATATTTGTATCACTCAATGAAAATGAATGACTATTAAGAAAGTTGTGAAAGACAGTAAATACATACGAGTTTAACAAAATACTGCTTCCCATCTTCCCTCTTTCCTTTTATTTGTTATTTTTAATTCATGCACTTCATGGTTACTGAGGAACTATGATCAATATCACCTGGAGAGTAGTAGGGAAAGAAAATGAAATCAACCCAACCTTCAGAATGACGTCTTGACTTTGCCCTCAAATAGTATATATTATTCCCCACATTGTGAGTGCATGGACTAGGTTTTGAAGAATCACAGCAAAATATTATGAAAAAATAAAAATAGAGAGGGAGCTTTAAGCACTTTCTTTGTTTTCTGTTTAGCCTCAGTAAACTAGACTGATGTGTGGAAGCCAGTAGAATTGCCTACATACATGAGGACAATAAGCAACTAAAAATCTATTTGAAATTTGCCACCCAAACACTGATCCTTTCTCATTTCAGGACCCTACTATGCCAGTGTGGGTGAAAAAATAGACAAACAAACCAAGATTATGGTCTTAATTTTCACTTCATGGGAAGTCCCAACATAAACATCTAAAGAAATACCCAGCAGTTTCCAGCTTCTTTTCACACAGTGTATTAAATTCTTCCTCGATAAACCCCTTGAACTAAAGCAATAATTTTCTTTTTTCTTCATAAACAAATAAATGTCTGGGAGTTCCTCATTTCTTGGATCTTTTTTCAGGACACTTTAAAAGATTGTGTGGGCTTTCTCCAGGCAGCCTGTCCTGAAGATGTGTAAACACAGCCAGTATTGTCATGCTGCCACTTTTCATAGCATTATTGTGAGTCCCAAAACATATGGTGTTTTTCTTAAAGCTTCAACTACCAGTGTAATGAATATTTACTGTTTACTTAGGTTATCAGCCATGGAGATTTTAATATTGAGGCATTTCACAGTCCTTACTTGTGTGAGGCAGAAACCCATCAAATCCTGATTTTTCAAATGAAAAAACAAAGATTAAGAGCTGTAAAGTAACTGAGAAAATCTGATGTACATACCCAGGTTTTTCCAAGCCCTTTAGGCTACTGTCCAAGTCCCTTTTATTCAGCTTTCTTATAAGATTTTCAAGCAAACAGAAGACTAGAATATTTTGACCATCTAAAAGTGACTGAAAAGGTTACATCTAAAATCTTAAGGATCTGAAGAGAAATAAGAAAAAAATATTGTTTCTGCTTTATAACATTTAAACAAATTTAATTCCACTTAGGTCTTGAAGTTAGGAATTCTGTTATATACTCCACCATGATAAAAAGAGGACTTTTTTTAAAAAAACACCTTTCACAGTATTCTTTCTATCATCCCCTTATGAAAGAAGATTTCTTGAACTTCATGACCAGATTATAATGATGCAACCAACCATGGTTATATATCTTACTAAAAGTATAATGACTAGCCTGTAGCATGTTCATTGCTCAGGAGGTTTTAAAGTGACTGACAAGGACATGACAAGACCACTTCTGTCCTCATTCAGGAGAAGCTGACCTTCCAAAAGAATTCCTGGATGAAGGCACTGACCTACCAATACAGTCAGGGCTCCTTACATGTAAAAACGCTCAGTCTCAGCAAAGAAAGGAACCACATGAGGACAGAAAGGAATATTACCTTTAAGAAAAGAGATAAAGTAGTTAAAATAGAAACAACCTTTGACTCGTCAGAATAAGAAGAAAAGTGTCACACCCAGACTAGATCTACAGTACCCCTTCCCAAATAAAGTACGTAAGTACCCTTTGCCATTTTTTCCTACCTTAACATATACAGAGGGAGAAGAGCTTCTCAAGAGCTTGCACAGATTTTGGGACAGAACTGAAACAGTGATACAAAATTGAGTGATCCAAAATGCAATAAACTCAATACAGGCTCTCCCTTTGCTTCCTTTTCCCCTTTCCTTCACAGACCCAGTTACAAAGCCAGCATTTTTGCCCTTCCAAACCAAAGTCAAACAAGGTATGGAAGCATCTTAATTCCAAACTAAATAAATGAGACCATTTGGAGACCTAGCTGTTTGCTGACACAAGTGGTCCATGTTACTTCCTTAAGATATAAACCAGTTTATTTTTCATTCTTTTCTGCTCTTTTACTGAAGCACATTATCTTTGGCAACCTTGGCCCTAACTCATTTGACTGCTAAATGAGAAGGCACATTTCTTAAAGAAAGTAAAAAAATATTATAGCTATTCTTTTTTTCTTCCGTATTTTCAGAGCTACACTATACTGCTGTCCATCCAGAGCTTAATAGCTAAAAGAAATGTATTCTACCTCTTCATTCTCCATCCAAGAGTCCCTTGACAAGCTACTTTAGTTGTCCTGGTCAGTAAGCTTACCTAAGAAGTAATTTTTAGGCCTCTCTTCCATTCAAATAATTCTGACAAACAGCAGCAGCTGAGTAATTTAGATCTTCTAGAGCATACTCTAAGGTTTCCTTTTCAGGGAGATGAAATTACAGCATTTTATATCTTTGTTTCTCACCCTTTTTTTTTTCTCCCTGCATTCAAAGAAAAGAACCTGGCTACCTACAACTAGTGGGCAAAATACTAAAGAAAGCAGGATACTAATTACAGTGGCAGTGGAGAAAAATGGAGAAAACCCCCCAGGAATCTAGAGTTAAAAGCCTTTGAGGTGGGACAGACCTTACTTGCTGCTGAAACGTAGATGCATATCAAACTGTGAATTTAATTTCCAGTTCTGCTCAGAATGAGTTAGTAAAAGGGAAGGGCAGGGCAACATTATTTGTATTGGGGAAAAACAAAACACTGTGGAAACCTACAAGCTTCTAGAGATGAAAACCAACTCCAATGCTCCTGACAAGATAATTTATTTCTTGATTATGCTTGAGAGATGACAAATGTTGGAGGAAAACTCTAGAAATGTTGAATTGAAGAAGCACATTTGCTAACTGCTCTGACAGTCTGCTCTCTGATCTTAGAAAATGTAAGCACACTGAATATGGCAGTGTCGTGATCTGTGTCTTGAGTGCTTTGTATTACTTGAGAAAATACACTTATGCAAAATAAATTTTTATACAGTAACCGTGGAATAGAAATCAGAGTCTGCAAGGCATAGATTTTAAAAGGGTGTTTAATTTTGACTGAAAGTGAATTACTCATAGAATGAAACAAAATGGAAGATCATAGTCAATTACGTGAGTCCTTCTAAAGCCTTTTTTATTAAGGGAGTGAAAATACTAAGAAAATCTCTAGCACTGGTAGCAAGAACTCCTAACACAACAGCAGTCTTACCAACTCTGACATTAGAGGAAGCAAAATACTGTGGCTCCCCCATGTCAAATGATGAAAGTTCTGAACACAGTGAGTAGTTCAAAGCTTCTCATGAATGTTAATGTCACTGTGCATTCACAGCAAATTCAAACTTCACAGAAGTACAGTGTTTCTTGAAAATGTATAGTGCAATTACCTTCGATAAGCATAAGGTGTAATCATTGAAGGGGTTTCCTATTTTTACACACGAGTAAACAAGCACAAAGATTTATATGAATTAGACATTAAAAAGTATTTCTCATACAACAAGCTTGTATGAAAATACCTGTATTGATCACAAAATCCAAAGCCGTATCAATGCTTTGACTTTTAAAGTTCATTTGTAATTCTGTCTCTGCAATTTATATTTCTTTATTCTTCCTATGTAAAAAACTAAGGTTAATCACAGATGAAGGCCTGGATTATTTTCCTGTGATGGGGTAAAAGGTTCACACATATTTCAGTTTCACCCCATGTCATGGTTTAACCCCTGTCAGCAACCAAGCACCATGCAGTCACTCAGTCACTCCCCCACCGGCCGGATCAGCGAGAGAATTGGAAGGATAAAAGCTAGAAAACTCGAGGGTTGAGATAAAGACAGTTTAATAGGGAAAGCAAAAGCCGTGCAAATAAGCAAAGAAAAACAAAGAATTAGTTCACTGTTTCCCATGGGCAGGCAGGTGTTCAGCCATCTCCAGGAGACCAGGGCCACGTCATGCATAATGGTTACTTGAGAAGACAAACACCACCACTCTAAATATCCTCCCTTTTCCTCCTTCCTTCCCCCAGCTTTATACACTGAGCATGACACCATATGGTATGGAATATCCCGTTGGTCAGTTTGGGTCACCTCTCCTGACTGTATCTCCTCCCACCCTCCCATGAACCCTAAGCTTCCTTGCCAGCGTGGCATTACAAAAAGTAGAAAAGGCCTTGGCCCTGAATGAGCACTGCTCAGCAATAGCAAAACCATCCCTATATTATCAACCCTGTGCTCAGCACAAATCTGAAACACAGCACCACACTAGACACTATGAAGAAAATCAGCTCTCCACCTGCCAAAACCAGCACACCCCACTACAGGCTGGGCAGCAATCAGAGGTTGACCAGGTTCTGAAGTGTGGAGGTGCTCCCAAGTGTAATGGATTAGTACATCCAAGAGCAGAAATATTGCATCATGTATGCATAACTAATTCTTATCTCATACAAAATAGTTTTACTAGACTCTTTTCATCTGTTCCAAAATGGTAATCCTCACTGTGGTTTTTGCACAGCTGTTTTCAGCTGTAAATAACCTGTTTCACCTGGAGAAAAATCAGCTGTTTGAGTGCAAACATACCTATAGCTCCTGTTAACAGCAGTTTTCTGTGATAAAACTAGTAAGGTTTTATCACAGAAACTTCCCAAGGAATCTAATATGTCCCTTTTCACTGTCAGAACAGTAATTCTTAAGAATAAGAGAATTTACTGGTAAGATTGATTCCCCCCCCCCATTCTTTGACAATATAAATTTGCATAATGCCATTCATTATCTTTTCCATTTTGACTTTCTAACCTATATGGCCAGGTTCATCAGCTGTTATGTCACTATGAGAGTAGATCAATCATTTAAGCCAATTTTGCCTGTCATACTAATTGTTGACAAAGATTAATTGCTTATATTGAAATAATATTGGCAAGTTCTGCCAGAAGTCAAATCTCTCCTATCCTTCCCAGACCCATCTTCAGTACAGCTTGTGGTCTGAGGTTATTAATTCTGTGTGCATTTTTACCCTAAAAATTTAAAACTGGAGAAACATTCTTCGTATGCTTCTTGCATAGAAAAACAACTGCAATCCGCTGCAATATGTCAAAACGCTACAGCCAAGATGTTCTTCTCTCTCCTGTTAAAACCTGTGGAACAATCACAGAATATATTATGGCTCAGAAAAAAAAAGTTACTGTAATGTGCAATTACATCCCAGGAGGAATGAGTTTTCTATTCCCTCTGTTGGTGCACTGGGAAAGCCCTGATTAAAACATCTTTGTGTCTACATAATCTCTATTTCTAAATCCTTTTATGACAAAAAAAAGAGCTCTCATAAATAATTCTGTGTGGACTTTCTGGGTGGCAAAAGATTTATCTCTAAGCAGCTAAATTTTTGTTAAAACTTCATATGTATTCCCTGTTTCCCTGATGGCTTCACTGTAGATACACTGAGAAAGTCTAGGACCAAGTGCCTGCAAAGAATATCTGTCATGAGTTACAGCATCAGAGAGAAATCCTCACCTGTAAGGACTGACTTATCCAAATTTTTAATCATCCAAATCCTCAAGGTGGGTTATATAGTGAAACTTTCAGACAGAAATGGGAAGAATTTCCCTGGGACTGTCTACATTTTTGAAAGATCCAACTTGATGATGTAACCTCACTGGTCTGTGCCATAAATAGCTTGGTAGGTGGAAGAAAGAGTGTTGTACAGGGAAAGTTACCCAAGGAAGATCGCCACTGTTTGAAAGTTGGTAATAGTCTTCAGTAGACTAAGAGAGAGAAGTCTCAGTTGAAGATCTCGAACTCTGCAGGGCTTTCAGAATTTTTAGAGATATCAGTTCCAATCTAGAGAATTCCTCTGATGCCTTCAGCGAAGTTCCCAGAACACTTCAAGCTGATCCTAATTCCCTGTAAGCATTACTCACAGCTCATACAGCTGATGTCTGGTTGAATCACCTGTAGGTGAAAGGTTGAAAGTCACTTGAAACTTTCCTTTCTCTGAGAAATCTCTACTTTGCATTCAGAATTAGGACACTTTTTTCTTTTTTTTTTTTTTTCTTTCTGTTCCTTGGGTGATTGAAAAGAAATTCTGCCTTTTGAACAACTTCTGAACAGCTTCTTTGAAGAAAATTTATGGTTTTGTTTTACTAAAGAGATAAAAAGGAACTAGAAAACAACAGTAGATTTAAAAAACTTAGTGCTACAGAGAGGTCTGGAGCCAGACTAGGAGAAGGGTTCAGCAAGTCCATTAAAACAGTGGATGATATACACAATACTTGAATCTGTTGGAAACCATTATAATAGCATGTTTATTAATTGGGTGCTGAGATGGATATTATAACAAAGTAGGGGAGTTTAATTAGCAGAGACTTCCTTTTATCCCTTGCTTCCAACTCAGGTAAAGTTTTTTCAGTGTATTTAGAGGATTCACAACCTATCCAGCCTGATAGATATCTCCTTGTCTCCAGCAGAGAAACAGGTGGTATTTGTTCAAAAGGTGCAATAGTTCCAAAATATACCTACTGCAAGAGCTGCTGAACTCTGGCAGGAGGGAGCGTGAAACTTAATTAGCTATGGATGTCTCTTCCCAATATTTTTTCCTACAATTGAGTTCTGTGATGAGTTTGGTATTATTCCTAAAGCTGAGTGAAGGTGGGAACTCTTCCATATGGTAATCACAAAATGTGATAGATTAAAATATTTTTCAATTTTTTTTCATAGAGATAATAATTTTCAGAATGAGGTGTCAGAATTTTGCACTGCAAATTTACTCTTGCAAACAGCATACATTATAACAGTCAAAATACAGAAAAGTAAACCTAATTTAAATATAAAAATACATTTCCCTAAAATAATTCCAATTACATTGATAAAATCCCATTATACATATTATTTCAGACATACCTGTTGAGAAATTTTGGCTGCATTTAAGCATTTGTGAAAAATCAGACTGTGATGTCACACACTGTAAATAATTCTGGTGTTATATGCTGCAATCTTGACCAACACCACTGTATGAATACAGTATGGAATGTTCATATGGCAGCATATTATATACGTTTTTATTTCAGATACTTTTGCTCTAATTTTAATAGAAGTTGTAATAATCTTCTAAAAAGGATACTGAGATTACTTTAAAGCAGTGAGAAGTCAATGCCAATAATGCAGTGAAAAGAATGTCACATGTTCTTAACCTATATCTTTTTACTGAAGGAGTTATTTCTTTTTCTCTTCAGGTAATTAATGACAGTGAGATAACGTGACAAACATTGTACATGGTGCATTTCACTATAATTTACATTAACTTCTGCTTTAATAGTTTTTCAATTATCAGATTTTTTAACTTTGATTTTTTTTTTTCTCTAAACAGTGAGAGAAGTTCCACTGGATCTTCTTGCCTTCAGTTACTGTTGAGATATTCACATAGAGTTTTTTCTTTTAGCGAGTTCTTGAATAAGACATGGGGTTTTTTTTCCATTTTCCTATATAGCTTTTCAAAGTAACCCATTGAAAATAAATTAGTCTTAAATAAGGTAAAATCAAAAATGACATCCAACTTTTTTAACAAAATAGTCCATTTAATTTCATATTTGACAGTGCATATAAAACCATTAATTTCTGAACAAAAAAAGGAATTAGAATTATTTAAGTAGAATAAAACAATTCTATATGTATCATGGAATCCAGATTTTGACTCTTAGCTAGAGTTATGCATGGCAACCTGATTTTTTTTTCTGAATTTGTCAATTGAAAAATATAGGGATTGTAAGGCAATCATATGGACATAGATGATAAAGATATGTTGAAATATAATGCATGTGGAATTATTTTTTAATTCTTTGCTTAGCTGATTAACTGAAAGCAAAGTCCATATATTTTTGAAGGTAATTTTTGCAAAAGTAAATAACTTTTAATTGATATTTATTTTGACTTGGAAAGGAGTAAAAAATAAACTTCAGATAAATAAGATGAAAAGAAGCTTCAGGTATTCTCACCAGCTTGTCAATTGTTCATGAACCACACTCTTCACAGTTCCTATTGCACAGACATTTACAGCACAGAAGCTGAGCCTTTCCAAAAGCGTGAATTTCTAAAAGTGATTAATTTGAAAGAGAGCATAAAAGCCTAGAAGAGCACCTTGGTGATACAAATTACTTTTCACTTCCACAAATCTCCTTAAGAAATGTAGCAAAAAAGGGGTTGAACAGACAGACATATAAACAAATTGTTACCCGTGCTTCACAGAACATTTAATTTTCACATATATTATTAATTATAATGTTTTGCAGTTCTATATTGCTTTCCACCTGAGAGCTTGAAAGCCCTTTTGCAATTAAGAATGAATTAGAGAATGAAAGAAAATAATGTTCTCTAGAAATGCCAGATAAGTAACATTATACAAGAATATTTTCTAGGAGTGTTTTCTGAAGGCAGCAGTAGGCCAAGAACCACAAGCAAATAGTGGATTAAGGGTTGTATAGCTTCTATCGGTTTTTATTTTAATCTTCCAGGTTGACCATAACTGTGACCTTCTGTTTTAAAGAATGATATAAAAAGTTTCCTTTCAGACGGTGGGTGAGGGAAACTATAGGTGTTAGAAAAACGTTTTGTGACAGCAGATTTTGAAAAAAACAGCTTGTGCAACTGAAAATGTGATTGTGTAACTGACTGTAACAGGTCATGGGAAAAAACCCAAGCAAGAAAAAATGGTAAATAATTTTTCTGACTCCTGAGTCAATCCAGTTTAGTTATCAGACACTAAAATGCTTTCAGCTCCCCCACAGCAGAGAACATAACAAAAGGGTTAGTCTTATGAAGGCAGCTGGAAACAGCAGTCGCTCAGTAGTAAAATGTAGAAGTCACTGTCATGGGCTTTACTGTTAGTGATGACTGAAGACTAGAGGGAAAACCACTGGATCTTGGTGTCTAAACTTCTCACTGAAGGAAGGCATATAAGGGCAATGTGCATATGCACATATACTTGTATACATGGTTATATTTGCATATATATGCACAGAGACACACACATATATATAAAGAGAGAATTCAATCACAGAAGTCAAGTAGCAGATGCAGGAATATTTCCCCAGTTCCTCTGCTGCACAACCATGTGCACAGTGTCTGTAGCAAGTCCTTCTTTTAATCAATTGGTATGCTAACCCTACTAATAAAAAATCTGGCTTTCTGTATATGACTTATGAAAATAATTTATTATGCAATGGTATTTTAATCAATCTTTTGGAATTTACAGGAAATCACATATTTTATTTTTTTTTAATCTTAAATAGAAGTTCTGTGTTATGTAAACTTCCATTTCCATTCTCAACTTCTATGTTGGTTTTGTGGTTTTGTCACTGTTGCTTGTTTTTGTTTTTGTTTTTTTTTTTTAATTTCTACCACCAGTACATATTTCATAAGAAAACTGTGTAGTAATGTTGCAAAAATAATTATTCACTTAGGCTTAGGGAATATTATATTTTTCTTTTATGTATGTTTGTGTGCATGCATGTATGTGTAAATGCATGTATGAACATTTCAAGATTGTCTAATTGCAAATCACAATTTAGACATCTTATGGCTTATTCAGTGACTCTAAATATATTTTCTACTTGGCCTAATTATTATCAAGTGATCCAGTAGTGGCTTTGTGATAAGTTTGCCTAGCATATTTCATTATAAATTCTTTTGAGGAAACTTTTGAGAAGTTCTGATATCTTTAATGTTGCCATCGGTATTTGAAATTGGATTTGAAAAAATCCCAGGGGTTTGAAAAGTGTCTTTTCCTCTGCCATTCTGCTCAGGTGTGGTTGTGAAATAATCAGTGGATTGCCAAGATTTCTTTTTTGTAGCTTGTTTCCTCAGGAAAGATGTAGCAAACTGACCAAGATTCTAAATTGAACATGAACATCCTAATCTAGGGGCTGGGCTGATGCCAGTGCCTTGGCAACAGCAGCAATGGCAAATGATGAACTAAAAATAAACCAGTGACTGAGGAAGAGATGTAAGAAGAGGGAAGGCTGAGAGGCTCTGATCAGCCTTTCAGTTCTAATTCCCAACCTTCAACATGCTATAGAGGGAAGCACTGGAACCAAATATAAGGAGAAAAACAGAAGTGGGGAAAAGTAATCTATTCCTAATTACTCATTTAAGCTCTAAGTCCAGTAGCACATCTTTTCCTTCTAACTAGCACACTACCAATAACAAAGTAGAGGTTATGATTGACATAATAATTTCTGTAAAATAAGAGGTAAAAAGGATGATCACTTCTTTGACATTATTCAAGAAGGTTTTATTGTCACACAACACAGCATAATTGAGGCTGGAAGGGACCTCTGAAGGTCTTCTGGTTCAATCCTTGCTCAGAGCAGGTATAACTGCAAAGTTAAATCACTTTGTTCACAACTTCATCCAGATCAATGTCTAAATGTCTTCAAAGTTGAAGACCCAATTTATGTACACTTATTTTTAACCCTTCTTAATGAAAAACCCTTTTTCAACTCATTGAAAGCTCTATAATAAAAGGCTAAATTGGAAAAGATTAGATTAAGTCAAGCACACCAAAATAGAAGCTATTTTATTTATATTTTTATGCAAAACCATAATTCTGTCACTCTGGGAACCAGGAAACCTGATCACATGTTCATGTTACAGCTCCCATTTTCACTCTGCATCGTAAGCGCATTCAATGCATAAGACAGGTATGCAAAGCTGGAAAAATAGTTTTACATAAGTACATTATATCTGGTATTTTCTCACTATCAAAGGAAATGTACTTAATAAACAATAATCAAATATGCAAGCATTCCTTCATTGCTTATGGTATAAAAATATGCATGAGGCCTTTTTAATTAATTTATAATGTACTTGGTTTTTTCCTCTTTATTTCTATCACTCATATTCCAGATACAGCTTCACATACACATATATATATATATTTTGTGTATGTAATAAAGACTACAAACATAAAAAATATATTATTAAAATATATTATTGAAAAATAAAGGTAAATACTCAGTAAATATATATATTAATATATTAGCAGAAGAAAACATCAGGTGAACCACTGAACACACAGTATTCAACCACTCAAATGTTAAGAATGCTTCTCTACTTATACCACGAAGAAAAAGTCCACTCTTCTTTGAAGGAGCACCAATCAATTAGTCAAAGTTCAGAAGATCCTAAATACAACCAGGGGCAGTTGTTCTCTTCTGTTTGCCCCTCCATTTTCACTCAGATACATAATGGAGCTATTTTAAGCCAGAGCATTCATTTCCAGAATAATTCAAGTTGTCTCATCAATAAGTCATTTTTATAGAGACTTTTTTTCTGTTAACTTCTTGTCATTGATGACCAATAAGTTTCCCGTACCTTTACTTCCCCTAGGCCATGGTCCTCTTTGGAGTTTGTTCTTTACTCTTGAGTGTATTTATTTTACAGCTGCCCCATGAGTGAGTCAGTGCTAAGGACTGCCTTTATTATTACTGACTATGTGAACCTTTATCAAAGTGGTACCAAATGAAAAAAATTATTTCTTCTTTCTTAAAAATAACAAATTAATTTCAAGGCATCTCCTACCCAGCTGGCAATTACAGTAATAACAGCCTCTAGCTGCCTTTACATTCTGTAATCAGTGATATGTTTAAGGGTTACAGAATAAAAACAAACAAACAAAACCTAGTAACCATGTGTTCAGAAAATTATTCTGGTTTTGAGAACATGAGCAATGTAAATAAGTGATAGATCCATTAGGGTGTCAAACATGTCCATTGCATACATTAAGAGGTGCAAAACCAGCTGTCAAAATGTAATCGAAAGATTGTCATCCTTGCAAGTATCAGAAAGATACATAGCATACAGCTTGTACTAGTACTAATTAATCTTTGTTGTGGTCCAAAGTGTTATCTTCACAATACTTTGAATTATTAGAGAGTCTCCTAAATTATGAGCAAATAACTGAAACTAAATCAGCTAACCTAGTTCCTTTTCTATTCCCATATTATTCATAATGGGGTAGCTTGCCTTTTTTATTTCCTCCTATTATTTATTTCTTCTGACCACTTGCTATTGTTACCTATTAGATTCTGCACACATTTTTCTTTCTCAGTAATGCCCTTTATTTCTCTACAACAAGACAACAAGAATTATTTAGACTCTTTAGAGTGGGAGGAATGTGCACATTGATGTTAATAGTCTCCAGGGGAAGACGTGTCCACTCTTGCAGAGGAGAAAGGTCTGGAGGAACTGCTAGGGCTTGTCTCACTGACAGCACAATCAGGAAAACTGCAAATGGAGTGGGGGTCTTAATTTATAAAATGGGTTAGCTGTTACCTATTTTACTCCTTCCCTTATATGATCACTACAGGCTGTTCTCCATGCCCAATGGTGCAAGGGATGTCATACTTCTGGGCTACCCCTGCACCTCACTGCATCCAAATCATATGGATATGGGGTCACTATACACGGGGAATCTTAAAACATTCCCTGTTCCTTTTTGCTCAGGTAGGGTATGTTGTTTTGCATTACATTCTCAGATCATAAGAGCTGTATTTCCACATGACAGTCAGAGATCAAAAAGTGCTTGGGGCTTTTCTGGCTGAGGAAGAAAAGAGTGCTGTACTATACCTTCCGTGAATACTACTTTTAGAGTTATCTAGCTTTGCAAGCAACAAAGTACTCTTGCATAATTGATAGCTCTAAGGAATATCATTCACTTTATGTACCACACACTATTAAATATATGCATCATGTGAGTGTTCATTCTGATATGTCCATATCCCACAGATATGACACGTCTGTGTCGCATTATCTTTGCCACTCACCTGTCATTAATTGAGTGTGATTTTGGAGTGCTGCTTCTGCAAAAGAAAGTCACCTACTCTGGTTTTGGTACCTAGGTGATAATCCGTAGGTAATAGGTACATAAGTGGTATGTAGTCTGACATGCAGCTGTGTTGCCACACTTGGAGCCTTCTTCTTTAATGGGCTGAGCAATTAAGTAATTCAGATTCATTAATAAAATATTGACACCAAAATCAGATATTCCTACTTAACAAATATGTTAGATGCTTCAGTTCTTGCTATTTCCATCAGGATTTCTGCTCACCACCTTTCCTACAAGTTGTAATTTCTGATGACACAGTCAGCTCTATGCATAAAGATACATAGAATAACGTATTATAACCCCCTGAATGTTTGCTGTCCCAAAGAATAGGCTTGCTTTAAAAAAATCTTTTGAATGCTCAACACTTCAAATCTCCTTTGAGATCTACACTTCTGAATATTGCATGTTTTGTCGCATGATTTTACATTTCAAAAACAAACCAGTTTTCTGTTATCTAAACATGGTGATGGTGAATGTAGAATACATCAAAATCTTTGATGCTACCCATATATATTATTATCAAAAGTATTTACATTTCTTAATCATGGAATGCTTATATTTAACAAGCAGTCACCAGTTAGAGGCTCACAAATGCAAGCTCCAAAGACTATTTAAAACAACTGGTAATGATTTCATCATAACTGTCTAAATCTAAAGATCCTTCAAGCATCAACACTATAATTGCTCAGATTTGTTTAAAGCTGAATTTCATCTCTTGTTAAACACTGATGAAGCTGAAAGCAGAATAGACTTATTTTACATATATTCAGTGAAAATTCTAGCATGAGAAAATGAAACAAATATAGTCAAAGATACTGTGTCACAGATATTGATTAGACTAGACATTAGCAAGCTAAGGATTATATTTACAAAATTATTGAGCCAATGAAAGAATGCTAACAATTTAATTTCAGGTGTAGCCAAGCATGAAAGAGGTATATTTTCACCTCAAAATTGCAGAAAAATGTGCTGATGGGTGAGAGTCTGAGCTGTCAGTGTGCACTCACAGCCCAGAAAGCCAGTCACATCCTGGGCAGCATCAAAAGCATCCTAATGGGCTGCATCAAAAGCAGTGTGGCCAGAAGGTCAAGGGAGGGGATTCTGCCCCTCTGCTCCACTCTGGTGAGACCCCACCTGAAATACTGCATCCAGCTCTCTGGGGCCCCAGCATAAAAAAGACATGGACCTGTTGGAGTGAGTCCAGAGGAGGACCACCATGATGATTTGAGGGATTGACCATCTCTCTTATGAGGAAAGGCTAAGAGAATTGGGATTGTTAAGGCTGGAGAAGAGAAGGCTTTGGGGTGACCTAATTTTGGCCTTCCAGTACCTGAAGGGAGCCTACAAGATGGAGAGAAACAAGGACATGTAGTGACAGAACAAGGGGCAATCACTTCAAACTGAAAGAGTGTGGGTTTAGATTAGATATTCAAGAAGAAATTTTTTACTTGTGAGGGTGTTGAGGCACTGGAACAGGTTGCCCAGAGAAGTTGTGGATGTCCCATTGCTGGGAATGTTAACGCCAGGTTGGATGAAACTCTGAGCAACCAGCTGTAGTGGAAGGTGTCCCTGCCCACAGGAAGGGGGTTAGAACTGGATGATCTTTATGGTCCTTTCCAACTCAATACATTGTATGATTCTATGAAGTCAGGAGACACTTCCATTTTGGAAAAAAACCCCATAGTTTTGTTCTCAGCAGTAAAATTCTGATAATATGGATTAAAACTTTGTTAAAGCTCTGTATTACTCATATATATAACTTGTTTTCTTTTTAGTAGTTTTTGAGTACTGTAAGTATCATAGTTAAAGATATGAATAAGTTAAAGAGTATAAGAGGAAAAATCTTCATATGGGTAAGTATTTATGGGTGAATAAAAGACAAGAAACTGAGTAGAGGAGTAAATTGACAATTTTTGCCATGGAAAGAAATCACTAAGTACTTAAGGGACCTGGATGAGAACCCATGTTGTTCAAAAAATTTATAAATAAGCTGGAAAAGGGCACAAAGTGTAGTGACAAAGGCTGCAGTCTGATTGTAAGGAATTTTATGAGACTGGAATAAAATAGGTGGTAAAATTCAATGTAAATAAATGTAAAGCCATACAAATAAAAAAATAATTGTAACTTCACATATAAAATGATGGTTTCTTGCATTTGTCATCACCCTTCAGGAGTGAGATTATCTCTCACAACCCTGTTAACAGAATGGATTACAACTGGTTGGATAGCAAGTGCCATGAAAACACCATTTCAGTGCTTGGTAGTTGTCAGAAAAGTGAAGGAAATGCCAGAAAAAAATAATAAGAGAGCAAACCAGAAAACATTAACATGCCACTGGTATAAATTCATTGTTAGCTTGCACCTTTAAATGTTGCCTTGCATACCTGTGCTATTTCAAAAAAGGTATAGGGAACTGGAAAGGTTCACAAGGGCATTGGGCAGGGCACATCTCCAGGATGCAGGACTACCGCCTCCCTAAGATTGTGATCTGTGGTGAACTTGCCACCGGCTGCCACAAGAGAGGAGCCCCGAAGAGGAGATGCACGGACTCCCTGAAACAATCCCTCAGCCTTGGCCATATTGATCATCACCACTGGTCTACTCTGGCCTCCAATTGGGAGGCCTGGAGACACACTATCTATAACGCTGCTGCTTCTTTTGAGAACACACGCAGGATCACTCTCAAGGAGAAAAGACAACGCAGAAAGAATCGCGTCTTGTCGATCTCGCCCGGGGAGTCTTTCTGCTGTGCCTTTTGCAGCCAGACCTGTCTATCTCGCATTGGCCTTTTCAGCCATCAGCGTGCCTGTAGCAAGCGTGGGTAGAGCCCTTCTCAAATCTTCGTTCGTGAAGCCTGGCCATGAATGAATTTGAGTAACCAAGGTGGAGGAGAGTAGAAGTTTATTACTTAATGTGGAAATAAACAAATAATAGGTCATCTATTAGATGTCTTTCTCCCTTCAACTACCACAGAACAGGTGAATTTTGACCAGATGCTTAAACCAGTTAATTTTAATAAAAACAGGACTAAAAAGGAACAGGTGAGGTATACTTGATAGATAAGAAAGATTACGCAAGTCAGCAGGACTTCATAGAATATCCTACTGTATGAACAATTTGCCAATGTTTAGTTACCTGCCATTCTCTGTAAGAAATGTGAAGTCTCCTTATGATGTCAAGAAGGCAAAGGCATTACCTGAGTTGGAAAATACAAGGGCAGCTGAGGGGGAGGAAGCCATGGAGGATTTAGAGAAAGTTAGTGCTCATTCAGTATTAAGAATAAGTAATGGTGTCAATCATTGGATGATACTTTAAAAATCCTTCTTGTCCTTACAAATAAGATGAATAATTATCATGATTTATTTTTTTTTAGCTAAATGATGCCACTATGTACTGGTGCTACCCATCTAGTAGATTTTGTGGAATCTTTTTTCAAAGGAAAGCTAGAACACAGTCCCACATGACATTCTTGTAAGAAAATTGGCTGGGTTTATGTGGTAAGGTGGGCACACAACTGCCTGAGACATCCTGGGATGAATGAGTAATTGGGGATTTAGAGTGGCTCATCTGAAGGCTGCCCAGGGAGGTCATGATGGTTTTACTGCTGGAGTATTTCAAAAAGTGTGTAGATATATGGTAGTTGATTGTGCCTCAGAGGTGGGATAGGGAAGAGATGATTTCCTTCAATTCCTTTCACTTCTCTGTTCCTGGGACTCTGATTTGAAGCTGACTGGGGAGGTATTAACTCAAGTGCAAATAACTCAAGTTAACTGTGCATTGAAGACACAACCCTCAGCTTAATAGATGTCATTTTAAAACCTGGCTAGAAAAACGGGGTTTCATATGTGGTAATAATGTCCCAGGAGGACATCCCAAGATGATTGGTAGATTTGAGAATGATGTGGACTGATTGGAAAGGTTCCAAAGTGGGAATGATCAAATGACTAGGAAACAAACCTAGAAGGCAGACTGAATCAATTTGGATTGTGGAGAGAATAAAAGACAGGGGGGGAAATTACAAAAGTCTTCAAATACAGAAAAAGCTGCTGCAAAGAAGTGCAGTATGATGTTTGCAGAGAGTATATTCCCTGCAGTAGAAGGAACAGGAATTAATAGAATTAAATTACAGCAGCAAAGATTCAAAAAAGGCATTAAAAAAAAAGGGGAAAAAACCCCCAAACAACTATTCAAGTCAGGGATAGCAATGCACTGGAAAAGAGTGCTTGGGTGAATATGAAATCTGTGATGATGTTAAAGAGCCAGTTAGCAAAATACCTCTCAGAAAGGACATGGAGATGGTTGTTCCTACTTCAGATGTTCTTTCAATGTCCCTATCTGATTTCTTCTTCAAAGATCTTTTATCTCCTGAGGAGGAACACTTTGCCTTGATACTTGAGGATTAAATTTGTTCCTTTACTTCTCAAAATAGAATTGCTACACTCTGTTCATACCAAAACTGTCTGCCTAGCATGTAGTGCAAATAGCCAGGACTGCATTCAAGGTTTTCACCTTTCGGTTCCCTGTTTGCCTCTGACATGAAATACATGGAAGCTGGCCTTTACCCCATTGCAGCCAGCACTGCAGCTTGTGTATGGAAGAGAGAGATGCTGTTTCTTTGCAGGAGATGCTGAGGCTGTGCACAGGTAGGGCCATACAAAATATCCAGTCATGCAAGTGAAACCACTGGGTGCAGTTGTTTTACATGTAGATTCCTAATTAGTATTTGCAATGGTCCTTCAAATAACTCTTAGACTTGCATGAATTGCTCATATTTGGATTTTATTTCAAGTAAAATCTTCCCATAGCTAGAGTTTGTCTAAATTTTCTTTGTCTTCAGGGTATTAAGCTGTCAGAGAATGTGCTATAAATTAAAACCAAATGCAAAATGTAGCTCATATTTAGGCAATGTCAGATAGGTTTTCTGAGGCTAGATCTGTATAGAAGATCAGAAGGAAGCAGACAGTTTGGATCAGGCAACAGTCTGCAGTGATGTGTCCAAAACAAGAGCTTTTGTTCCAAAGGGGGCTGATGCAGGCCACCAAATATGCCAAGAATGCGGGGCCATTTGTGGTGCTGCACAGATAGCATCACCGGAAAGCTAAGCACCCAAATTCCTGCTGAAATAACACTGCAGTTAAGATGAAGGCAACCAAAATAAGGAAAAGCCAAAGCAGAAGGTTGCCACTGCCTACATGTACACTAATGTTCAATATAAAATGATCTCTGTTTTGCTTTGAAATCCATAATTTTCAGACCCCTCCCTCAAACCAGCGCATTGGCTCAGGCAATTGGCTGTGAAACCTTTCAGGGTCAAAAGGTCAGGGTTAGTTACAAGAAGGGGGTTAAGAATTTTTGAATCAGCTAGTGTGATTTCAGTGAAAAGTCTGTGAGGGCTTTACATCAGGAAACAATGTTTTTCCAGTTGACATAATTTCCAAAATCAAACATAGCCATGTATGTGAAAGCTCTGTGTGTAAATATGTATGAATTGGAGGAGTTGTTGCACTCAATGGCTTGTGAAAAGGCTCTGTCAATTGCTCTGAGCAATTTTCATACCCATGTCAGTGGTATTTTTGTAATTCCATGACAATTAACAGTAAAGATTGCATTCATGCTTTTAAAGTAAAGTGAGGTTTATTTCTTTTTTTTAGGTATAGAAATACTGGTTGACATAAAAAAATAAGCAGTGTTCTTAGGGAAAAGGTTAATTTTTCTGGAAAATTGTATGGAAATGTATTCAATCCTTTGGGAATTGAAATTGAGAGTAATGTAATTTAAATTTTACAACTTCATTGTAACACTTGAACTGTCAGGACAGTGTAGTACTTCAAGCTTTAGGTAGACATAGATTGGAATTCACTCCAATAGCTTGTCTTTCTTGAAAATAATCTAAATCAAATTTCTAATATGACACCTTATTCGTAGTAGCTGAAGTAGCTAAAGAATTCATCATCATGGCCAGGCTTCG
>JAWWLV010000088.1:83615323-83639462 GCA_035041135.1 Platyrinchus mystaceus
AGAAAAGACAACGCAGAAAGAATCGTGTCTTGTCGATCTCACCCAGGGAGTCTTTCTGCTGTGCCTTCTGCAACCGGGCTTGCCTATCTCGCATTGGCCTTTTCAACCATCAGTGTGCCTGTAGCAAGCGTGGGTAGAGCCCTTCTCAAATCTTCGTTTGTGAAGCCTAGCCATGATGATAGAGAACTGGAAAGGTTCACAAGGGTGCAGCCAGGATGATCAAAGATATGCTGGGACTTCTATGTGAAGCATGAGTATGTGGGGACACTTCTCAGGTGTCCCCTGCAGTGACAGGTCCAACCTGCAAAGTTATGATAATGATCCATAGGATTGTATGTGGCCTGATGAGACTGGAGAGAGATCAGTGGTTCAAAACCTTGAAGGCAGCACATGAATGTAGGAGAAACTGTGTTCAAAACAAACACTATTATGTTCTTCATGCAAAGTCTAGCTGAGCTGTAAAGCTGCCGACTGAAGTATGTTATAGAGGTTTAAGGTTTGTATGGATTAGAAGTAAATAGGCAGAAAAAAACCTATTTCTCCTTACAAAGTTCCTGATCAGAAAAGAGCTGAAGGCAGGAAGGTTGTTCATTTGCCATTTCTTACACTGGCATCCAATTTTACCCTTGTTTGAAATAAGATACCTGGTTAGATGGCCCTAGGTCTGACCCGATACAGAACACTGTCTTAAGGCATGGGGAAAAAAGGGTGACTCATTTATCTGAATTAGCTCTAAGGGACTCATAGACTAGCATCTGAATTACTTTTTCCTTTTCCTCTCTGAATCATGAAGCCCAAGCTAGTAATTTTTAAGATAAATTTGTTTAGCCTCTGCAGCAGAAAATATTCCTTTTATTTTACAAAATCATTATCTTATGGTAACAGCTTGGGTTTTGCTTAGGCCTGTTGGATGTCTCTGAGCAATCTATTTTTTATCTATTATTATTATTTTTCAATTAATTATTTAATCAATTATTATAATGTATTATATTATTATTTCTTCTGAAAGGTGTTGGTTTCTGTGTGTCATAAAGAATTGCTTTGTCAGATTTAGCATCTGCTGTCCTGGCCTTTTTCAGCATGACAAGAACCATTCTCCAGCTCCTCAAATTCCCTAAATACCTACTTGTTGAGCTGTTTCTATATTATTTGGCTTTGATCCTTCAAAGGGAAGCAAACTTACTCTTTTCAACTACATCTGTTTTGTTGCTAGTATTTTACTTTCAATACAAAAAGAGGAATGAGGAATGTGGCTAGACTTATAACTTGTTATTGGAGGCATTGTCTCAAGACAAACTTATTACGTGTCATACTGCTTAGCACCTCTCAGCTGTGATCCAAATAAGAGTCACCAGTTAAGGATGCAGTGTTCACAAGAACCTTTTTACTTGCAGGATTCCCCTCAATTGCTGGATGCTTTCAATGGTTCTCTTTCCACAGGTTAATTTTTCTTGGAGTTATATTTTGGGGTTAAAATTGCAAAAGTTTCTGAAAGTTATGTGTAGAACTAGCTGTCTCAGGTGTTTAACAGTGATCCCTGCTCTGCCAGGCAAGTGAACTACAGATATGGTGTTGGGAATTACCCCTGAGGCTTGGGCAACTTGTGCAGGGATGGAATTTGCTGCCAAACTCTTCCCTGCCAAAGAACTGCTGAGGCACTCGGGTTTTAGATATACATTGCTTACACATACACTCCGTTCAGCTCATAATCCTGATGTGTTGCTAGCTCTGTACAGATATCACATGGTAATGATGGGTTGTTAGTAGTGATGCTGAGTTTGAACAATCTGGACACATTTATGGAAAGAAACATAACCCAATACCATTATTAGAAGGCAATGTAACAAGATATCACGCAAAGTCAGTGAATTCTTTATACAAAACCCCGAGGGGGTCTCCTGCCCTAAGGACCAGCCACAAGCTGCACAATTCTCTGAGTCTCTGCTCCTTTTTGTCTCTGTCTCAGCCTAAAGGCCATCACATCTGACACACCCTCAGCTCTCAGAGACAGAGCAGCCTTCTCTTTCCAGAGGTTTTGAATGTGAAACAGACAAGAGCCCCATACAGGTAACCTTCCTTTCTGCTGCTCTGTCACAGCCTTCATAAACAATGAATAAACACAGTGTGTTTATGATGAAATGTAACTATTGAGACAGATTTAGTATCTGTCACACTCAAATCAGAAAATTCAAGAAGAAAAATTTTATATAGATTTTGGAAGTGATTAGTAGAAGGACGTGTTATTTTCAAGGGCTGACAAAGACCTTACACTATTTTAACAGGATCTGTTGACATTTTATTCTGTGTTTTTATGTACATGGTTAAAAAGTATATATAGGTAAAAATAGAGGAACTAAAGCAACTACATTTATGTTTAAAAAAACATTAACAAAAAATAGAGATGAAAGAAGATGACTCTACCACCAACAGACAAAATGAACAATCCTGTGTAGCTCCCTGCCCTAGTTAGACACCTTATATTTTAACAATATTTCTATATGAATTTTACCCACTTAATGTTGAGCTCATCGGCACAATATTATAAAGGCTTTTCCAGGTTATTAATCTGTGTTAGAGATACTATTAACAAGAATTTCAAAATTGGAAAAAGAACAATTATATATGCTGATTTTTGACGGAAAAAAATCTTAAGGCTTTATTGGAGATATTTTAATATATGGACTTACAACTTAGTAGAGTTTTCTTTAACTAGCAGATTTTAACCACTCGTTGCCTGCATTATTGACAGACTAGAGAGACATTTACAAACCGTCATAGATGTGTTGGAACTTTACCTGTGGATGTTTCTTTATTGTGACTCTTGTATAAGTAATTTTTTTTTACTTGCTTCAATAGGCACAATAATACAGGAGTCATCATATCTTATATACTAGAAGCTTACAGGGTGTTCCTTGATAGAGGCATAATAGGCTCTTTAATTTAATATTCATATGGTCCATCATATTAATCTTTACTTCTTTCTATCTACTTCTTAATTGAGTCTGATTTTTATCTCAGTTACACAGATAAATCCTAGGAGTAATCCCATTAAATAGGTTGGAATTACTAAGTATTTATGTCAATGTAAGGAAAAAAAGAATTTTTTTCCTACTTTTCAGGTCATTGGCACTAAGAAACGTAATAATATCTGCGGTGTTGCAATATTCTGTCATGTCAATGAAATGACTATTTATGGTACATTAAGAATAGTTTCCTTATAGAATAAAAGTAGTGCAAATACACAGTGATCCACTTTTCTAGTTTAAATAACTTAGCTATTTTTCTTCATAAGTCACCAAAAAAACCCCAGCAGCATTGTACATTTTAGTGCATCAAAGTACTAATATTTCCCATCTCTATCACACTACAAAAAGAAGCTCTTTCAACATAGATTTTTATTTTATATTTTTAAGGAGTAATTAATTACCTGAAGAGTTTAATAGAAACTAATAGTTTTTATGTCTTGTTCTTGAGCTGCAAAAACAGCTTAGGTATAACACCCCTATAAGCCTACAACACTGACCAGTAATCACTACTATTTCACTGTTCTTGTAATTTCCTTTAATATTTTAGCTTGAATTACAGAAGTGTCTGTTTTCCAGGGCTTATTTCAGGGCTTCCCTACAAATTGAAAATATTCCAGAATGTTCAACAAGGCTCTCGGAATCTCTGAAAACCATTTCTTAAAGGTCAGAAATTTAGATTTCGTAAATAGTAACTGTTTTATTCAGAAAAGCCTGTATTTCACATGTTAAATTACATTCTTCCTGAATAGTGGCAGAGATGGGGAATTCTATTGAATATAGTTACCCACTTTTTATCACTTCAATTTAATATAAGAGAAATTATAACCACTTCATTCTTTTACTTGAGATTATGCTAAAGAAAAAATGCAGCATCTGCTGTCATAGTCCAACTGTACAGCCTTGTTAGAGGAGGTTAGTGGGAGCACGACACCAAAATTATGATGAAGTTAGCTCCTCAGCTGGTGTAAATCATCTTGAATTCTGTTGTTCAAGTGAAGATAGACAAATTTACATTAACTGAGAGTCTGGCCTGTATCTTTTTGCGTCCTTTTGATTTCTTTTTCTCCCACTGTTATAGTCTGTGCTCCCAATGTGCACTTTTTACCTTTATGACCACAGTATGAACTGAATTGTGATGAACAACGCACAGTTCCTGTCCAAATAGTCTTTTCTACTGATTTGTGATCATATTTTCTTCTGAACATTCATTCAAGATTTTTGGCAGTAAGGTCAGGTCAAAAGTTGAGGAATGAGTGTTTTGACTTATATAGCATAATGAATTGAGGTTAATTTTCTATTTGAAATAACCTGTAGAATAATAATTTTCTCTTTCAAGCTTAGGTTTTCTACTTTCTTTCACAAAAGTACCTAACTGCTCTGTTTTAATCAATATAATATGCTTTTTCTGGTTGATAAATGATCTCAGTAATGTTGTAATTCTTTCAACATTGAACTAATGGGCAACTCCTTCATTATGTTGGCCATACAGAGAACACGCTAAATGCATTAGTAATCATAGTCAGGAAAAAGAAACCTCATGTCAGTTTTTGGGCTACCTGATCTAGTTGACAAAGAAAAAAATTATTGTTATAAATAGGTTTTGACTGATACATTGTATGGTATCTCTTCTGTAGAAGACCTGTGTAAATCATTTCAGAACATACGTTTTAGATTCAGGATTTATAAAGGAAAGAAAAGTTAATAATGACTGGTAAACAGTTGATTGCAACTATTGTGGTGTGTCCTACTGATCTGATGAATAAAGATTCATCTTTGGTATCTTTTTTGTTTAGAAATGAACTTATTCTCAAAGAATTTACCAAAGTTGGGTAAACAAAACTCATAAACAATACTGTTTTGAAGATTAAAATGTTATACATATATATTTAGATATAAGGAAGGAGATTTTTTACAATGAGCGTGGAAAAAAAATGAAACCTCAGATTGCCCAGAGAGATGGTAGGTCCCCCATCCTTCAAAACAAAGTCAGATTGGATGGGGCTCTGAACAACCTCTTTTAATTGAAGATGTCCCTGGTCATTGCTGGGGGGTTGGATTAAATGATCTTTAAAGGTCTTTTACAATGCAAACTATTCTATTAGTCTATGATTAGAGTATGTAGGCCTTACATTTTTCACCAAGGGAATGATTTCTGCTTTATGGGAGTATTGAGCAAGAGAGGACATTTCTTCATGACAGGAAAAAAGATCCTTTCTGAGTAGAAGGAAGAGGAATGAAAAAGCTTCATTTCATGAGAGCAGGAAAAATGTTGTCAATATAGGGGAAAAAAGAAAGAGCTCTGTTCTGAGAATGGAAAAAAAAAATCTGCTTGGTTAACTTCCCCCAATATTAACCTGTAACTTACAGCACTGCTCAGATATAACTGACAAAACAGTCTTGCAAAAATGTAGTGGTCCAATTTTTATAAAAATGAAAACCTGCAGAAGTCAGAGGTGTGGTTCCCTATGTATATGGCTTTCCTCTGGCACTTATTACCCCATGCATTATCAAGGGGGTATTGCTATAAGTTGTTAACTATGCAAGACAGTCCTTAGCTGTGGTCTCCACAGCATGGAAATAACAGCTTGAAATGGAAGATGAGACATGAGTATATGCTGGTAATGTCTGATTGGCTGTTTCCCTGTAATATTTCATTGGTTATAGTCATATTTTATCCCCAAATGAAGATCTTGTATGACAAGTCAGGAAAGAAAATATTTTCAATCTGATTTCTTTGATCACAGAAATGTGAAGAGCTGCCCAACAGCAGCTCTGGAGTATTAAGAGCCACCTTCCACAGAGCATCTGGTAAGTATCTATTTGAAATTTAACTGATAGCAGATTCAAACATGCTTACTACCTAAATTCTTCAATTAAAAACAATTAAAACAATTGAAGGAAAGCAAGCTGTCTCTGTACATTTCTTATCCATTCCTGTTTTTAGCAGAACTTTCAGACATATTCTCAGAGAAATTTGGTATCGTTTCACATTTCTATATCCACTAATGTCATCTGTTGGTAGCAATTGTCAACCTTATAAATCAGAGATAAACAAAAAGGAATTCACTAGGATGAACTGATTTGTAGGATGGGAAAAATGAAACATGCTATATAAGATTGAATCTCAAAATGTCCCTTGAAAACATAATTGCATTTGAGAGCATTTCTGCTCATCCAGAGCATATATATAGTTGAATGTGAGGATCAAATGCAAATTCTTTTGAGTCGATTTGAATCTTCAGACTGAGTTGGTCACTTACTGCTGGATAATATAAGGGAAATAAAGGATACAAGAAGATGTGAAAACAAAAGATCAGGTGCAAGGGGTGAAATTCTGTTCTTAACTACAGTCAGTGAGTATTCTACTGTGTCCTTCAACGCAGTGTGAAATAAGTAGCTAGCAGTTAGCCAAGTCTACCACCAGTTATCAAGATTTTTAGTAAAAAATTGACATATATATGGAATTGAGTTACATGAATGCTGATCTGATGAACATTTTACTTTTTTAACATAAAGCCCACTGTCTCACATTAGGTGGAAATGATCTGAGTGGTTTCATGCTTTGCATACAAATATTATTTTAATGAATGGATAGAAAATAAATATACAGCCTAAATATGATTGCCCTGGAACTGAACTGAATTTTGAATTAAAGAGAAACCCTAAACCTTGAAAATCAGACTTTTTCTTTAGTCTTAGCTTCACTGACAGGAGTATGTCATGCTCTTTAATGAACGGGGATTTAGGGAGCAAATGAGGACTATGTCTATGGTGTTTCATAAGACCAAGTGAGAGGGATTCTTAAAAATACAGCAGTTTTTACAGAAATTAGTCTATTGGAAACAAAGTTGTACCAGATAAATGCAGAATGCAAAGGAATGAGCTTGAGTCCAACACATAAACTCTACCCTTGCCTTGGCACTGAACTAAGACAGTATTGTTCTGATTGCACTGCTCATATGCTAAAATGCATTAGGGTTCCCACAGTAATAAACAGGCAAAACAAATTAAGATAATCCTTGTTTAGAGCCTAGACACATCTGTTAAAAGTATATCAGCATAATAAGGAATGAAATTATCATGTTAGTTTGGAGATCTGTTTTACCTATAACTCCTAGAAATTACTTCTACATAAAGGTCTTCTTCCCTGACTCCTTCCTCACAACCCAAATGACTGTCTTTGAGTCACTTGCCTCTGACAAAAAGGTGTGAAACATGAGTCTGCAACCTTGAGTAGTAATGGCTACTGAAGAAAATCAATGCCAAAATACACTACTTTTATGTACAAATATTAAAAGGTTGCTCTTCTCCCTCCTATTTCCCTCTCTGTGACCCAACGTGTAGATCTATCATGACACTGTTTCTGAAGAGTTTTCCTTGATACACTATCTTATTTTGCAGTAATTTACAATGCTTCCATCACCAAATAATTTACTCTGTTCTGAGATGCCACAGGTTGAGAATCAAAGCTGAAAAAAAATCTGTTTATAAATAGATATGAAAGTATTTGACTTTGTTAAGAAGGAGGTAATCTGCACAAACATGCACATCTGTGTTTGTAAATGTCTAATTTACTTATATATCTGTTTCAAAAATGTTCAATGCTAACAGAACTTCGACTATCAAGGGCAAGCATCTGAAAATGGATTTTTCTTCCAAGATATACAATCTATGCATTTGACAATTAATTTGGGCTCTGTGTCAGACATTTCACAGATTAGAAAGGAAGACTCAGGAAAACAAAAAAAATGAACCAAAAAAAAATCTAACCAAGTTTAAGCTTAAGGCTTCTTCATAAAGGTTTAAAATGAACTTTAATCAAAGTATGAAAAAACAAAAAGAAAAGTAAGAGACAAAACCTCTATCTGCTCAACCTGAAAACAAATAGTAATCCTATGGCAGAGTGTTTTTTCTCCTCTCTATGGAAGAAAAATAACTTTCTTTGTTCTTTATTGGGAATATGGATAGACAGCATACAGTCCACATTACATATTATCATTAAAGCCATGTGAACTATGAAATTAGTTGAGTTTACATGAAAGTCAGGAAGGGAAGATCTTTGCTAACACCTGCCTTGGTGGTTCTGTACTGTTTGGACAGTGCTATTTAGCCATAAGTCACTGTAATCTTCTATTTTATTAAGAAAAAATTGCAAAAATTATGCTGCCTGTAATTCTTACAGGAATATAAAAAATTATTTACAGAAAAGCAACTATTTCTAGAGGTTTCCAAGTAAACTTGCAGGCTAGAATACACTCTTTCTCTCGGTTGGTATGACTTCTGGTTGCTCTGAGTGAATGTCACTGTGGCAGGTGACCAGAGACCAAGGAGAAGAAAGTCAGTTTTCTTGATAACTTTTACTAGAGCTGTGGTTTGCCTTTAATAGTAACAGTTTGAAGTAACTTGTCTAATAATTCAAATTTCTTTCTAGCTGGCAGTCTCTCCTTGAGTCTAGCTGACATACTCTCTGATTTCTCCTACCTCATAGCAGTAAAGTTCTTATACTCTGATAATGGTGATGACAAAGTGACAACAACTGTTTTCTGTACCTCATATCAAGTGTTATAGAGTGCAATTTGATTTTCTACTGCAAACCTCCTATGTCCTGAATGGATCTTTTATGAGAAATGGGAATATTTAAGGCTCTTTCATTTTATGTAGTCTATTCTGGTGTTCATGTCATCTTCATTGACTGCAACATTCAATTAATGTGTAGATTAGCTGATCACTCCACAAGCCAGAATACAAATACCTGCCACTTCTGACTATTTAAATGAAGTGACTGTGCTATATGAATCATTTCACAGCCCTTGTTTTGGTTGGAAATCTATGAATATAGTGGAGAGCCTTGTTTTTTACATAGAAAATAAAAACAGCTTAGGCAGTTAATACTCTGTAGATTTATGTGTTTTGTTGCCTTTTCTCTTCCGTCAAGTGTTTCTCCCAAGGAACTTGGAAAAAGCCCAGCTAAAGAAAGCGTATGAATCACAACAACTTGCAAAAAGCTAATGGCACGATGCAGTTTGGCCGCCTCTTATCTCCCACATCTGCTTTTCTTCCAAAGGGGGACTGCAGCCAGACACTCTCAATGCAACTGAGATGGAACGGGACAGTGCTCTCAGCGGCAGTTTACAGACAAAGTGAAGATGAATATCCTCACAAAATTAAGAGAAACTCATAAACTCACTGTCTGGGTAGAAGAACAAACAGTGGGTTATTTTGCTACAGTGCCAGTCCTCTGTGCAAGCAAGAGCAACATAAAAAAAAAAAAAAAAGCAGGATTGCATCACCTCATTCTTCACGCAGCAAACAAAAGCACACTTAACACTAAATCTGGGCTTCCTTCCCAGGTGCTCAGTTCAAACACACCTGAGAATGGGATTTTCTTTCCCTCGAACCATTTCAAATACTTTGGGCCAGGGTGCTGCTTAGCCCTGAATACAAATCAAGTCTCAATATGAAGCAAAATGGAAGTTTATAACTACAAAAACAGTTTGCTCTCAAGGCAAATAATAAAAAAATAAAAAGAGGTACAAGTTACACAGCTCTGAAATATAACACTCCAGAACAATCAGAACAACAGACAACCAGAAGAACACGATGGGGTCAGATGCCCTCGGTGTAGAGAAATATAAGATGTCTGAATGGCTGTTAAATATTAGTAGTGAGTTAAAAACGTGTAAAGATAGTCTGCTACAAAGCCATAGCTCAACAAGATTTTGTTGGGTTTTATGTTTTTAAAAAAATTAGGTGACAATATATAGGGAGAAGGTTTTTTTATATTTTGGTTTAAATATTATTTAATTTCATTTTATCAAAAGGAATTTTTGTCATTTCTCAATGGAAAAAAATGGTCGCTCTTTGTGTGGAAATTCTCTTAAAATAAACATCTAAAGAAAGAAAAACTAGTGCTTTTTGTTTTAATAAACTATTTTGTTGTCATCAAACTAAAAAGAAAACTACATTAGAGAACTTATAGATTTGCTATCACAAAATATGCTTTACTTCAGCAACTGAAACATGCTATTACATAAAGTCATTTCAAAATGAAACATAAAAATTATTTTTAATCTAAAAATGCACAAATTGGACAGTTTCAATATTACTAAAGCACTTTGTGACATACGTCTGTCACATTCAAACTTTAGTTTCAGGAGATAGTATTAATTTGTTTTGTTAAAACACAAAGGATCCTATACTTTGCTAAATGCATGGAATGATGCATATTATGAACAATGATCCGGCACAAAGACCGTGATCCAACAGACTCAGTCTCTATAGCTATTTGGTTATTAATATTATAGTTGGCTGTCAACAATTGATGAACTCAAACTGTGGGGCTACTGCTACCTTTGACACTAGCAGAAATGTGGACTAGAACTATAATAAACAAGTATTTGATTGATAAGTTTTGTCACAGTGTCTCAATATGGAACCTCTGCACAGCAAAAGCTCTGGAATGTGCTAACCATGTTTTTCCACTTCTATGATATGCTAACAAGTATTAATATTTTCAATCTTAAACTTATATTATTTCTACAAGAACATCTGAAAAAACATTCAAATCATGTTTCTCCTAATAAGGCATGTGTTATGTAAGTTTTCCTCCATTAAGGTACATAATGAATTGTGTTCAGGATGTAATAATAAGACAAGAAGTTGTTTAGTTTGTTTAGGCACAACCTGCATGTAATCTTCTTATTTCTAGATTATATTTACCTGATAAAAAAATATTATTTGAGCTTCTTAACTATTAGAGGCAAATGTTTCTAAAGTAATAGCTGAGCTGAGGAAATAAAATAGCCTTCAGAGTCCAAAAAGGAAAATTATATATCTAACAGGCAGTTTTCTAGAAACTCAAATTTAATTTACATCATATAAAAATAGATTGACTATAATTATATGAATTGTTAGATCCATCTTCACTGCTTATAAACTGTATTACAGCTGGCAATAAACCGTTGATGATAGAACTCCACATAAGATTTTCAGAACTACCTTTTAGTTTTTATCAAAGTTTGTACTTTATCACATACACATAGGAGAATATTTTTATCAGGTCTAGATACATTAAAATACATAACCTTCAAGTGCGTCTCTAGGCTAAACTCAGCTCTCATACAATATATTACAACAAACCTTATGTGACTTAATTTATGGCTTCCTGTGGGAGTGTGATTTTCTTTTTTGAAATAACTTGAGTCTTCTATTTGAAGTTCCTTAGGGAAAGTGAGGCAGTAATCAAAGTGTGATAACAGTGACTTTCCTCTGAGGGTTTGGCAAAGAAAGTAAAGTAAGATTTTGCAGTAGATGAATAGAGTATTGGTTTTAGATACTGGAAAAATAATAATGGTCTAGCATGTGTCAGGTGAGAAGCAGACTGAGTAACAGATGCAATAACACAGAAAAATATCCTTCAGGTTTCACTTGTGATGATAACAGATTGGATTGAAACTTTCTGATGTACATGGAAGGCTTCTGTAAAATTCAGATGACTTAAGATCAGTTAATCTGTACTTGCAGAAAAGAATACTTCTGAGTGAGATCAGTGAGTAAAACACATAACAGAGCTTATTATATTGGACTCTTGTTGTCTTGTACTTCTCTTTGCCTGTGTCTGCAGCCTTTTTCAAGTCACAGAGCTTTCTGTACCTTTGGAGGAAAATCAACTGGACTGCACTGGCAAGAAGCCGAGAGAGGCAGAGTGTAATTGCCCTAATTGTAAGCGGAAAGCCAGGCAGGGTCATTTAAAACTTGAGGTCAGTCAGAGATGATAGATAAAAATGTGGGTCTCTTCTCATGGGAGAATAAATTGGGTGGAGGTAGGAGATTTTTGATATTGCAGTGTTTTGAAGTGCCTGGAGATTGACAAGGTTGTAGGCAAAATGGGGATACTAGACTAGTTTTCAAGTGTAGTTTCTAATTACTTGGAATTTGGTTTTGATTACTTTCACCATAATCCTGATGGGATTTTTGTTGTTGTTTTAGTATTTTGAGCACGCTTTTTAAGAAAAAACTGTTTTGAAGTTGTTTCTCTACATTGTATACTAAATGTCTTGATGATGCCTGATCTCATACTTTCTGTTCTGGGGTTATCACTCTGCAGAATCCAGAAGCTCCAGAGATGTCCTTGTAACTCTGGTGTATTGGTCAAAATAGGAATCATTTATTTTCAGAGAACTTGGACATATAATGCTATTTGGACACCAAAACTGCCAAGGCTTCTCTTTCTCATTAAATTGAAGTGAAAATATATTTTTCCACATGGGCCGAAATCAAGTAATTTTAATATCTGAGTTGCACTGGAGTATAAATACATAATCGAATCATAGAATGATAAAGGTTGGAAGATGATCTTCTAAGATCATCAAGTCCAACTGTCAACCCAGCACTACCACTATGACCCTTAAACCACTAAACAAGATCACCCAGCGCCAGATCCAGACACCTCTCAAACAACTCCCAGGGATGGTGACTTTATCACCTCCCTGGGCAATCTTCTCCAATGCCTGACCACCTTACCAGTGAAAATTGTTTTTCTAATATGTAATCTGAATCTCCCCTGTCCCACCTTAAGGCCATAAATAGTGAATTCTTGTTCACTCTGCATAAAAGGATCTGCCATAAGTCCTTTCTTTATTTTTCTGTGTTATAGTTTAAGAACAAAAAAAAGTCAGTGAAATGGTCTGATTTTGGAAAAAACAGTTGAGAACACAGAGGAAAGATGATCTAGTAGGACAGGCAGAAGAAGCAGAAGGAGACTTACAGAAAAGATCTGGGAAACTGCATTTTGAAAAGACTGTAGAATTAAACAGTGAACAGAGCCAAGCCCCAGAGGAAATAGAAGATATGGGTTTATGTAAAATTTGTGGCAAACCAGAAAGTCCTTAAGTTGAATGAAAATAAGTTTGAACATTAAAATTTGTTTAGCAGGGGCACAATAGGAGACAGCCATAGCAATACATACTTTAAGTCTTTCTTCATCTATTGTTTTTTATAGTTATTTTGACTATGTCTGTTTAGAAATAGTGTAGATAGTTTAGATTCAAAATGTGTGGATTTCAGAGTGGACTTGGCTATATTTTCATGATAGTGACTTTACTCAAGAGTTTTTCTTGCATAGCTTTTTCAATATCTCTGCTGTTTAACCTGAAATTTCATTCAGCAGTCTAAACCAGGATTTCTGCTCTTTAAAAACAAAGCTATTGCTTCAAAATTTTTTTATGCCTAATGCTTCTCCTCGAGTTCAGATTTGAAGACACATGCCCAAGACTTTATGACAGGCATGCATCTTCTAGAAAACCCTTCTTACTCTAATTTTGCTCGTCAGGATACCACCAGAATTAAGGGTGTGACTGTGTGTTCAAATGGCCAGAGAGCAGTCTAAATTACACGACAAGGCAGCAGATTGTGAAGGATACCTTTAAATCAACAACTTCCACCCTTGCTGCTCCCCAAATTTTATAACATAGCAACAAATGTTTTGCCACTGATATGAATTAATTGCCTATCCACTTCTAACCTACCTGTCACTTCAAAGCAGTAGATATGTAAGGTAGGAGACCTCATGAACACTAGATCTCCATAATCTACAGGCATTTGCTTTCATAGGTTGGATTATTTTCTTTTTGCAAGGAAAAATTGTGAGATTGTTTTGTTGCTGCCAAGGGCAGTAATTTTGCCTTGCTATGAATAGTTGGCAGGGGAGGAGGGGAAAAAGCCATGACTGCTTTCAATGCAGCTTGAGAGGTCAGAATTTAAGCTTAATATTCCTTTATTTTTGACTCTTGATATGTAGAGATTTATGTTACAGTATAAGATCTAATTTATTATTTGCTTTTGTTCTGGTGGCATTCTACAATTCAAGAAGCAGCAACACTGATGTATGGTGGTCTTGAAGTGCTCCTTGTGTAGCTGGAAGTTGACCTGATCATTCCAGAACTGCCCTAAGCACCAGACAGGTTGCTTTGGAACCATTGTAATAAGAAATTACCTTACTTGCTGTGACTCAGTTGGAACAAATGAAGTTTGTCTATCTCTGCATTAAATTCTTAGGAAGCAAATGTTAGTGAAAAAGTGCTTGTTCCTTGAGTCGGATATGCTATCTGTAATTATGGAGCTTGGTGGTTCTATGCACTGGACTTGGCAAAGCATACCTTGAACAAACAAGGCTGTTAGCTAAAATGTGCTTCAGTAAGCAGTATTCTCTATTCTTTTTTTAATGTAAGAAGTGATTTGTGTATGATCTACTTTTTCCCTGACCTTCAAGTATTGCTTGTCTTTTTTAAAACATAAGCTTTTTTAGCCAGGCTCTATACATTTCTCTATGCATGGCCAGCAATGAATGCATTATAGATGCAAGGTCTTTGCAAATGCCAGGTGATATCTTTAGCTTTCATTTATGCTAATACTTTTTTTTTCTTGCTGATCATAGCAATGTCAAAACTCTAATGCAAATTGGAGGAAGGATTTTTTTTTCCCCCTGCTTTCCTTTCTTTTTTTTTGGTTGATTGATTTGTGTTTGGGGATGGGGTTTTCCGGTGGGGTTTTGTGAGGTTTTTTAAGGTTTTTGTGGGTCTTTTTTTGCTGTTGATGGAAAGATTGAGCAGAATCATATCTTTTGGCAAGGTGGTATATCACTAGTTCAGTATTTGTGTATGAACAGGTCCAGGATGCCTTCAAAGTATTATAAAAATCCTCATAACAAAAATTAAAATTTCACTGATGTCTACAGAAGATTGTGTTTTCCTCTCATAACAGACAACTCCAAAACAGTATGTTCAGAGGTAGATGTAGAGTTGATACTTTTGCAGAATTTTACTGAAAGTCCATCAAAAAGCTTCAGAAAGGGTTTTGGGTTTGGTTGCTGACAGACAAGATATTCTATGTTTCTCTTTTAGCTAATCTGTTCATCGTTCAAAGGTTGTGTCAAAAGCACCCTTCAAAAACAATGCTTCTGTCACTTCCTGTTGTTCATTTCAGCATTCAAAAATCTGGATAAATGTTACAGAGCATAATGGACATGTGATTTTTTTAGCATTTAATGTGAAAGAATTGTATATCCTATACTGTTTATAGTCAAATACTTTAGAAGAAAAGTAAAGTATTACCAAAGAAAAAGACCAAGTTTGTATCAAATTCATAACCTCATAACATCAGATATATTTCTGCAAAAATGATACCTTGTGTCACTTACTGAATTGGATTTGTCAGGTGCTGGACTAAGTCAGGTATATCATCCACAACATCACATACATCATTCTTAGTAGCAAATAAATCTCCTACTGAATTGAGTGTAACTCTAGTTTAAGAAGACCCACAATAAACTGACTGTGTTTCCATTCACATGTTTGGCTGGATATAGATTTGGCTGTGTTTGTTAAAGGTGTACATCCCTGATAAATTAAATGCTTCACATACTTCTGATGTAACTTCTCCTGAAATATCCATGCTAAGAACAGGACTAATTATATGAACAGCTGAATTGCAAGCATCAGCTTACTACATCATTCAGATATAGTTTTTAGGAACCAATCACGTGAATAGGGTAAAATCACTGGCAGAAAAAGTTTAGGTCAGCGACAGCTCTACAGCAACAGCTATTAGTCCTAGCTGACAACGTGGCTTCAGACATACAACAATTTGGCAGGGGGTTTAGGTGTGCACAGAAGAAGATTCATCACCATGAGAAAAAAAGGCAGTATAGGAGACAGTCAACTATTTTTCATGTGCAAAGATCTTACTTGCTTTTGTCTGGATCTTTGACAAAAGACTCCTTCTGTTCTGTTGAGCCTGTCTCTACCTTAAGTTTTGCTGCTTTCTTCATGATTGTGTCTCTTTTCATTACTTTATGTAATGTTCAAGATACAGGAATAGATATAAATACAACATTCAAACTCTGCTTATGAGCTGGGCCAGGGAATGTTTCCAATTGGTACTTTGGTTGGCCATCTTCATTTTAAGTAATCTGGAAAAGTGGCATGCATTGGAAATTACTGTGTTTTATTTAAAAGAAAGCTTGCAGTACAGGAGGGAAAAAAAACCCCTGCTATCAGAAAAAAGCGCTTCCCTAGGTAAAATAATAACTAACAAACAAAAAAAAAATTATCTCTTTCTTTGAGGGGTTGGAATGCCATCTCCTCTGTTGCAGAACTGCAGGTGAGCTCTGCCCAGAGTAGAAGTATTGTTGAAAAACAGGTTCAGATGGAGGCATACAGGCAGGGAGGAACAGCAGACCTCCAGATGAATGCAATCAGTATGCCAGGAGGCTTATGAATACAAACTGTGGTAAGTGAAGAAGGAAAGCTAAGGTGACTGTTGGTATGGAGTGATATGCACGTGGTAGCCTTTACTAGAAATCAATGTCATCTTGCATTTCCAAGGTATCTAGAAAAAGTTTATAAAGCAATAATAATAATTAGTGTTTTCTTAAAGAAACAACAAAGCTGCCCATTATCACTGCGTAGCACAGGACATAGAGCACTAGTAGCATGAGATGTGGATACTGAATAAAGATATTCTTAATTCCTACCCTGGACATATGGCAGTTCAACTGTTACTGAAAATCTTGAATATTGTTGTCCTCTTTTATCCATCTCTAAGAACGGCAAGCTGAAAGACCAATAACTCACGAGTTAAACTGAATCAACTTACACATCCTTATTTTTCTCCTTTTCTGATTAGGATTTGGAAGCACAAAATGGTGAGTGTTGACTCTTCCGATGTATTTCATGGAGGCACTCCAATATATTGATATTTTAGTTAATGGTGGATATTTTAGAATGGTGGTGCAACTCAAGATGTTACTGATATGTTTTTCACAATAATCACAGGCCTTCAATTTCTCACTTATTTAATTTTATTTTTTACTGTATAAAAGACAAAGGAAAAAACCTATATAGTGTATATAGTCTATAATGTCTTCTTCATTCACACTGAAGTCTCACTGTTTTATAATCTATACTCTTCTTTAATGTGCAGACCTTCAGTCATATTTCATTCCATATACTGACGCAACTGAATGCAGCAAATTACTAGAGACTTCTTAATGACTTATGAAAGTTCTAGAAATAAAAGGATTTTTTAATGCATTACAAAATTATTGATATGGGTAATAAATTAATATTTTTCTAGAAGGCATTCAGTATAAAATTTGTTTCATAATCCTTGTAAAAACCACAAAGGCATTGCTGTTTCATTGTTACTTTTCTCAATTGAGAAGCTATTTGTAGGAAGGTAGAAAGAATCCTGAAACTTCAGAAGAGATATTTAAAGATTATCCTAACTTTTTCCATAATTTTCCATAATTCCACTGCTAGAAATGGAATTCCATATCTCAAAAGGAAATTAAGAATATTCTTATTATGGATTGTGACATTCTTCTGTATTTCATGGTGGTTTTTTTTAAGGAATAGTTGTTTTTCCTTGTGCTAAAATCATTAGTGCTTTAAAATGGTACAAATGGAATTTTTTATTTAACAGAGACCCTTCAAATTGTTACTGCTGCCCCAGATTCAGCAGATCTTTTCTTCCGTTCGTGCAAAATCTCATCTAATATTGAGTGTCATACTCAAATTCTGCTGAGTTTGTAAATACCTAGTCACTAATGAGGTCTACATACACACAAGCAGCTGCAATTTAGCTGTCTGCAAGGTTTGTGATGCACGTGGCAGCCTACAAGGTCCTGCTATCCTTATTCTGCATTTTTCGACATTAGCACAAATTAAAATAAGTGAGGTTTTTATGTTTTAAGGAATTGCAGGCTTCAGCTCTAGACCTGACATAGCCCCTTCTGGGTTAGTGGATAAGAATATATTTTAAAGACTTTCATTCAGGTACAAAAACCATTTCTAAATTCAAGGACAAAAGACTTCACTTGATAGTATATCTGATCCAACACCAGATGATGCTTTGCATCATACCACTGGTACTATGATACCATGCACAGCAGCAATTAGTTCCCATTTGAAATTAATCTCTTCTCTCACTGCCCCCATATCTGCACGTGTTTTTCATGAAATACAGTTTTGCTCACAGTATCACTCTCCTATACAAGTAATCTCTTCAATTAGAATAAGATGTTCTATGCTAACCAAAATTTTTCCCCAAATCCTACAAATCGAAATCTGACTAAGCATCACACAGAGGTGGAAGAAGAGTAAGGAGAGGATAAGCAAAATTTCAAAGTCAGTATTTATATTATATCTGCACCTTCTATGACTGTCATATATATGCCAGTCACTGTACATACATCCACAGAGATTTGTCTGTGTAGATAAACTTTCACATATTTGCACAGTTTTAGGTATCTAGGCTCATAAAATAGATACATACAGAGCCTTTGGTGTTTGACCTACTACACATGCTTTTTAAAATCAATGTAAAAGCTATGAGTACAAAATATAAAAAAAAAACCCTTTTCCCTTAATTTTTGCCTAAATATGCAAACTTGTCAGCAAAATAATACCTTTAGAAGGATATTTGTAAGGTATTTATATTTTTTATTAATTCTCTATTATAAATTTTAATATTTAGTGGATTTAGTCTTTCAAATTAATTATTCTATAATAATTAATTATCCCATATGTGATCAGGTAACCATCCACAGGAAAAAGTATTAGTAAGACATTATCTTTACAGACTTGTGTTGGGCTGCTGAGTAGTCATGGCACATCAAATTGAAAACAAGCAAAGGACTTTTTGACCTACATTTTTTAAGAAAGGGAATGTAAACTAAAAAATCAATATTTCTCTAAAGGAAAAAGGTAAAAATAATAGCTAAAAAAGGCTAAAGGCCTAGCCATACTCTCAGCTGTGCTCAATAACTAAATAATTTCCAATTTAAAAGCTATTGGCGGGAGGATACTTTTAGAGGTGAATAGAAGTTCAAGGAAAGGTTTCTTTCTTTCTTCTCATTCAGCCCAAAGTTGGTCTCTCTATTAAGACATTTTATATTTAAACTCCAAACATTGAATGCTGATGGGTAAATTTTTATTTGTGTTTTTTCTCTCATCCCCCTTCCCTTATTTTCCAACCAACATTTATGTCAATTCAGCTATATTTTAGTCTCTATAAAATAAAATACCACTTTGATAGGGAAAATGAAGAATTGTTTCCTGATTTGATATTACTAGAGAGTGCACAAGAATTGTTTCAGTGTCCTCTCAGCCTTCTATGGTATCGCATGTTACACAGGCAGCCTGGCCATATACTATAAACTTTTCTAGATGACTGCAAGAATGATTTCTGGATTTTGCTAGGGTAGTCACAGACTAATGTGAATAATCAAGAATTGCTTCATAGAATTTTCAAAGGAATATGAATTCAATCTCAAGAAACTTAACATTTGTTTCTGAATCGAACTAGGTTTAATCAAATCAAGCAATATATAAAATTCAATTTATCAGATTACAGGTTTTCTTAGTGGGGGTTAGATGAACATTTTACTTTACCTGGTTGTCAGTGAGGCAAAAAGATTGATTAGTTGATTAGTTGTGGTATTGTCCTCCTTTACATGAATAAGATTTGCCCTCTTCCTTTGATCAATGCCTTTCACAAGAAGAAAAATACAGGTGTAAGATCCATATAGGTTTCTTAAGTATTCCAACCAAAGCTCAGAAGTTGATCTCCAAAACTTGAATAACAAACATGAATATACAGAAAACTGCTGGTTTTGAGCAGCAATGGACTGAAATTTTTGTTCTTTGGAATACACAAAGTAGATTTTTTCTTAAGTATTTACATATAATGCCTTTGTCATATTAAAAAATATAGACTTTGTAGTGTTGTTGAAATAGCAGTCACCAAGGTATTAAGATTAAGTCGTAAATCTAAAGCATGGTAATAGTAGGATGGCTGCTAGATTTTTTTCATGCTAAATCTCTTAAAAAAATAAAGAGAGAGAGAAGAGTTGGGTTTGGAAGGAATGAAAATTCTTTTCAACATAACAAGGTGGACAAAAAGTCTCAGAACATGATGAAAAATAATAAATTAGGAGCTTGAAGACCAAATCTAAAAGTGTGAGACCTCAGCTGAAAAAGAGTAAGAAAGAGAAGTGCTATTACACTGACACCTGGATAACTAATTTATGATATAGATGCTTAGCCTCCAGATACAGGAAACCCCTGTTTTGAGAATCAAGATGAATGAATTTGGATAACGTAAAACATCGTTTTTAACTGATGAAATCTGTACTAATTAAAAAAAAAGGCAAGAAATAAGGAAAACTACAGAATAATATGACGTTAAATACAAACATAAGCGATGCCAAGAAAATTAATAACAAATTCATTTTCTATTACAGTGGGATAAGGGAACTCAGTGAAATTATCCAGTATCCCATTTAAAACAATGGAGAAACTCAGTATTTTTTGGGCACTGCATGTTTAACTTCTAAAATGTCTTATTTTTGGAGATGTATTACTAAAAACAAAAATAACTTGAAAGATATGTTATACAACCCAAAGGACAGGCACAGACTTACTACACATGAGAGTCGAGTATAATCTCTACATTAGAACTCTCCATAATACCTTTTTCATAAATATTCCATAAATATGGAAAAGAATATGGAAAAGACTAACATTCAATTACTCTATAGTGCCATTGCCTTCAATGCATTTCTTGGTCATTCTTAGAAAGAGAATATTAGGTTAGATGGCACTTTGCTGGGATTCAGATGATTTGAACAAGTGTAATAAGGAGCATTCTAATTAATTTTTCCTTGACATAATTTTTAACTGCATAAAATTCTCATGTAGAAGTTCATATCTTGTAGCACAGTGATATCCACGCACCATTTATCATAAAAGTTACCTTTGCTTTTTTTGGCTTCCATTTTCTATTAATGAAGAAGGCAAAGAAAAAATGTTAACAGTTTTACATAAATTCCTGTATGCACAAACAGCAGTGTGAAGAAAGCTATACTGTATGCTTATTTGAAATGACAGCTGATTTTGGTCCACTTTCAAAAAATTAATTGTATCATGAGAAAGCCAAGGAGCAGGAAACTTATTGGAAAATGTCCTGCAGCAATCAAAATTACTAAAAATGCATAAAATGAGACTTATAGTAATAATAATATTTTTAATTTTAATATAAACTTAAAACTATTTGACAAAGCACTGAAAAATAGTTGGCCACCTCAACATGCTGTAAAAACCAGGAGAAATACCTCCATAAGCTCAGGTCTACTACATAAATATAGATGACAATAAAAATAAAATAAATAGTTGACTCCACTTCCTAAATCATTGTAAATGGCATAAGAAAGGCAGTAAAAACTTATAAACATAAGAATTTCTTTTATGAGTGCACACATGTTAGTATAAGCGGTCCATAAACAAAATTTTTCCACAAATATTTGTGAGCCTGTAGTAACAAATTCAACTGAATGGAGGTAAATTATATTGCATGTATTTTATCTAGATTTTAAAAGCACTAAAAGAGACAAAACACTTTTTCTAATCAAGCATCCAAATAGCTACCCTAAGTTGCATTACTTCTAAAAGGTACAAAGACATGTGTTCAGTAATACACTGAATTGTGGTAACTCCCATGACATGGTGGAGAGACAACTAATTTTTAAAATAAAGGTATTGGGCACGATTCTTTGCTTAGATGTAATTACTTACGCCAGGAAAAGTGTCGTCAAATACATGTGTATTTTATACCTCTTTTGAGTGAGTATAAAATAGTACTCCCTGCTACAAAAAACCACAAGCACATTCCTCTCTTCAACTCAGTTCAGCAGGAGTTTTGTCACTGGCTTTAACAAACATGCAGGGTTAGAGCCAATATTCTCTGTATTAATCAAATGCATATATCTTCTGGGCAGGCAGTGGCTTGTGCCATGTTCTAGGCAGGGTCCAAAAGAAAAGGATAATAGGTAACTAAGTCTCATACTGACTAAGTCCCTGCATCTGCACAGCTGTTGGCTCGTCCTCTGTGTCTTTTGAAAAGAATGTTGCTCTATTTTAGTAAAACAATTTTCAAAAATAATGCTGATTGGGAAGACCGCATTGTCACCTTTTGCCACAGGTGTAACTATGTTTCCTTATCTCAAGGGTAAGGACGAACCCTCAATGCTATGGAGATGTGGAAATGAACTATTGGGACTAACAATGCTGCCCATCTTTGTGCAGGTTGGCCATTCCCCACCTGCAATTAGTCGTGTCTGACTGTCCTGAAAGCTGCAGGCTCCCATACGTGCTTAACATCTTCCTGATGCTGACATTGTCCCTTCTTGGCTGTGTAGGTGCGAGCTTACCCTGGAGTTATTTGTGGAGGCAAAGGTGAATTGTGGCCATCTGTATCTCATAAGAACTGATGCTTTCAAGAATTACTTTTTTCCATATACTGCAGCTTAAAATAATTTACTAAGCATGTTTATGATGAGGGAGCAAAGAATCTTTAGGACTCATACATTATTTTCAAGCATCTAACACAATAGTAATAATGTTTTCTTAAAAAAACTCAAACAACAAAAACACACACACGCACACACACAGGGAAAAAAAACAACCAACCAAACAAAAAAAAACAAACCAAACTAAACCAAACCAAGCAACCAACCAACCAAAAAAACCCCAAAACCCAAAAACCACCACCAAAACCCCAAACATATCCTACTGGCTTTAGGAATGTAGTCTTGTTTCTTGGTAATGCCAAGAATTCACTAAAGGAAGTCTTCCAGAATTTGATACATCACTCTGTGGCAAATTATAATCAGCACTGCATATTTACAACATGTGATTAGATACCAAGAGATTTTTCAAACGTAGCATAAAAAGTTACAATGAAGGTGAAAATGATTCTTTTGGAGAGATATTCCTTTTCATTTCAGCATCCTGATAAATGTTTAAAGAATATAAATTAGGCTTCCAAGCCAATTAATTTGTCTGTTTCTCATCTCCAGTGATGTATTTTAATTATACTTTCATGCCTCTAAGCTTCAGAAGGGAAGACAGAATGCACTGATCATGAAAAACAAAACCTATAAAAGTTCAAAAGGATAATGGAACAAATTCCACAGTTTTGTGACTTAATCTCATCCCACATTCTTCTGTAAATAAGGAGAAAGTGGTTTAAATCTTAAAGAGTTACAATTTGGTAGGGCATGCAAAGCTAATATTATAATTTGGATGAAAGATGAATTTTGGTTCATCTTACATGTTACACACTAAATTTATTCCATTACAATGCACAGGCTTAATTCATTTGTGGTCTAGATGTGCTGGATAATAAAAATTAATTTCTGGTTTTCAATTGTGTTTACTCCTCACTGTTTAATCCGTTGTCTGGATTTGATTTTAAAATACACCTAATATTTAAGACACACAACTACAGAATGTTTTTGAATCACTGAACCTTGAAATGGAGATTGGGTGTATGAAAAAGCTGATTACTTATTACAAGGAAACTCCCAAGCAAACCATTATTAAGAATTTTTCTGATAATATAAAATTGGTGGGCAGTAGTAATAACTCTTTCTAACAGTACTGGGCTAAGATGTCACTTGTTATCTGGTCTCTTTCAAAGAAATATTTTAAGGGACAGAGTGCTGCTTTGACCTATATTTAGTTATTTACTTACCAGTATAAAAAAAAAAAAAAAAAAAAAAAGGAAGAAATAAAGGAAAGGAAAACCAAATTTGGTATTCTCCTTCCCACCATGAGACCCTCCCTACAACACCTGCTTTGGCAGGTCAATTCCCAGGCAAATTCATCTATTTAAGCATTGAATCGATGGTAGTACAGGTAAGTAATTATAAAAACATCTATTAAGGAGAAGTATTTTAGATCCATCCTGTATATTTCTACCTAATACTCAAATATTTTCTTTCTCATCTGTTTCATCTCTTTTCCTGACCATGATGTATTTTCATTTAATGTTCTGTGAACAATTTCCTTCTGCAGCAAAAATTGCACATACAATTACACACTTTAGAATCTGAAGAATATTAGGTCAGATTGTAGCAAACACCTGTAAAAAGAACAGGGAAATACTTCATTAGCTTTAGATCTTTTATATTTGAGATAAATCTTTTCTTATTTCTCCTCTGCCAAGTTTTGTTTAGGGGAGTTTTGAAAGTGAAACATTTAGCCAAATTCCAA
>JAWWLV010000088.1:83639504-83662814 GCA_035041135.1 Platyrinchus mystaceus
CTAAAAAATCCATTGCGCAGGCTTGAAAGGTAAAAAGACCTTTCCCAGATCTTCGTTCGCGAAGACTGGCCACGTATTGTATCGTAAATCTTTTCTTATTTCTCCTCTGCCAAGTTTTGTTTAGGGGAGTTTTGAAAGTGAAACATTTAGCCAAATTCCAACCTTTTCTGATACTTCCTTAAGATGATAGAGATGTTACAAATAGGGTATTCAGCAGAATTGTTCTCTTTTTCCCCTCAGAACTTATGGGGGGGGGGAATAAGACAAATATCACAGAGTATTTAGGCTCCTTCAACTAAATACAAAAATAGGTGGGTATAAGAAAGAATGAAAGTATGATGTAGTCATGGATAGTTCCATGGTAAAATGATGGATTATTTTGCTAGCCCACCAGTCTTCATCAGCACAGAAGTCACATTAAGTCACAAATTGAGTAAAAAATGAAACAGTTGTATTAAGGTTTTGTTTTTCAGAACTTTGAGTACATAAAAGTGCATTTAAAAACCATATATGTAGTCATTCTCCTCCCTACTTCACAGCCTTTAAACATGAGGGCAGGAAAGAAGTGTCAGTATAACTAAACATGAACTGACCTATGTAGTCCTATTGGGTTTTCACATGGCTATTGATTGACTTGTTGCTATTGATGATCAATCCTGTTGGTGTAATTTCCTTGCTGTGCATATTTGCCCTTTATTTTAATTCAAGGGACCCCATGTCAGTAGGTATTTGCTGCCAATTAATCAACATGCTTACCAGTTTATGAGCAACTTGCTCATAAATAAACAGGGGAAATCCTTTATTTCCACTATCACTGAGGGGTGAAACCTAAACCAAATGCTAGGTACACATTTTGCCTGCTGGAGCTTGTTGCTGGTTCTCTGCAAAACCAATATTTCTATTGAAAGACCCGGCAGAAAATTAGATGCTGTGGATGTCCTAATTGCTGTGTCTGTTGCTAGAGCACAGCCATTCCCACTACTATAAGAAACAGCTATCATGTAGCTCAGCATTGTGAATCTAAGCTTTTTAAGCCCTCTTGTCTCCCCTCACTGCAAAGTTGAAATTCATGTTTCTTCCCCTCTGTATCCTGGAAGGCTGAGGAAGGAGGTGGAGAGAAGTAGAGATGATTCTGTGTAATTTCTAAGGCTGGAGTTGGGTTACCTGGTGAAACGTTGTCTTATTTACAGATTTACTAACTCATAGCTTCCTCCTTGCATCTTTCAGTTATTCACTGCTCTGAATCTTTGCCAAGACAACAAACTCCATCCTTTTATTTTGGTTTATCAGCCATGAAGTTGTGTTGCAGGAAGCTCACGGGACAGTGAATCCTGTTCAGGAGTGAGATTCACTGAGACTAAATTTGCAGGGCAAGGACACAGTTAATCAGGAAAAAACACATAGGAAAAACCAAACAGGTGAAAAAAACAACAAAAACCCCCACAAAACCTGCATTCATAGATTTCATGTGGAAAAACTACTTAATTAACAGATGTTGTCAGGTGCTCTGTAGATGCAATTACTCAATTCTATAAATAAGACAGTGATGTGGGAAAGGTCATGATTAAGAAATTGTGCAATAGGCAGGCCTTTTATTTTGGATCCTGATAGAAAAATGAAACTTTAGTCATTGTGGGGAGTAGAAAATTTGCTAAATAAAATTAGGCACCATAACCTATATCTATGTTCCAAATAGGGTGGCCTTTTTTTTCCCCTGACTTAAATTCCCGGCATTAGTGAAGCTCTACTTGGACACTGACATGAATTAAGTACCAGTAGATTAACTGACTGAGACCTCAAGGCTACTTTTAAAAGAAGTTTTCATATAGTTTTTTTTTTAAAAACTTTTCAATAAGGATTTGAGATTGAAACTAAATCTAATTCATAAAAAAATATGCATCCTGTGTAAAAACTACTAGATTTTTTAAATTGTTATTTATTTTAATCAACTTCAGGACACCTCTGTGATATTTATGGTGATGACTGTTTGTGATGAAGAATAAAAGAATGGTAATTATATTATCCTCACCAACATCCCCCTCCAAGTTAAACTACACTAAATATTTTAGTCTAAGTCTAATTTATGCTTTGAAAAACTCTGTTATCTATAAATCAGAAGTAAACATGTTCTTCCAAGCAGAGCAGATAAATAGTCATGTGTGAGCTCAAAATTCAGATTTGTCATAAACTTCTGGTTGATTTTTGACTCAGCACAAATCCTAGCTATTAAATGATGACTAAAGAAGATCCTTCATGCAAACGTTGTGTTTATGATTTTTTTTTTGCAAATAATTACTGTATTATTACGATCTGCTTTAATAAATGTTTCATGTATTGCCTTGTTTCTTAGATTGCTTTTATTTATTCTTGGAAATTTATCTTCATTAAATATTCAGCTTTGAGAACATAGTTAACACTTAATGAACTTAATGGGATTATCCATATGTTTAAAATTAAGTACTTCAAGTGCTTTGCTTATTCTGAGGTTTAAAGGGATGGCAAAACCCAGTTACAATTCATAGGTGGCACTTTTATGTTTAGAACATTTAAAAAGTTCATTATTTTTGGTTTTTTTTTCTAATTACAGTTTAAACAATAGCATAAAATTAATCTTTAAATAAAGTCAAAGCATTGAATTGGCAACACCAAGTCACAGGGAAGTTGTTTGTCTGTGAGCTTTTCAGCAAAGCTTGAATACTATCTCCACCAGAATTTGATAACTTTGTTCCTGCTGGTGAGGATTTGTCAGTTTTACTTTCTCTGACAAATGCAATATTTTCTGTAGACTTACTAATAATATTGAATATTTTGTCATATCTCATAGAAGATATTGACTTTGTATTTACTGCTAATGGAGGGATGTTGTATATAAAGTAGACTTCGTATTTAAAATCAAATGGCTTTTTATGAGTATATTTATTTGTTGTGACAAGTGTAGAATAATATAAGAGTTTAGAAACTACATCAAATTGGTTCATATTTCAGAACATGCTTAGAGAACATAATTTAGACATTTTCCAGGTGCATGGAATGCCTTTGAAATTAAAATTACAAAAAACCCCAGGCATTATTTTACTTTGTAGTTTGCTAGAATTTCAGATATTTTCCTAAGAGGCAATGAAAAAGTATTCAGAACAAAGTCACTTCTGGTTTTTAATATAATAAAGATATTGCCACTGAAATTTCAATGCCCATACAGGTCGCAACATAGGTTGTATTCTTTGGATTCATCAGTTTGTAGAGTATTATTAGCAGAGTATTATTAGCAGTGTTTTAAAGCAGTAGAGGTGGTACCACAATTATATTCAAATTTAAGGACACTTATATGTGATACTTAGGTCTATTTTTATGTCATATGCAAAAAATTGCAACTAATTCTGACTCAAGTGATTCATGTAAATGTACAGTGTTAGTGTTTTACTCCCCTACTGATGAAAGTAATTTAGATTGATGGGCAGTATCAGTAATAACCAGAAATCTAAAGGGAATTGGCAAATAACTGGCATCTTTTCGGTGATAGGCAGAGGTGCTCTCTATGATGAAAAGAAACATGGACTATCAGAAAGGAGTGCATGTGGTTGGTTTAGGTCTACTCCTTGAATTTGATTTTTATGCCTGTTTCTTAAATTTTTCTGACAAAACAAAATTTGTGTCAGCTTTCTCTATGTAAGTAACCAAAGAGGGCAGAAAAAATTACTATCAGGCCAAGAATGTGTGCCATCAAGCTATGTGAGGTTGTAGCTTCAACTGCTCTTTTCTGTCCCTCTGCAGAGAGAAGCTTTTCATTCCCTTGGTGTAAGCACCTTTCAGGATACTTAAACCTCATTTTTCACAAAGACTTTAATAATTTTTGTTTGTTTTAATTTAAACTAGTCAATCTTGCTGCAGTTTATAGCACATCCACGTGCTGTTGAACTGGCTGAGGAAATGTTGTAATGAGGAGAGTGGGAGAAGACTGAAAGAGCTGGAAATGAATGAAGAGCACACATGCACACGGAACTGGCAAGAGGAAGAGTTAGAAATGGAGTTTAATGATCTGACCTGACAGGCTGCACTGATCTGGTGTTGGTGTACTGTACGGGTGGGCAAGCCTGGGAGGAGCCAGAACAAGGTATCATTTGGTCTCTCTCTCCTGCCTTGTCTTTCTGTGCTCTGCTATGGGTGTGCACAAGAGCTTTTATCACATGGCCTAACAGAAACAATACAGTTTGGGGTTTGGATTCTCCTTCCCACCAGTTTCCAGCCAATGTAGTGGCTCAGGCAGTGCTACTGGAATTGATCCTGTATTTGAGCCAGACCAAACGGCTCAATCATTTTTCTTTAAACAGCACTGCCATGGAAAGAGCTAGTGTGGGCTTGCAGAGGTGTATATCTTATTTATCATGGCTTAATAATACCTTTTTTTTTTTTTTTTTTTATTTAGGCTCCTCTCAGATGATTTGATTTGTGATTAATATTTGCTTTGAAAATATGATGAAAGTGGTTTCCCTTAGAACCCAGGAAAATGAAGTAGGCCTGAAATTTACTCCTTTTTTCTCTTTAAATCCAAAATTTTATGGGTTAGTATTTTTCTCAGTTAATCTGTTAGGAGGCTTGTATATATTCATATATATTCATACATATATACTGAAAAAAAACACTAAGAATGGCAGAAACTGAGAAACTTGTTGGGGTATTTACTGGAGAGTTTCCATTGACACCCATGGAGTACAAACCAGGTTTTCTTCTTGGTAAAGAGAAAAAAAAAAGGTAAAAAGAAAAAAAAAAGAAAAAAAGGGATTAAGGGTTCCAGCCTTTACAGTCTGGAGAGAGAGAAAAACATATTAGCATTAAAAAAAATTACCAAATGGGACAAGTATATTTTCTGTTCCTGGAAATGCCTGTTGAGACTGAATGACATTTTAGAGCTACACCCCAGGTTGATCACTAGCAATTGATTGTATGCCAGCATCAAGAGTCAGAAGTACTATAGCTTGCATTTTGCAGAAAGTCAGGATAAAATGATATGCTATAAAAAGGGCTATTCCATTCAGAAGAAATTATTATATGATCTGTAGTGCAATATTCAGAATGGCTTTTTATTGTTTAAATAAATATAAAAATGAAATCAGTGTTAAATATGATAAGCCTGCTTTTATCAGTTGTATGCAGTAGCTCACCTTTTATAGTCTATGCAAGACTGATCATTATAGAGGCATTCACAATCTCTTTCTTCCTAAGCCTGTCTGTATAGGTCATGCATATATCAACTTCAGGAGAAAAAAAATATAATTTCAGTTGCTTCTTGGTTTGGTTGCATGTCAAATGTGGTTTTCCTTTCATTCACCTTTTTTTATTTTTTTTTCCCTTCAAAGATGTGAAGTCATGGAATAATGGTGTTTGAATGGGCACTGTGGAAGAAAAAGAAGAGCAAAGGCATTGGTACAGGCTCAAGGCAGTAGGCCATTGGAGTCAGATATCTTCTGTTCCTCCTGTCAAGACTGAGAGGCAAAGGATGAGACCCATTGATGCTCAGGGACAAGGCATAGCAGCTTGAATATGAAGCTGACAGTGAAACTGCGGCTTCTCTATGGCACTGAGGATTATTTGTATTCAATGATTGACTTGGCATCACAAGTTTGGTATCTTCACTGAACCATGTATGCATTTTGGGCCTGAGGGGAAGCAGGATTTCATCTGTGGTGTTGTAGCCAGGACTTATAAATAGCAAACTCTAAGCAATTCATTTGTTTTCCATGTTGTCCTCTTGAAATGTAGGAAGCCTTGCAGCTTTACTGGAGTTTGGATTGGGCTGTGGCTCCCTGGTAACTGCAAGTTTGTCAGAGACTGATCTGAGGGTCTTATGTTCCCTGGTTGCCACTCTTCAGAGAAAAAAACCCCCAACAACAAAACAATCAACCAACCAACCAACCAAAGTTGACAAAAATAAGATAAAATCTGTATTCTCATTATCTTGAACCCCAAAGTATGTTACATTTGATCTTTTTTATTGATATGCAGGATTTGTGTGGGTATCAGACTCTATATGGAAACAGTGTTGATCGTAATATTGAAACATTAATTTTTACAGTGCACTTACAGGAAGCTAAATCCCATATTCCTTGAAATGAATTAGTAGGGACATCATCTTTGTCGTGTGTATTCAGTTGCCATAAAATCTGTTGGGTTATATACTGAAAATGCCGAGGTCTCTTACAACATAAAATTATTAGGTGCTGAAGGTCATATTTTTACAGGAGCATCAACAATGATTGACACTGAGATATCAAAGGATATATTTTGCAAACCATATTTGATGAGACTGATGCAGCTGAATTTTTGTAGCCAAAATGGTGTTTGGAAGCCAATGTCTGGATTTAGGCTGAGATTCTGACATCTCTGCAGTTTTTCATTTGTATGTATAAGGTGTACTGCTCTTTTGGACAAAATTTAGGGAAAAAATTATCAAAAAGCCCTTCAATGAAAGTGTTATTTTTCCTTGTAGTATAATTGTGGGACACTCTTTCTTTTTACTTTATTTCCAGTATTAGTCTCTTGCACCTATTTGTGCTGGTCCTAGATAGCAAGGAAGAAAGAAGACATTACAGCACAACAGCACTAGTTCTTTGTCTGCTCAGCCTCCCTATTTTGCCCTGTGTTCCTGCACACTGGTGAGAGAAACTGAAATACAAACATCCTCTGTGATACTTTGTTGACCTGAAACAGAATGTGAATAACAGCCAGGTGGGTGCACTATCAAATGCACCCATATTCTATCTAACATGGTGCCTTTTAGACTGCAAAACTACCTTGAATCTCATTAACCTTTAACCTTGCTTGTTGGATTCTATTCCTTTTGCTATTCCGGTATGCCAGTTTCTCTGTTACCTTGAATAGGAACACCAGGAAGTTCAAAATAACTAAATTAAGTCCTCAGAATACCCTTTTCCTCTCACTTTGTCACCACCCAGGAACAATGTCAATTTAAGTGCAAAACAGTCAGGAAGATGGCATAACTTCATTGTTTGCCTTGTCTCTATAGCCTTGTTTATAACTGTGTTTGACGATTTTCTCTGCTTGACCCAAACAAATGAGCTTTTGGAATGCTGACTGCTGACTTTGCCTGCAACTTAAAGCCATTAAGCAGTAAACTGTTCACAGTTTCTTCTTCACATTATGAAACAGAGAACAGGCGGTAGCTTTTCTTCTCAGTAGTATTGTTCCCTCTTTGGGATCTGCTGCTGAAAGTCCCACATGGTATATTTGCTGCTGTGATTGTTATAAAAATAATATTTCTAATAGTGTGTTTACCCAAATGTTCCATGTAGTTTTACAGACTTGGAATAAACTCAATTATTGTGTAGAATAGTGATTAATTGCTGCAATATGTTTAAAAATTTATTTACTTTACTTGCTATAGAAATGCCTTACAAAAGATTTCATAATACCTTTACTGAGGTAATATGCAGAATTCACCTGGAGGTTTGCCACTCATTTCTGTGCCTGAGGTAATATCTAAATATAATTATATGCCTAATTTGGTGAAATTTGTCATCTTCTCAAGATAAAAGTGTTCCAAATTGTAGTCATTATATTTATAGCTACATATACAAGTAAATAACTATAGGATAAATAGTCTATTAGTCTGCATCTGTTCAGATGTTGCCATTGGATGTATTTTCAGAGTTCTAGAGCTTTTGTACTAAACATATATTTTATTAGGATAATCAAAATTATGGAAGTCAGCTGGAAGCTTGACTGTATTGCATAGTATATATGAGGTTTTGCTATCTAGAGAAATCCTGTAAGGATAACAGTACTGGTCTGATTAGTGTCACAGTCTCATAATATAGGACTCTCATATAACATGTATATAATTTTATGCTCCTTGTTTTATGAAGATGTTTGTTATCAAAACTCTCACAGGATCTTATTTACATTTACATATAGCCTTATTTGTTATTTTGATGAAATTTGACAACATTTAATATTTCTTTTTGTTCAAGTACGGTGTACTCGAATTTGAGTTCATTTGATACATGTATCAATTTGATACATAAATCATATTGACAATTAAATGCAATAACAAAGAAATTGGGAAGGTGAAACTTGCAATGTTCAGCTAAAGACTAGAAAATTCATATTTTATGTGGATCATGTTATGTATCTAGGCTAAATTATACTCAGCAGAGCAGATAAGTCCATTGACAAGGCAATAAAGTGCAATCTGAACATGCTGTTTGTCTTACTGTTAGCAGTATGTTAAGTGGAAAATATTTAAATTGGAAAATTAACATTTTAAATGGTGTCATTTTTTTCAAGCTGCTTGTGGTCTTTATTTTAAGCTCTTAAAGAGATATTATTCTTTTACTATTTCACTCGTATTTATTTAAATACTCCAACTGCAGGTTAGAATAATTAAGCTTGGTGGTATAGCCACAAAACTAGGTATTTCTTCCTCAAGCAACATACACTTAAAAAGCTCACTCAAATGACACTGCAAATGCTGAGACACTAAACTGTAAGGGCAAAGCTCCATTTTTGTGGAAGTTGTATGGCAAAGCTTCTGTGTCTTTAGACATAGAAATCTCAGTCAAGTTAGAATTTCTTTCAATAAAAAAAGTCTAAGTCAAAAGAATAAAGTAGAATAAAGGCAAGCAAGCTAAGTGAGAAAAAAAAGTTGTTATAAACTCAGCCTTGAAAAAGTATTGAATGGAAAATGGGCATATTTGGATCTGAAAATGATGAAAGTATTTCAGTAATATATAATATTATTATTTAATTTTATTATAACTAGATATTATTAAGTGGGTTTTTTTGTAATTATGTATCATTATTTATTATATCAAAGTATTTTCCTGGAAGCTGTGCTATAATGAAATAAGCCCATCTCTCCCTCTACTTCTGAGCCTCTAACAAAGTAGAACAGAAAACACAAAAGCATTGAGGTAGAGGAACTTCAGAAGCTTTTTATTTGAAACCAAAACACCACTAAGACAAACTGCCATCATAATTAAAAAACTTTAGCTAACTGTACCAATATCATTAGTAATGGGATGAAAGTAGAAATCAAAATTCCCAAATCACTGACTGTGACCAGTACCATGGGCAAATATCTTATGGTTCTGTCATGGTTTTGACTCTGGCCAGATTTTAAATATCCACCAAAAGCTGCTACAACACTCAAATCACCCTCCCTCTGCCTCTTGGTAGAGGAGAGAAAAAAAAAAATAGCTGAGGAATTTCTTAGTAGAGCTAAGAACTGGGAGACTCGCTTACTAACCAATTTTCACAGGCAAAGCAGACTCAAAGGGGATAGAACTTAAATTTGTTGCTAACAGGAACTAGCGGCAGGGGCCTCAGTTCTCAGTCTTTCCCCTGCTGGAGGGGGAGAGGGAGGCCCCCTGGGCATCTCCTTCCCCCTTCTGCTCCTCTGCCCTTGGTGTCTGATTGTTATCCCATGTTCTCCTCTGCTCTTCTCCAAGTTGGAATTTCTTCTGCATCATAGGCTTCTCTTCCTCCATTCTTAAATATGTTATCACAGAAGTGCATATCATTGGCCATCACCAGGGGAGTCCTTCCTGGAGCTGGCTGTCATTGGCTTTTTTTATAGGACAGTGAAACTTTTAGCAGCTTCTAACCAAAACAGCTCTATGACCCCCTCCAGCTACTAAAACCCATGACAGGTTCTTTGGGACATAACTTTTTTCCAAAGAAACAGATGTAGCAGAAATCTCATGTCCTCATTTCTTGGTGTTTCTTGATGAGTCTCAGTGGCTTTTTTTTTTTTTAACAAAAAAGGGATTGCAACCATGCTTTCTGCATATGAGACAGTAGGCATAGCCTGAGGTAAGGATTTCTTCTTTTTTTTTAATGGTAGTTTTATTTAAATGAGGTTTTAGAATGAACCAGCTCTCCCCTGTAAAAACCCTCTTTTGCTTTTGTTTCTTTTCAGTCACTATCCCCCCACTCTAGGGCCCAATCATCCTAAGAGATTAATGTGTGCACATCCCAGGTAGATTGGGATACTGTGAATCCGCTCCATCTATATGATAAAGTACTAATGCCCTCGCAGTCATCAGCAGTAAGAAAAGTCTGCATGTGTGAAAACAATTCAAAACTCTAATCTGGAAATTATTGTTATTTTTTTCCTTTTTTATAATCAGCACATTAATTGCTAAACCTCACTTTGAGTAGGTAGATTGTCTAAGTCTTGTCTCTGTCATTCTCAGGAACTGTCTTGAACCATTGTAAATGAAGCACTGACCTGGAGCCTGCTTTAACACCAGTCTCAGTGACAGTTCACGTTATTAAAGAAAATGCTCACCCACAAAACCTAAAACCACTGCTTTAATGTATCAAGCAATCTTTGTGTGTGTGTGTGTTATCTGTCAGACTTTCAGCTTCTCCTGAAGCTGGGTCAAAGTTTGCATCTGAACACATATTCTGATAACCCTGTGAGTTAAACAGGAGTACAGATCCTGCCAGATCTCTCTAATTGTAAGCCTTGTCTGTTTTACAGTTCTGTTCAACTCCTTTGTTACTGTCTTCTTATATAGACTCACTATTAGTTTCTAAAGATGCTATGCGACATTTAGCAGAGAGGCTCTTGTATAAATGATCAAGCTTGTCTGCTGCAGCGTTGAGCACCAACACATTTTAAAGTGTAAAGTGTTATGTAAATTCTTTGTATGAAGGTCTAACAGAGAAGTGTTATTTTCAAAGGCATAAGAGAATGGATTCTCTTTGTCTTTAAGAATGTACCTGTAAGATGTGCATCACTAGTCACATTAAATGCTTAAGGTATCTTCAAACTTATAATGTAGGAATATCCTTGGGTCATATGTCATTATTCTACAAATATATATATATACAAAAAGTAGAACTTAAATGCAAGATGTTTGCCCTCCACTTGGCTGCTTGATTGCCCAGACTACCTAGAATTAATTCACAGACAAGTGTCATAGTGTGAGGATTCAGCAAGGGCTGATTGCTTCAAACACAGTCAGTACAGTGCATTCTAATGAGTGTCAGATGGATGTGTTATATGCGTAAATGACGAGGTCACTGAAGATCGCAGAGCTATGACGCTCAGTCAAACAGGCACATTTGCGCTCTGGACACTACCCTCAAACTACATTTAAAACAACAACCAGGTAGTATATTTTTTGCAGTGAAATTTGTTGACTACTAGATGTGTCAAGGTCTATGGGGGTTTGATCCATCATTTTTACTGCCTTGCCTGCTAGATGCTTGTGCCAGAGAGGGCATCAAGATGTACTGGCTGTAGTACTGCACCATCTTCTCATGGCTGTAGTACTCTGAATCATTGTGACCGTGCATTTTCCTTCTACTCTGACACAGGTCACAGCTCTGAAAACACAGCTTGAGTTTCTAACAGATTTTATGGTAGGCACTCTGTGAGAAATGAGAGAAATACTTTGAAGCAGCAATGTTCAGGGTATACATTGATGATTCTGATGCACTGGTAATCCTCATGGCATTCTTTCCACATCATCTCTATTTATCACCTACTAGTTGAACGTAATATTGAAGTTCTCCAGTAATCACCTAAGAAACTGTACTCTGTCCACTACAGCTGTTGTCTTCAATGAGGCAACAACAAAAAAAAAAAAGACAGAACAAAAATTTACTTATTGGAATCTCACTGAATAGGTTTTGAAAACTGAGACATGAATCTCAATTGCTATTTCTTTAGCCTTGACTGTTCTGGAAGCAAAGAAGTAATAAAGATTATGTTAAAGATTCACAATAAAACTATTGGTTACTATTATTAGTGTTTTTAATAGGGGTAATCACTGCTGTCTACTGATGAGGGTGACTGAAATAGTTTGAATTTTAAAAAAATAGGTTATTGTGATTCATAGAACATCTTCCACTCCTCCTAAGTGTGTTCTGCCTTTCTTTCCTTTAATCTATGACAGTGTTACTGTTAAGCTCAATCTAAACTAATTTCACCAAAGAAATGCTCTTCAAGCAGCTTTCTTCTCCAAAACTTCCCATGGGCATGTTGAGGTTGTAGTCATCTGTAGCAGATGACAGCTTCTGTGTTATGTTCTTTTCTCTTTGATTGAAAACTAGTACAGCCTGTGGATTGCAAAGGACTTGGTAAGTGGAATCCTGTCAGAAGGAATGTTCTGACTGGCAGCAGATATTTGAAGTAAGTCCAGTGTGAGCTGAGAGAGTTCAATTTTCTGGTATTCTTGAGCACAACACCAGAAAATTAAATTCTTTTTTCTCCTCTGCAACTCATAAGTCTTGCATACCATCCTGACTTATAAAGGAATACACTTGTATAAAGTCATTTGATGTTTTTACTGCTCTGGAGATGTTTATGTGGAACTTGGTTTCTAAAGAATCCTTTCCACTTTAACAATGCTTACATGGCACTACTTTAAAGGAACTAGTAAAATAGTGTGGCAGAAACACAAGAATTAAATGTTTCTCTATTTTGTTCAGTGTATTCTCTACAGCTTTTAGTTTACTATTTTCTTAATCTCTGACTGAAAAAAAGTGCTACATATTTAATGACAGGAGAATATATATCTTGCCTACAAGTTTACTGCTGCAGAATTGCACCACAAAAGTGAGTAGTGAGTACAGTCATATAATGTTGTTTCACAGAACAAAAAGGAAGTGGAACATGCATGTTAAACTCCTTTTTCCCACCCCCCATATGATGGACTTGCTCTTTCTTGACGAGTAGTAAAGTCTAAATGCTGTAAAGAGAGAATAAGCAATAAATTTTATTTAGAATATGATTCACAAAAGCCATCAATTTCAGATGTAAATTTTATGTCAGATTTCTAACTGCAAATCTCTGAGTCTGGCTGCAATCCTCAAATAGGACACTCTTTTTTTGTCCTAGTCTTCTATGTGCTTGTGGAAATTGTGGGTGCAAGACTCACTTTTGAGCAGTCCAGCAGCTAAATGAATAAAACATGACATTAGTCAGCTATGCATTCATTTGCCTGTGGAAACAGCACATGACTACTATTTATCACTATCTCATGCACCAATAGCAATTTAAACTCATAGTTCACTGCATGCTTTTAAATAGAAAAGCTCCTGTTTTCCTTCTCTTGGCAGTGTTTTAGATTGAGGTCATGTCTGCTGAAAAGATGTTCTCTAAGATTCAGATATGATGGGTATTAAAGCTATAAAGACCATGAGGTTCCTAAGTACAGACATGTATTTTTGCAGGGAACTCATTAATTATGAATAATTATTTGTACCCTGGATGCACGACTCTCTCCTGCCTCATTTCCATTGATGTGAGATGTTCAAGTTATATCTTCACATCACTCTGCAACAATTTTCATGAGATCCTTCTCTTATTTAGTCTGCCAGCCTGGAAGCTCACTCTGGGCTTTAACAATTAAATTGAGTTTTCCCCTGACCCTTTAGCAGCACTAACAAAGGCTTTCTGGACACTTTATGCCCTGACCTACCATTGTGCAATTTCACTTCCAAGCACACATCCCTGTGAAATTGATTTGAAGATGATGAGGTTTCACAGGTTTAGCTGAAGACTAGATTTTTCCTCCAGAGTTATTCTTTTTGATGATGATGGTATGGGAAACATTAAAAAAATAGTAGTTAGGTTGCCCAGGGTCATGACATTTTTCAGTTGGGCTTTCAGGAAGCCATTTGAAGCAGAATGACTATAAAGAAGATTCAAGTGCCATCATAAAAAAAAAATTTCATTTTTTCAGTGAAGGGGCTTGCTTTAAAAACTCTGCCTGCAAGTCTGGTGGGTGATCCCTGCTTTATGAACAAACCATTTCTGTTCTCTCACCTTGTGCTTCCCATCTCTATGGTAACAGACAGGGAAAAAAAAAATTAGGCATCTAGATAATAGCTAACCAGCTGAAACTGGATGGAATAATGATCACTTGTTTTCAGGCAGGGAAAAGTCTCTGCTAAGTAGACATCAAAGGTAATGCTGATCAAGATGGCAGTCTAGGAGAGATGCCACTGAATCTGTGTCTATGGCCTTTGGCTCACCTATATAAATTTTGACTCTGAAGCTTTCCCAATAAAGTTCCTGATAAAATTGAGTATATCCCTTGAGTTCCTGATATACATTCCTTGAAAGACTAAGGTCAATCCTGGCAGGCAGTTCAGGCAACATCTGAGAGATGTTCTCCAAAACTCTGCTTCCAATAACAAGCTCCCATGACTTTCGGGCTTTCTCACAAATCCAAGGATTTCTGCAGTAGTCTTGGTGTTCATCTGCTGCTACTCTGCTTTCTGAACTCTGGCTGCTTCTCATTACACTTCCAGGGTACACAATGGCACTGAGATTGCCATGGGGGAGACAGACAAGTACATGAAGGGAGGATGTCAGTAGAAAGGGTAGGCTACTTGAATTTTCTGAGCAGTAAATTTGTCAAAAGTGTGATTGCAAAAAGGCATCACTTTAAAAATTGGATTAAAAAAATGGTGGGTTTCATAATTAACCATTTCTTTTGGGAAATAATAATTTAATTAAAAAAACCCCACATTTAACTTTTGTTAGATAAGAAAAAAAATGTTTTAAAAATGGTAAGCCTTTTTTTTCTTTAAACAAGTTTTAATTTTATATGGAACAATATATCTCAGTAGTGTATGGGGGTGATTTTTAATGCTGAGAAAAACTAACTATTTTAATATTTTTGCACATCTTCATTAAGGTTAAGGAAATAGGATCCATTGTAGGTTGTCCAGTAAAGAAGGAAGTGATGTGATGATGTAAAGAAATGCAAGTGAAAAAAAAGGAGAAGCAAAGACTGTCTGAATAAGAGCGATGTGACCAGTGCCCTAAATGTGGTCACTGTTGGTTGCCATTCATGTTCATGACTGACACTCAAGGTTACCTCAACAGCTATTGGGGCCTTCTGGTGAATACAGATGACACTGAAGTAATGTTTACTGAGAGTCTGACAGGTTTCAAGGATAAAGAACGAAGTGCTACTGATGAAGTCAAGTGGCAGGGACACCACAATTTCCTTGTCTTTAATTTTTTTCTAATGTGTCATGATCTGCAAAGTAATATTGATGCTACAGTAGTTCCTAAAATAGATGCCATTATGTTCATTAGATGCTTCACATCTGGATATCACAACCAGTAACTGTTGTAAGTAGTGTGTGGGGGGGGGAACGGCGGGGGAAGGTGGAAGTAATTTTAATCTTTTCTGGGTTTTCTTGATTAGATATCTCAGATTCATAAGCATTTATTTAATTCATATTAGCATTTAACAGTCAAATGCCCTCAATGGTGAAAAATTACCCTAGAGGCAGCATAGAAATTAATGGTTATTCTGTGATAGATCTTCTCTCTGACAAGGACTTAAATATTGAAATTCTAATTTATTTATTATGCAGGAAGATGACATTTTATCCCTCTAACCATTTGACAGGAAGACACTATAATTATGTCTTTCCCTGGGTTCCCATATTCCCTCCTGTACCTTTGCAAGAGATTATAAGAGTTCAGACTCCCGTTCCCAAACAGGTTTGCCCTTACAGCAGCACATTTGCAGTAATCAATGCAAATGCAGTGACTGGTTCTTTCTAGATCATTTCTTCAGGCTGAAATTTCTTTGCCTTTAGAGGCTGTTACGGGGATGACAGATGGCAATGTGTTTATTAGGAAAAGTGGAGGTGACTTTAATGCACTCTCTGTACATCTCTATGCTTGCTCTATTATTAAGTTCTGATTTGTTCTGAGAGAGAGCACAAAAGGCAGCCACTGTATCAGAACACTATCGTGCAAAATAGGAGTTGTGGAAATATTGCATGTAGCTGTGGTTTGTTTGAGCAATTTTCCCTAGGAAGACTATTATTATATATTGCTGACAGAAACCGAGGGCAAGGAAACACAACGAGAGCAAATTTGTGGCAGTTACACTGTGTATGCAGATATTCATTTATGCTGTAGAAGATTTTTGATAATGCTGTTAGTGGCTTATCATGTGAGCAGTGTGTCAAACAGTCTGAAAGGGCTGTGCAGCCTTATCAATCCCTAAAGATAGCTAACTGTAAACCACTTCTAATATTCTGACATTAACCTGAAATGCCAATCTTACACATCATCTTGGTCACTGGAGCAGTCACGCATTGCTGAAAACAAAACTAAGAGCCAAGTAAGAATTTGGAAGAAGGCTGGAAAGAAATGGCTAGACTTTGGCCATGTGAATTTTGTAGGGAGCTGGGTAAGCTCAGGAAGGTACAACTCCAGTGCGTGGACAGTGGACTAGCTTTCTAGCTGCCTCCCAGATGTTGTGCACAGCCAGCAGCAAACACAGAGGATTCTGGCAGGGCATTAAAATGTGGTTGTGGTTTTTTTGGGTTTTTTTGTTTTTTTTTATAGAGGAGAGTTAGCTCTTTGCTGCCATGGAGGACTGGTGGGATTGCAGGTCTCCCTACTTTCTCGCTGTGTTTCTGCAGTGCTGAGGATAAAAGGAGCCCATTCCCCAGCATTCTTAATTGGGAACCAGTCACTCCCTTGTTGAACCATCTCTTCACCACCTCTGCTAATGTGCTCTCACTCAGTAGCAAAGATAGATCAAGGAAAACTAGTGGTGCTTCGTTGAAGGGTGTACTGACAGGGTAGCCTGCAGTGTGACAGTCAAGCTTTTTTCTTGGTGTGCCTTGACTTTTGGGTTAAAAGTGTCATGGCACCCTTCTAGCCTGGGATGTAAACTTGGGTGTGATAGGGACTCTCAGATGAACCAGAAAGCACTTGCAACTGTCTCCCTCATAGCCTGGCATAGAAGAAACAGATTTCTCAAACATCTTGAGTCAGGAAATTGCTTTTCAGTAGTTTCTCAGGATCTTCCAGTGACCTTCACAGCTTGTGCTTTCAGGGCCAGTAGTGCACCATGTATTCTGTGTCAGCTTTGATCTAGAATGAGCTTTGTTTTCCTTTAAAAGGAGATTGATATTTTTGAAGATGACAAGCGGGGAAGTTTAAGTAAAAGCTCTCTTTATATGAGAGGAAGATGAAGATGGTGGAGAAGAAAACAAATATAAGTTTGTATCTATAAGCACTCAAACACTAAGAGTTTGGGATTGTGTAATAAATAAAAAAATGAAACTATATTGCCTTGATATGACAGAAATGCTGTAATTAAAAAAGAATACTTTTTCTCTTTATACCCTGAGAACCCTGAAATATGAAGTTACCTATTAGTGGGGGAAAAAAACCCAAAACAAAAACCAAAAACCAACCAAACCAAACAACCAAAACCCAACAACAAATTGCCATTGCTATGCTTTGACAGTTTGAAATGGGTAGCATCATGATTCTCTTGGGTTTTTTTAACATGGCATTTTATAGTTTCTCAATATTTTAGGATAAATACTGATAAACTGCAGAACAGAATATTTCAGGAACATATTGTTGATGTCCATATGTTCTGGAACTGTCCAGATATTTGTTATGTGTATCTATTTAATCTTTTTTATCTGCTAAAACCAAACATACATACTTTGGAAGAACTCAAAATCTTAAGATGGCACTACAGATCAACACAAAAGAGTAGGTCATCTTCAAGAGACTATGATATAAAGGATACCTATCACTTAAGGCAAGATGCACATAGTTGTGCCTGGCTGGAAGTTACTAACCTGATCCCAAGTCTTCAGAGTCTTTGGAAATTACTTGGCTGCCCATGACAAAATGGTGGTTTTTTTTTTTTGGGGGGGGGGAGGTTGTTTGTTTGGTTTGGTTTTGGTTTGTTGCAAATAAGAGAGGTTTGTTGGTTAGTTGAGCTTTTCTCAGTGCTACAGTTGTGGATAGACTTTCTTTCCTGATAGTGAAATAGACTAGAGTCACGTGGTTTTAAACTGGTATGCATGAATATGATGGGTATGACCATTTTTTATGGTTATAGAACTACCAAAAATGTGGGACTGGATAGGATAAGAAATCTACTCATTTAACACCCATTCTTTCTAGGGACTGCACACTCCTTAAGGAAATAAAAACAAACATTAAGCCTTATTTAGATATATAAAAGGGGTTTTTTCATTAATTATGATTTATGAAAGTCTTATTTTAAGCAAATCTTTTTTGTGTAATAAATATGGAATACACTAAAGCAAAAAAATCAAAGTTGTACATGAAATTTCATGTGATTTTGAGTGAGTTGGTATCTAGGATTCTTGCTGACTGTTTAGGGAGAAATCATTTAATATTTCATAATTGGGAAGATGTATCAATATTTAAACATTTCACTAATATTTTCAGAAGCATCTTCTTGATTTAAGAGCCCAGAAGCTTCTCTAAATATAGCTTAAAATTTCCCCCCCCCCGAGTAACATTAGTTGCAATTGAGAGCCAAAATATATAATTTAAAATATAGTGCTAAGCACAAAAGAAAAAATCAGAAATTTTCCTCCGGACTCAAATTATATTAATTTTCTTAAATTCTGGTAAATACTAAGTCTCACAAAAGACACAAATAGAGAGAAATACTATTTCTGTGTTTACAGTCTAATAAACTAACTGCAAAATAACGTATCACTGTAGGAGACTCCTGGTGGCAAACAGCTTGGAAATCACTGTCAAATAGTCATAATTTTAACTTTGTTATTTGATTGCAATTGTCTCCAACCTGGTTACCTATGCTTAGCTAAGAAAGTCGACAGTGAAGAACAGATCAAAGTTTAAAATAACTCTAATTAAGTTAAAATAGCCAAAGTATTTATCTATGTTCAATCAGGAATTTAATTGCTTTTCAACTAATAAAACAAATTAATAAAATGATATTTTCTTATGATTACGGCAAAATTTCATCAGGTTTTCAAGGAAAATTGTTTTTTGAGTGTGTTCATTTCCACTGTTCAGCTTCTGTACGGATTTTTTTTGGATGTAAAGCCCTGCAAATAATGTGTAGTAAAAAGTAATTTGTATTTTGTTGTATTTGCATGCTATAAAACCAAAGCCATGTAGGCTGCCACTCTGCATGTGTGTGTGTGTGCACATGCATGCATGTGACTGTTGGTGTGTTTGCAGTCTACAACACCCCCATTTTGTGCATTTCTGTCAGAAGCAAATTTCTTCTGCAAGACTTCTGCGGTGCTATAGGTCAGACAGATTAAGAATGAACAGTGCCTTAAACATATTTCTAGAGAGAGGGAGGAAAAATTTTCTTGTTGGTCAAGTCAGCACAGAATTTTTACTGCAGTACAGAAATGTGTGTTCCCCAGGCTTCAGCTAAGTGTCCCCTGTGATTCTACCTTTTTCAAAACACAGTTGCGTTCAGCATGTGTCTACTAGTACCATGAAGACTCTGGAAACAACACCTTCACTTCCCCAGTTATGAAGTGAATTGTTTTTTTTTGTAAGAAGCAAGGTCTATGGTAGGAGTTTTACTTATTTTTGCATGTATGACCTCATATAAACTCATTAGCACATACTGTTATCTTACTGTTGACAAGAAAATTTTGTAACACAGAAAACTCTATATACAGATTGATGAATCAAGAGAGTTAAATACTGAGTTTCTGTACTGGGGCTATGCCTAACTGTTCCATATAAAAATGATGGGTCCCTGATACTCACATCTTGTATTGGATATCATTTTAGGAAAATCTGTAGGCAGTGTGGTATCTGGGTCAGGAAACATGATTTTGTCTGACGGGCAGTGCGACTCAAATTCATTTCTGACTCTAAGCATCTGGAAAAGTAATTTGTTTTCCTGAAGACCTTTTCCCTCTGGTGTGAGGATATTGCTCTTATCTGAGACACCTCCATTTAGTTTGCCCAAGGTTAGAGAAATTTATCTGCTTTCATGTTTTTTTAAAAATACAAATAATCTAATTCTTTTATTAGAAAAAAATTAGTTCTTTTTGTATTATGCAAATGCAGATTTTCTTGGCCTATCATTTTCAACCTGATCCTTTTGTTGCTCAAATATGCCTTGAATATTTGATGCTCAGATGACTGTAATTTCTTCTGCAGTCCCTTTCTGATTCTCTTTAACCCAACACTATTTTTTACTGGTAGAATTATCAGAATGCCTTTACCCACTGCGTAAGTCTTATATTTTTTAGTCCACAAAGAAAATATAACCACCTTTGCAGTGCAATTTTAAGTTTACTAAGCAGCTAAAAACAAGAAATAAAGATAACACATTTTAGCAGAAAGTGTAATGAAAACATGCACGGACAAAAAAATGCTGAAATAATCTTATTTGTATATTCCTATCTTTTATTATTTGGTAATGTTCTCTACCTGAAGTAGACAAAAGATGCAGAAAGAGAAAATTGATATTTTTTTTGAAGTTGCTGCTAATTTTTAAATTATTGCTCATGCTTGGGGTTTGCATGGCCAGTTTTTTTATTTTCTTGGTTTCTTGTTCTCATTGTAATTTTCAATAGTATGGTTCTCCGTCACAGTCTTTTTCTCATGTAAAAACAGAAGAATTGCTTTTACTTAATCAGTGTTTGTCCTTTATAAAAATAGACAATTGAAAAGCCATGTCTGCTTTCATGAGTGTTATGATACTGCCAGAGAAATACCAGCATAAAATCTCAGAGAAGACAAGGAAGATAGATTACCTGGAAATTTTCTCTTCTTTGTGTTTTGAATTTTTATAAAGGTATATTCTAGCATTAATTTAATAATATGATGCTTCTGGAATTAGATGGAAGCACAACAGAATCCAGCTATGGCATGCCTTTTTTAATATCTAGAAATAAAAGAACTGAATCATTGACAATAAAGAGACACATAGACACATATGGGATTGTTTCCATCCCCCATTTCCCTCTCCTTTCTCTTTTCCAGCTGAGATAACCCAGCCAGAAAGCAGCATTTGTCCCTCTACTTCTTGTTTTTCTGTTGTAAAAAGATGGTGGGAGGAAGTGCACATGTAGCTTTGATTATTCATCCAGAGGTAAAGAACTGACACTAAGAGGACATTCCACTAACATTTGAACCACTTGCCCAGGCAACCATGCTGCAGCATGACTTAATTGTTAGAAAAGCAAGAAAAACTGTTTGTACCAATAAAATCAGGGACTTTCTTACTGGTTTTCATGAGATACATTTTTATCCTGAATATAGTACAGTTTTCATTTTATAATTGAAACAGAAATGAAAACCTCTAATTAAAAAATACATTATATCCAAAACCCATTCCCTCCATTTCAACACACCATTGGAAGGAAGCGTCATTTTGCTGTCATTGTCTCTAGCTCAAAACTTCTTTTAAATTAAATATTTTTATATTTTTATGCTGTAGCAGGAATTTTTCAAGCTACTAACACATTTCAAAAAACCTTAATGATAATGACTACAAAATACCATAAGCAAATATATGTTGAGTGATTTTTTTTCTTCACAGTTTTTTGTTCTTTTTCTCAGAAATACCAGATGGTAGCTTTGTGTTTGTAGCCCACAATTAAACTTGAATGTTTGAGAAGGAAAGTTTCTATCTGAACATATGAGCTTCTGCCTGAGCTTCTCACTGTTTCTGGACACTGAAGTTAAGGTGGTGGATTTCAGTATCCAGAACAAAAGACTATATTCAATGAAGTTGGAATTTACTAATTCTTTTGCATTATACTTGCTCTTTGAACTTAGGTGGGTCATCTAATCATACTGTGTCTGCAAAACTTAAACAAAAATAAAAGAGTAACCAATGATCAGTAGTTAATTTTTTTGAACCCTCAGGGGAAAATTAGTAAGATATTAATCATCTTTGTTGAGGTCTTTTTTTGTCATGAAGATACACCTGAAGGACAGCTTTCTTAGCCTGGGGTTGAGCCATCCTTCCTCATATTAAAATCTTTGATATAAACCTCTCCATATATAACAAAAATACCAAACAAACAAACAATCAGTTCAATGTACATATAAAAGACCATACATAACCATATTTGGTGGCTCAAAAGGCAATTAGGACTTCCTCTTGCACTATGCTGAGTTCTTAAAGTGCTTCTTCCTATATTTTCAACAAAAGAGTGTTTTGTCGAAGCAGAAAAAAGATTTAGAATAAGATTGTTGTCACAATAAATGTAGTGTATATCCATGATGAAGCAGAATTTAAAAATTAGGAGGAGACCATCTAGAAAGATCTGGAGCAGCTGTCAGCAGAATCACTTAGAGTTGTTTAGAGGATCTGTTACTGATCTTCAGGTATGATCTGTTTAATTCAGTTAGATTAAAGGAAATGAAGAAGAGTGGCTTTAGGGGGATCTTAATATTTCAGATTAGACTGAAGGATAATACTGCTATTCTTAACCATGATCTGTTATCCCTGGATGTGATAGGGGATAGATGTCTGATTAAATAATCACTAAAAAAGCAAGAGGTCTTTGGGTCAAGTATAAAACATATCAGTAAATGCTCAGTACTAGAAAAGAATAGAAAGTCTGTGTTGAATAGCTGAATCAATACAGTTTATTCTTTCTAAAAAAGGTTTGATACAATGAGTTCTTGATTACAGTGGGAATATAGACTGAGTCAAAGAGAATATTTAGTGAAAGAAACTGATGTTCAGAGCTGTGGGTCTTTGATATGGGAGTTGCTTGGCAATTCAAATTAGAGGTATGAAAAGTTTTGGGGTAAGTGTATCCTTCTGTCTAAATCCACTAGTCATCTAACTCACCTTGAAGGCTAATCATTTAGGTGGGTTTTTTTGTCAAGAGGATAAAAAAGAAGTTTCAGAGGGCAGCTGATCTCATTCTCTACTGTGTCTCAGGGAGCAGATTGGACTTTCAAGTGCATTGATAATTTCAAGTTACTTCTGCAGTTTTCATGGGCAGTCAGAGTGTGTGACTGTTCTTTAGCTGCTTCTTCACTTGGTGCAGAAAATGTGTTCTGGATTACACGTATATAAACTATGTGTACTTGAATAGCACATTTTTGAGATTTGTATAGTCTGCAATTAAAATCTACTTCAAACTCATTGTGCATGCCCCAACTTCAGAACCACCTTGTCACAGTATTTTACCGAAGAACTACTTTTATTTTCTTCCTATTTCTGCTTCTAACAAAAACAACATCAACAACAGCAAAATAACCACAAAAAAAAAATGGTGTCCAAAAATTGAACTTTTTAAATTGACTTAAAACATTGATACTACAGGGACCTGTGCAAAGAAGGCAGGAGAGTGAAGATAAAGGCTGAGGGGAGGAGGCCATCATCATCATCATCATCATCATCGCCATCATCATCATCATCTTCTTCTTCTTCTTTCTTCTTTCTTCTTCTTTCTTCTTTCTTCTTCTTCTTTCTTCTTTCTTTTTTCTTCTTTCTTCTTTCTTCTTTCTTCTTTCTTCTTTCTTCTTTCTTCTTTCTTCTTTCTTCTTTC